>CAUJNA010001062.1:0-113823 GCA_963377175.1 Effrenium voratum
GCGCGTGCGCGTGCGCGTGCGCGTGCGCGTGCGCGTGCGCGTGCGCGTGCGCGTGCGCGTGCGCGTGCGCGTGCGCGTGCGGGTGCGGGTGCGCGTGCGGGTGCGGGTGCGGGTGCGGGTGCGGGTGCGGGTGCGGGTGCGGGTGCGGGTGTGGGTGTGGGTGTGTGTGTGTGTGTGTGTGTGTCTGTGTGTCTGTGTGTCTGTGTGTCTGTGTGTCTGTGTGTCTGTGTGTCTGTGTCTGTGTGTGTCTGTAAGTCCCTGGCACATTTCTCCTGAGCCGGTCCATTTGGCGCTGACCTTCGAAGCCAAAATGAAGTTGAGCAAGCCATGTTAAACATGCGGCATATGCTGGGCCCGGCATGCTTGCACTTCGTCCATCTTGCCCTATTTGAGATCCACGGAAGAATGCTAACCTTCAGTGGCGTTGATGGAATCAGACGCCACAAATGCAAAGCAGCTAGGCCTTTCGTTCTCGAAAGTTCCATTCCTTGGCAGCTGCTACTGGCTCATCAATGGATCTAGTATTCTCACCTATCCTTCCGGTTCACGTGTCTCATCTACGCCGAGAATCTTGATGATGAAGGCTGCAGTTCCGTCCCCTCGATTGTAGCCATTTGCTGTGGCCTGAAGAAGGAGCTGTGCCAAGCAATCTCATCTCGTTGCTGAGTTACTGGAGGCATAGGGAGCGGACATTAAAGGTAAAGCACCGCCCACCAGGTGAAAGCATGTGCCTTTGGCAACTCAAATTGCCAGAGCAAGCACCAACAACAATATTGAATTCATTCCACTAGCAAGGCTAAGCACAAAGCGCTGCGCATCCATGAATAAAGGAAAAGACTGTCAGGGTCAATCCCGTGCCAAAGCCGATATGCCACTCGAGGGGATCCCACCTGGGCTTGCCACAACCAATTCAAAAGCTGCTCCAACATGCGTGCCTCTGCTCAAGCAAGTTGACTTTGCCAAGATGAGAAGCCTCAGGTCAGCCAGTCAGCCGAAGTCAAGCAAACAAATTGCCAATCGAAAGGGTCCAACCACCAAAGAGGAAGAGCAGGCGGTATCACAAGCATAGCTTCCACCTGAAGCAAACTACGCACAAACATATACAAATGCAGCATGCATTTACTCACCAAGAACTGCATGGTTCAACAAGCACTGCTGCGACGAGGCCTTTCAAGTTGAATACATAGTTGAAGCGATTTGCCACAATGGCAAGCTGGTTGTTGGTGGCCACGCTTGTCGCAACAGGCATGTTGGGCCACTCCTGCGATGCCGCAATCAGACTGGCATGAAAAGAAAACCTGGGCTCTCACGCCGGGCAGCAAAGCTGCAAAAACACAAGCGTTTCTATATAATAAGCATTTGTCCTGCTTGTCAAGCCCGACGGACACAGATGCATGTGTCGACTTGGTGTTGGCCAGCCTTGGTCTCAAGCATGTGTCCTTGCACGATGGGTCCCGATGTTTGTTGGATGTTTCCCGTTTTGTTTTGGGATTTTTTCCTGGATTTTCTGTCTTGGAACTGGCAGTTGCGATCTCCCTTGGTTCTGCTGTGGTTTGACTCGTTTTGCACCAGCGCTGTCAACATCCTTCTCACATCTTCAGCATCACGAGTTGGATTTGTTAGGCTGGGTTTAGGGTGGGTTCAAGGTTGGCTAGGGTTGGTTCAGGGTGGGTTCCAGGCTTGTTTAGGGCAAGCTTGGGGGTGGCTGCGCTGTATGTACTGAGATGGTTTAGTGCTGGTTTATGGTGGGCTTCTTGGGGTTGGTTTAGGGTGGGTTTACAGTTAGTTTAGGCTGTGGTTATGTTTAGGTGGGCTTAGGGTGGTCTGGGGGTGGCTTAGGGATGGTTTAGTGTTGGTTTGTTTTGCTGGGGGGGGGGGGGTAGGGAGCGGTTGGTGTCGGGTTTGCTTTGGGTGTGTTAAGGGTTGGTGCAGGGTGGGTTTAGAGCGGGTTTAGTTTGAGTTTAGTGCTGGTTTACGGATTAGGGATTGGCTTTGGTGTTGCTTTAGGGTGGGTTTACTGCGGGTTCGGGTTGGTATAGGGTTTGCTTAGGGGGGTGGTTGGGTGGGGTTAGGGTGGGTTTCGGGATTGGCTTGGGGTGGTTGGGGTTTAGGGTTGGTCTAGGGTAGGTTTAGAGTTGGTTTGGGGATAGTCTATTGCTGGTTTAGAGTGGGTTTGTTTAGGGGGTTCTTTAGGGTTCGTTTAGGTTTGCTTTTCAGGTTGGTTCTAGTTTAAGGTTGGTTCTAGCTTTAGTGGTGGTTTAGGATGGGTTTAGTTTTGGAGCCAAAACGTGGGTTTAGGGTGGGCGTTGGATTCATTGGGGTTCAGACCGGGTTTTAGTTTTGCCTTTTGCGGTCATCACAAAACCAAACAACGGCCCTACACAGAAGCCGGGTGGGTTGGCGGGGAGGGGGGGGGGGGGCGCAGCCGCCCCATCTACAGAAACGTGGGAGGCGTGATGCTGGGGTGATACTGGTGATGCTGAGAATGCGGAAAGCCAAAAAGCCAAGAAGCTAAGAAGGCAAGTAAGGCAAAATCCAGGAAAAAATCCTGAAGGAAAACGGGAAACATTCCCCAGCAAAATAGCCCTCCTTTCACAATACCTCACCATGACCTGCCATGCGTATTTCCTCACGAGAGCTGAGAGATGATCTTTTTGGTGAGGCCAATCTGCAGCGTGGAGAGATATCCCACCTTGCAAAAGCATTGCAAAAGCATTGCAAAGCGTTGCAAAGCGTTGCAAAGCATTGCAAAGCTGTAAGAGCTTTGGACATCCAAATGATGGGAACCGAGCCTCCATGATCTGTCGGTACATGGGGTCCATGCACTCTGCCTGGCTGAGCTCCAAGCCCTGATCTGCAAATCGACAAACCAGCAAACAACCGACCTCCATGTTGGAAATCTCGAAAACCTTGTTGTCAAACAGCTCTACACCTGGGAAATGGAACTCGTCATTGCCATGGTCCAGCTCTTGGTGTTTGTCATAAACGCATTTAACTTTCAAGCATGTTGCATTTTGTTGTGAACATCAAGCAAGCCCAGT
This sequence comes from Effrenium voratum, assembly GCA_963377175.1. Taxonomy (NCBI): domain Eukaryota; class Dinophyceae; order Suessiales; family Symbiodiniaceae; genus Effrenium; species Effrenium voratum. Next base: position 3,042 of record CAUJNA010001062.1, read on the forward strand.
GCAGCCAAGAAGCCATCTTGCACCGAGAAATGTTTGACAAATGTAGTGCCCTGCGGCGCATCAACCTCGTCGCTGTAATAGGGTAAATATTCCTCAACTGGCACATCAGCACAAAGAAAACGAACACTGACAGCAACACCGGAGCATCTTCTGGCAGTTTGCATGCGTGTGTTCAGCTATCGTGCAAAGTCCGAAACTCACTGACCATGCAGCATACCCATGCCTGATGGCACGTGCAGCCCTCATGATCGCTCATGCAGCCGAAGAGCAAAGCGTAAAATGGGCATCTCCAGTTGGGCATCTACGCCCGCTGTATATGCAGCCCACCTCGGGCATAAGCAGTGAGAAGTCGTAAACAGTGACAAGCTCGGCACAATGGAGTGCCACTGAGGTTTGAACTCCTTGTGATGGTCGGTCATCTTGCCACATGCTTGCAGAGAAAGCGCCACCTTGGGATCCAGTAAATGTCTCAAAGTCAAGGGACACTTCGCACAGCTCTGTGCGTCTGCAAAATGTGATAAGCTGCTAGCCACAGACACAACCTCAGGACCAGTTGGTGGTCCAGGCCCCTCACCTGGCAATAAGTCACTAAGCATGCCCTCTGCAAACAACGTTCCATGTCATGTTCGTCTGCAACGAATAGGTGGAATTGAAAAACAGCACAATGGGCAGTGTGTGGACTAGGCTCAAAGAATGCACGCCAAAAATGTGATGGAGACAAAGCCAGACAGTATCAGTCACTAGTATGGTAGCATGCTAGCATTCACAAAGCAGCAGCCAAGACTGTACAAGCAACACTTGCCAAGCAAGGAAGCAAGTAAGCAAATAAGCAAGCCAGCAACTAACTAGCACGCAATGACAACTAGCAAGCGCGGCCACCCATTCCGCCGACCCACCAACAAACCAACCAGCCAGCCCGAGCCTCTGCTCGCGAGCAAGCTGAGATCACCATCAATCAGTTCCCCCAACGTCCAGCTGGGACCAGCTCGCAGCAGGAAGGACCTAATGTCAATTGCTTTTGCGATGAGTCTAGCAACATAATTCCGCTGTGTGAGTGCGCGGCTGAAGCCAGAATGCCTCACTTTCATCTTCTGGTTCGTCACACCTAAGGCTATCCAAGCTGCCATCGGGCGCTTGCTGCAGTGTTTGGATCTGGGCCAGAAATCAAAAGTGTCTTGTCGAACCAAAATAATCCTGGCATGGCAATAATCTGGGTGTCAAAGCAGTGTGGTTGTGTGTGCGCGCAATTGTGTCTTCACAACCAGTCGGGCACACGTGTTCGGGCCAGCGTTGATCTCCTGGGTCACAAAACGACGCAGCCAGTGCCGCTCGTCCATCACCATGAGCAGAAAATAATGCTGCATGGTCTCAAACGCACATTGGGGGTTGGGGGGGGGGTGTTTGCCTTGCCCGTCAGCCATTGCCAAGGCTCGTAGCTAGCTTCCAAGCGACTGATCGGAGCATCCTCCTTACTGGTCAACTCCACCTGCTGGATAAGTCGGCAAAGCCAGGGGAGCTTGAGTAGTTGGGCCTGCCTTGGACTCCCCTGGACCCATGAAGTGCACCTGCCGCACTGTCAATGTCGATTGCAAAACTGGAACAAAACTCCACCAAGGGCAACCCCACACTATCATTAAATACACAGCCAGCAGGACCACTCGCAGCACGCTGCGAGCCCAGTTGCCATAGAACTCCTGTAGACGCGTCAAAAGATGACCAGAGATTCATCTCAGCTGCATGGGTACAAACCAGAGCCACCCAACCTCGATGATAGTATCCGAGGCTGTCGGATGCTCGTAGACGGCCTCCTCTGCGTCTGTCATTGACCTTGCATGGCAACGGGCCAGGCTCTTGAGACCCTGAAACAGCTCTGGGGGACGTGCATGCAGGCCATTGCTGGAGTTCTCTCTGCAATTGGTGCACCAAGCACATCCTTCCATTGTTCACATGGTCGAGGCTTGCAGGACAAGTGAGTCATGAAGCAAACGCCTCTGCAAACGGCTGCAGGATCTCGGCCAAACTGGTAATATTGGCATCATTCCTGGAAGCAGTCCACTTCATGAAACAGAGACATGTTGCTCGTGACTGACAAGTCAGAACCTGCCACACAGCTAAATTCAATCCGCAAGCATGGTGGAAAGCGCCTGCGCACAGCAGAACCCATTGGCACCGACGGATCGTCCGGGTCCAGCCACATCACTTTGCCCCGACCACCCCTCGGCCAAGATTGGCTCCAAGACATGTCCAGTCTGAGGATGAAACTAAGGTATGATCTTGCCAAGGTAGCCTTCTTCTACTTCATTCGCCAATCTGCAAAGCCTGGCTGCAAACGTTCAACATACGTGAAGCTGGCATTGACTGGATCACTCGCAGGTTTGCCTCCCATCAGAATCAAACTGGCGGAGCATCTGCAAGGCGCACGTGTACTCATGATGCTTGTCGCGGAATGCTCTCAACTCAGCACTGCCTTGTGAACCTGCTCCCGATCATTGTCTCGTTGGATAAGGCGAAGCACGCAAAAGCCTGCTCTGCAAGCAAGTTGTGTGCTGGTGACAGAACCTCACATGGCCTCTCTCCAGCAAGCTGTTGGAAAGCACCTACTGTAGCAGGAAGAGCACACAACAAGCACTCAAGTATTAACCCTGGATCCAAAATCATCATCATGTGATCTCCTGCCTCAGCCAGTGCATCCCGGTTGGTCCGCGGACCAATGACTACGTCGAAGCTGTCAGGGCCACCACCCGTGGCCGGCCCCTTTCAGCCAAGGATGTGAAAGCAACATTGCCCAAATTGCTTTCAGCTTCAGGCCTGACAGTTTACCACGGAGCCACAGTCTTTCGGCTCCACCTGGACGAATCTTCCAGTGCCTGAAAGTACAAACTCATAATGGTGCAATGCTGTGGATCCGACTCAATTGGCAAATTTGACAATTGGATCTGTGGCAATCCTACCCTGAATCATCGAATAAGCCCGCAACTGAGAAGGGCAATCTCAAAAAGCCCTTCCTGTGGAAGCCAATTGATGATTTGTCCACACCTTGGCACCAAAACTGCGAATGCTGACATGCAGTGGTGTAGGCATCACATGCTTGTTAGACCCAGCAAGAACACAGTGTGTGTATGTGTGCCGCAGTCTGGGGCCAGCGCCGACCCGCCTCGGGGCCCGCCTGCAAATGTAACATAGCTGACAAACGACTAGTCAACCCTTGTTGGTGGACGCTTGTTTGCTTGCTTGCTTGCTTGCTTGCTTGCTTGCTTGCTTGCTTGCTTGCTTGCTAGCTTGCTAGCTTGCTAGCTTGCTAGCTAGCTAGCTGGCTAGCTAGCTAGCTTGCTTGATTGCCCGCGTGCTAGCTTTTCGGCTTGCTGGCTTGCTTGCTTGCTTGCTTGCTTGCCTGCCTGCCTGCCTGTTCCCTGCCTCCCTCCCTCCCTCCCTCCTCCCTCTCCCTCCCTCCTTCCCTCCCTTGTTTGCTCGCTCGCTCGCTTGCTGTATCCTGCTTGACTGCTGCTGAGTTGCCTTGCATTGCATTGCGTCGGGTTGCTTTGCTCTGATTTGCTTTGATTTGCTTGGGGGGGGCAGACCTTGTTTCAGTTCATCTCAAGCCCAAATTGGGAGCTCAACCACATATTGTTCAAGTAGCGCCCCCGGCCTCGATCTCCACCAGCTGACCAATGTGCAGCCCATCAATGACAGGTAGCCACTGCTCAAGAGCCTGACACAGCAGCGCATGCAAAGTACAGCCAACTCGCCTCCCAAAGTCCAACGTGTTGGGACCTGAAACTCGAGAAGCGCCTCGCGCCCCTCTGCTGGCGCCATGGAGATGCAGTCACGTCATACAGAGAGACAAATAGATGGATGCAGCTATCAGAATCTCCCGAACTTGGTAGATGTTTAGAAACTTGTCTAACCTCCCAACTGGTACAGTACTGGTCAATCAAGACCTGGATCAGGAAAGCTTGAAAAGACTGCTTCCAGAAATGTGCATCAGCTGGCCTGGCAATGTTTCTTCCAGAAGCCCGTTGCAACGGCTCTGAGCCCAGCAAGCGATCGGGTCTGCCTGGCTGCACCTGCCTCAGGGCTTGACAGTCTTGGACCACAAGCTCTGCCGGCGACTCGCTTCCAAAACGCCTTTTCCACGGCTTCCTGTAAACACGGCGGCCAAACGTCAAGCGCCTTGCTTGGGCCGACCGTGTCCGACCAGCACCATGCCATGACAGTCTGAACTCATGATTCTTAGTTGTAGGGAAGCCTCATTCTTATGAAACTAACAAACTAACCGTCAATTTGCTGCTGGGTGTGCCTGCAGTATCTTGACTGCAGGGTCCTGCATTCAGTCCCTGCGGTCAAGAAACAAGTGGAGCAGGATGTCACAACGGTGACATCACCGCATCGCCACTAATTGTCCAAATAAGCCTTCACGGTGGCTGGCATGTGCAGTCACCGCATGCAGCTCGGCATGTGTAGCCGGCACAAAATCCTTGCCGTGTGCTTCCTCTCTGTACAGCCATACACCAACCTGCAGAGAAATGATCACTGCTCACGCTGGATGCAGTATTGACAGAATGTGATAGACCAATGACCGAGACCATTTAATAGAAGCAATGCCCTTGCCCAGCCTGGAATGCATTTGGGATGATGCGAAGATCACAATCAGACTCTGCGCAACTTGTCTATGGCCAGCAAACCTCGAGCAGTTCGAGCTGTCGGCTATCATCACTGACCAGTCTTGTCTTTCATCAAAAAAGCACACGTCTTGCAGCAAGGATGCCGCAAAGGATAAGACCAGCATCGACACTGGGAGCAACTCTTACCTGCAAAAGATAATGATGCTGCTAATGATGCAAATGATGCTGCAAGCAAGCTGCAGCCTGGAAGTAGGAAGCGGCCGTACCAGGAGACACGGCACATCGCTCTGTGTCACACACAAGGCGACCGGAGGCATTTACAACGTTGATGGCCTGCACGTGATTTCGCTCTGAAATGAAGCAAGATCAGTGGCAGACAGAGCACATGCCAAGATTGCTTGGAAACGTGGATTCCATCACCGTTGATCTTGTGTGATCTGGAGGTCCTATTGAAAGGGTTTCTAGGCTCTGATCTCCTGATCTCCCAGCCTTCTCCTGGAAATTTCCGTTGAAGGTGAAAATGCGCTGCCCAGACTTGTCCCTCAACCTCCCAAGGGTCGATCTGTCACTTTGAGCTTCATCGATTCTCAGGCAGCCGCGTGTAACGCTTGTTGGGCACGGGGTCTTCTTTGGCAACAGTCCCATAGACCTACAAGTGGATGATAGGGCAACAAAATGCTCGATTGCAACACCTTCTGCAGTATCAAGCATTGGCCTGCCTCTCCAGAAGGCCAGCAAATCTCTGGCAGCCCCCCCTTTTTCCTGAGTGTAAATATAAATTGTTCATCTTCCGGCTCAAGCAGTGAAGGCGTCAACTTGGAAGCCCGCTCAAAGAGTGGCCCGGTTCGGACCTCGAACAAAACTCGAATGGCAGATTCCAAGCCATGTCATGTTAGCAGCTGTTGCATGCTGTGCGCATGCTGTCCCCAGCAGATTCCCGATTACATGTCGTCCATCCAAGGCACATGAAACAAGTTTCCTTTAAAAATAGCACACGCTTGGGATTGGGATTAAGGTGCAAACCCAGGCAAGCGGTCGGTCATCGAGCGATCGCAGGAAAATACCTCTCACGGCAAGCTGCCGTCTGTGTGTGTGAACCGCTCATACTTTGCAAATGGGAGAAAAGTTGCCAGGCATGCCAGATATTCTATCTAAATGCTGCATGTACCTGAAGCATTTAAAATCAAATGCGCACCACATCGAGATCCGAATTCGTCGACCACAACCTAGGAGGAACAGTGAGCGGCAACCCTTTCTGCCCCTCATTGCTGTTGTGAGACTCTGCTCAAGGGCTGTCCCTGCAGGTCGATGATGTGGAACCTTACTGAAAACATGAGGTGACAAGTCTCCTGTGCTCAACATTGTTGATTTTCTGAGCGCGCGCAAGCAACAACATGCTGAGGAGAGTTCGCAACTTGCTGCTTTTCTGCTGCCATCAATTCAGACACCTGAGCTTCAAATTGATGCGGAAAAACTGCAACTGTTTGTGCCACAAAGCAGCTGGGTCAACTGCGGCAAATACCAACTCCATTCCGCTGGGCACAACCAGCGACCTCGGCAGTGCTGAAGTGTGCAACATGTGATATGCGGTCAATTTTTACTGTTGCCCCACTGGACATGGGAAATTTGGTGAGTCCCCATGTCCCTCCCAAATGGTCCATAGACAAATGAATATTCTGACCCACCTGTGTTGACATGCCTGAGAGCTCCACGGACACAGCCAGCGGTTCCTGCACCAGTCGCAAAGTATAAGCTGAGAAATCAGCTGACACAGTCGAGCGTGTAGCTGGCAGAGGCTCTCTTGAGTGGCCTGCATTTTGGCTCAAAATATTGGGGTGCAAAAACTTGCATTTTCTCTCTATGCTGTCTTCTTGCTCGTGCTGCGAAAAGCCCGCGTTTTACCTTCAGCAGGGCAGGCTTGGTAATTTCTGCATTATTCCAGTCGATCCGAACGTCTGCCATGTGCTCAGTTTTGCTGCGGAGTGGTAGCTTTGGCTCGCGTTTGCCTTGGGCCATATGTTGCCCTTATATATCCGCAAAATAGTTTTCCCCTGCCTCCCAAGACTTACGCCCACAAACACACAGGCGCGCGGTTCACACGACTGCAAAATCTGAAAGGAGCACCAGCACAAACCGGGAAACATCACCGGAAGAGGTCTGAACAAAAGAACGAGATCACGCAGGTACGCGGAGTTGATCAGACTCCGTATCCGACCAGATTGCATAGCTTTGTCTGCAATCTGGCGCCGTGCTTTCCTAAGCATAGGAAGCGAATTGCCAAGGTGTGAGTGCTCTGAAATGTCCAGCGCGTCGGGCGCGCTCACCTTGTTGTCCATCCACAGCACGGGTGCCCCATAGGTACAGTGGCAAAATCGCTAGAGGGATGTCTATCTGGTCCGCAATGGCAACATGGTAATCGCAGCTTTTTGGGTTTAAGAGCGGTCCGCGAAGTACGCTCCAACAACTCCACCACGCGTTTGTGTGTAGAAACTCCCTCTGTCTCTCTCTTTCTGAAACAAAAAAAGTCCTCGTGTCCTTCTTGTCCAAACCCAAAATAGGAAGTTGAACGTTTTCCTGTCCAACTGGAATTCAGGATCCACTCAAGAAAACAACCAAGGACAGAAAGTCACCACTCACAAAAAGCCATTAGGTTGCTGACTTTTGTCAACCATTGGACTTCCAGTCTGTGTGAAAAGCCCGCTACTCAACCAAAATCTCCACACACTCGCGGCTCCGGCTCGACAAGACCAGCTTATAAGACCAGCTTATAAAGTACGAAAGTGGCACGCGAAGCACTCTCTCTTCATCTTCGGTTTGCACAGCACAGCTTTCAAGTCGGAAAGAAACTCATGAAGTGCACTTTTGCAACTTCGGCTCGGACATTGCAACTTCGATCTATTAAAGTAGCACACAAAACGCGCTTGCACGGCTGGGGGTCGGAAATCGCAAGTTGCTCTGCACGGAACGTAGCACGTGATGTGTATTTCATTCTACGCAGGTTGCGCAAGTTAGGGAGCACGAGTCACTCTACGCCAGTCTACGCCCAGTCAAGCTGCATATCAAGGCTGTCTACAAAAGACACTCTACACAAGCCACTCCAGGAAGGACACGCTTGCACTGCGCAAGTCACTCCATGCAAGCCACTTCGCGCGAGTTACTGGAGCAAGTTGCCATACGTAAGTCGCAAGCCACTGCGCATAAGTACCTCTACGAGAGATACACGACGAAAGTCGCTCTGTGCCAGTTGCACACTCTGCTCGCTGCGCAAGGTACGTTGCGTGAGTTGCTTCGCTCAAGTCGATCTGCGTATCTGCGTGAGTCGCTTTGCGCAAGCCACTCTTTGCAAGCGAGTCTGACAAAGGGAGGCCAACGCTTCTGCCGGGCGAACTTTATCGATGCTTTCGGCAAAAGCAGCCATGAGCTTGAGTCGAGCAGTCTGCTGCATTCAGAACTCAAGCCAGCATTCATGGTCGAACAGCTTTTGTTCCGAAGTTGCCAAGGATTGCTTGCTGTCCTGGGAGGCATCTGCTCTCCCAAGGATGACCTTCCGATTCAATCTTTCAATCAAGCAACCCAATTCGCACAGCATCGCCCTTGCCTCCCTTGTCTGTAGGACGGGCTCCCACAGGGAGATGTGAGCAAAGACGGAGGAGGTCCTGCGTATGCACCCCGCTTGGCCATCTGACCTTGCAACTGGAACACACCTTGTCAGAATGGCAGTTTAACAGGAGCTGTTAAAATGGACGGAAGGAGTTCCAGACTACAAACGCATACTTGTGAAAGCTTAAATCTGTGCTCAGGCACTGACCATTGTCTATCCACTAAGTGTAAGCTGCCAGGCCCCTGTGTAAGGTGTATTCACACTTTCCATACCACCTGGTGAGGCCGGACATGCAGCCCCCGCCTGCAAAGCGCGACACTCTGAGCCGGGCTGTTTGCGATTCCTGGCGCCAACACGATGCCCAGCAAATTGCTTAAGTCTTTGCAAGTTGAGAAACTTCGCTGGTGCCACTGGCGGCTCAACTTCCTTTGCCAGGGGTTCTTGTGCAGGAGAGCGCGGCCTGCACACAGAATAAGGCTGTCTAAGTCGCGCTGACTCGAGCACAAATGCCAACTGGCACGTCATCACATTGAAGGTTCGCTTGGTGCTCAAAGTAAGTTTCGCACTCCCAGCGCAGATACACAGCCATACAAACTGAAAAGACCTGCGCACACGGCATACTTGATCCCGACAAACCCCAAGGGCTTGATTATGGCATGCAAATTTGAGGCCAGCACCATGAGGCAACTTACAAAGATGATGAAAAGCAGCGCAGGACTGAACCTTGTTTTGCTTCTGCTCATCAATGAGTGCTGGCCGCGTGATTACGATAGGAAGCTCTGACAAAACCAACGGATCGGAATAAGTTGCAAACGCCTGTGCACTTCTCATACCAGAGGCTGCATTCAAAGACACAGCCTTAGGAAAGAAGGTCTACAGCGCAGGCATGAAGCATGAAAGCTGAGGACGCATCCAACGTGGAAAGCACAGATGTGTTTGTGAGCTTCCATCCTGTCCGTGCCGGCCGGCCTTTCAAAAATGGTTCACGCGGACCAAGTCTTGCCTGACTTTATAAAAGATTGTTCACGTCTTAAAGGACAGCTCAGGACCAATGCGGCTTTGCACTTGATGCATGCCCAAATCCAAGCATTCTCATTATTGAGCGTACAGGACTAGCTTCTGCAAGGCTGTCTTTGGTCGCCTGCAAGAAAGGGACCCACCCTCTGACCTGGTACAACCTGTCTCACATGTTCATGCTGATCTCCTTGGCTGAACAATCTTTGCATCTCGCTGGAAGCGAGAGTCAGCGACTCCTCCAGTCCAGGAGCGAGCATCAGTTGCACAATATGAGTTGCGCGCTGCATACTGTAACCCCAGCTTGTTTCTAGATGAGCGCAGCCGACACCTAACAATCCAGGCTTTCTAGCATAGATTGCTCAGAAGCACAGCAAGGTTGTGCTACCGTTCGCTATGCACAATGATTATGTAAGGTTGGCAAGCCCTTGCTCTGTTCAGTTCTGCTTGACCAACCGCGCTGCTGCTCTGTCAGCTCTCTCTTGCGATTATCTTAGCATCTGTCTTTTCATTCCTGTTTGGAAGTAGGACTGAATTAGTTTTCAACTAGAATCCTGTATGGAAAACAAGCTGGTCGTTTCTTCCAATTTGCCTGCCCCTTAAAAGGAGAGACACACCAATAGAAACAAGGAACCGAATGTCAGCTCTATCGGTTTACATGTTTTAGATTACAACGCTTTAAGGTTAAAGCACATCTTCTTCTTTTCCGACCGCATACGTGTTCAAGTCCGCTGAACACTGCGCAGCGCAGCACCGCTCTCGGGTGCTGACCGGCAAAACAACAACTTGCGGCCCCTACTCAGTCTTTCACTGATCGAAAGCACGGCCCTCACGACCAGAACCATCGCATTACACCGCTCAGAAAAAGAAACACTGTGATTAATGCACATAATTAGTAGTCAGATTTCAAATTACCATATTATTTCGAGTTGGAATTAAGTTAGGAAGTCATTCCGACAACTCTTCCATTCTAATTATGATTAGATTTAAGGAGAATTCTATAAGTACGCAAATGTTAATACAAATCAATGTTTGTATTCTATGTTTGTTGATTAAATGGAAATGCATGTCCAAGTGCCAATTTAAATAGATTTCAGTGAGAACTGATTCGATCAAAATTTAGTAAGGAAACTCAAGCTGTTTGTTCTTCCAATTTGCCTGCCCCTCAAAAGGAGAAAACATACTGGATTAAAAACACCTGAGAACTTAAAATAACAAAAATCCTTGAGAAAAAATGCTGGCCCAATGTGCCGCGGTCCCCAGCTTACAGTGAAGCGGCCATGAGATCTTCAAATATGTTTTGTTCTTGTTGTTTTGTTCTTGTCATTGTGGCCCTTTGCGTCTCCAGACGAACTGTGTTTGTCAAGTGCCCTCAAGCTTGCTGAATGATAAGGGTATCTTCAAGGATTCGCGGTTTTGCGGTTCGAACCCAGACCAGGTTCTCTGGACTGCAAGGCTGCTTCCGGAAACTAGTAAGCGCGGCGCTAATCGGACAAATGGCAGTGCTGGCAGTGGGCAGGCAAAATGTGGTTGCACGCGCGAGGGAGACGCAGCCAAACATCCCCAGCCGGGACAGAAAGGCAATTGGCAATTGGCGAGGGCCAAGGGAAATCTGGGACCCAAAAAATGAGCCTCCAGTCCTGATGTGTTTCTATTTGGTGCCCCAGACCTATTGTTTCACCACTGGAAGACGGGGTGGTAGAAACTGCGGGCGCAGTTTAAGTTCCAAGGCCCCAAGGTGGGCTCAGACTCGCAGGCTGAAACCTTTCACGGATACTGATGAGTTGCCATCCATACCGCAGGTTGCTTTCAAGCCAGCGGTGAACACTGTGTTCTGTAACAAGGCGAATGGCACCACAAACACTGTTCTATCAATCACCCTCGCATCCAGCCTCGAGGCTAAAGGTGTCCCCATCCTAAGATATCGATTCATTGTTGAACTGATGAATGGAGCGGTACGCGGATGCACCCAAACATTGAATTGCAGCTGAATGGAGGAAAATGACCCAAGCATCGAATCGCGTTCAGCATATTCAGCTAAGGGACACTGGCATTGGCCTTGCCTTCCACAACGCCTTTGCAGAGCAGTTTGCGGCTGTGGCTTGTCCAGTCAAGATGCCAAGCCTGTGCCATTCTTCAGAACAGCTCGCCGCTGCACAAGAAGAGGTGGCAAGGAACCTTGAGAAGAGCAGAAAGCTCCAGCGATTCATTCCCTTTGATACCAAACAGTGTGCGAACTTGGGTGCCAAGTGTGGCTTTCAAAAGTGCCCCACTATGTGAATTGCAGCAGGGGCAACGGCAGACTACGGAGCTTCTTCGAGCTGCACTTTTCGCCTCACCTGCCGCGGTTTTCTCCACTCTGTGTTTGAGCGTCCATGTTACACGAGATGGAAGCCAATGTGCAATCGTTGCAGGCCTCCGAAGGACTTACGTTGAACAGCTTCTGGGAAAAAGTCCAAGCGCAAAAAAGAGGCTATGGGCAGAAGCTGGCAGCATGTACCACACTAGTGCAAAGAAGGGCAGGGGATAGCCTTGGTAGGAACTCCCACGACCGAATCCTGTGTGATGCGTTCTCACAGCGAGCTTCAAACGTCGCAAGGAGGCAGGCGAGGCCAATGTCCGCAGCTGCCGCAGTAGACAACATCCACAAGGCCCTGGCAGATTACAAACTTTGACATGTCCTCAACAAGGTCTTGCCTTTGGCAACCCCCCTTTCTGGGGTGCCAACTTTGTCCAAACAGGCTGCAATGCGTTGATTGTTTTCACGGTAGATCTGAGCAAACATGTGTCGATGAATGTTCCCACTGAATTCTAAGTAGCTTTTTACATAGATGCCTACATCTTGGATCCAGGATCTAAAATACTGCATTTAGAAATAATACCGTACAAGATAAATGCGGCATTTAGAAATCAGAATACGGAATGCACAATGCAGGGGCAGCATTCATGGATCCGAGATTGCTCCCAAACATATCCTGACATCTTGGATTGTGGATCCAAGTATTTAGCTTTCCAAATACCGCATATATTTGGCAAGAGGGAGGCATTCATGGATCCAAGATTTCCCTCAAACCCGAACACCCCATTGTGCAGCCAAGGCACAACTTGAGTGGATGAGTTCGAAGCAATTTCAAGATGAAGAGGGGAACAACCAACAGACCACGGCTGGCCACTTTGGCGCCCCGGTCAAGAAGAGCCTGACAGCATACAATGCCTAAATGAGCGATACATCTTCAAGCAAGCTGAGAGGTCGGCCGAGTCGGCCGGCATGCATCCTCCTGGTGCCGTACGATGCTAGCAACTGTCCGAAGACGAGCAAGCCTTTGCAAAACACACTCTCGAACGCGTCCTCCACATTCAGCAAATGTAATTTTCAACGACACAGCCGCAGCCCCACTCACTGAAATACAGCGAGCTGCGGAAATGTGCAAGGATGACAACTCGCTAAAGCTACAAACATGCAAAGTGTTTGTCAATGATTGATGAGAGACAGTTTTGCAGCTGAAAGCAACTCTTCCTGCATGACTAGCAGCAAGCACAAGAAAGCCAAGGACCAAAACCTGATTTATGTCAGAAAAAGGTTTGATATGTTCAGGAAAAACAGAACGAGGTGCTTGACTCTGACAGCAGCGCAAGTCCATTTTTATCGACGGGCAGCAGCACAGCGACTGCGCCATGATCCTCACCAAACGCTGTGCGACCCAACACGGTCCTTATCCAACAGGACATTAGCAAAGGCAGAATAGCCACTCGCCAGTTGTCAAGAAAGCACACTCCATCGGCATATGTAGCCGATGTCACCCGTGCATGACAGCCTCACTGAAAGTTGAGAAGACAAGGCAAGCAGGCATGTATGGCACTACTACGTAAAAGGACAACCGCTGCGTTGCCATATAGCCTGCAAATGGTCGGTATGCCCGGCCTTGCGACTTCAGCTGGTCTGCTCACCCACTTTAAAGTGAAGCGAGCGGGATAGAACTCAGTGCCGCCATCCAGTACATTCTGGCCCCTGCCAAGTTGCATGCGTTGCAGGTCGTGGATGAACCAACAACAGATTAGCATTGGACAAAATCAGCACAAGAATCACATCGGCGCGAAAGGGTGGCAAGGTTCTTGATGCAAACCTCGTCACCCTTCTCCAGCGCATCTTGGAATCCATGACCTTTCCCCGTTTGCACGATCCCTCTCAAGAAGGATAAGTTTGAAGACGGTTGCGTAGCCCACGCCTATGAAAAGCCGACATCCTCCACAGTATAACTCCATAACTGCACAGCGGTAGCCTGGCTTGCTTGAAGGCAAGCCCTATCCAGGTGACCGGCTTGCCGCAGCCAAGCAGCGGCCGTAGTTTGTCACTGGTCGCATCTTCAGAGCCTCAATGGTCGAAGGCACGAAACAGAAACATGCTTGGGAGGGCACAAAAGTGTCTCGCTTATTTTCCCGCCAAGATTCGTTGTCCATGGAAGATCGGAAACTTGGCCAAGCACAAGGCCCTTGCCACTTGGAATGTGAATGATATAGCTGACGGTGACACCTGGGCGCCAGAAACAAGGTTCAAATGAATGAAGAAAGGCTTCATACCCTGCGGGTACGAAGAAAGCCAGAGAGGTATGCCAACACAAGGGCCACCGCCTGGCACAGCTGTAAATTCCATCATCCCAATGATGAAGGAATTCCTGGCGTCACAAGGCGTGGAGGTCAGCCGATGGACAAAAAGTCTGAAGTGTCATGACTGTTCCTCTCACAATCGCCTCTTGTCCACCTCCAGACGCTGCGCTCTGGGCCTGTCTCGATCAAAGACGAAAGAGAGAGCGAGAGAGAGAGAGAGAGAGAGAGAGAGAGAGAGAGAGAGAGAGAGAGAGAGAGAGAGAGCCCGCACCGCGTCCTCAATAGCATCTTCGGCAGCTGCACATATCAAAGGCACCGTCCGAGAATGGCTGAAGCTGTCCTCGAACACTGCAAGTGCTCTTCAAAAAGCACATTGTGAAACCTTCACGTTAGCTCCTCCGCTGAGATCTGCCCGTTGCGAAAAACCATCACATCAGGAGCATCGCCTGTGCAAGGCTCGGCTCAATGTGAAGGTAGCTGGACACTTGGAACCTTCATGCCAAAAGGAGCACATCTCGAAATACTCTTCCTAAGCGGCCACACGGCGCTGGCAAGCAATTCAGTCTTCAGAGAAAAGTCAGCGGCATCAAAGTGTTTCCCAGGAACAGCTCTCAGCTCTCTAGCCACTACGTAGATTGAAAAGACCAACAAACTGATTGCTGCTGAATCCTCATCAAGAAGCTTTGTGTCTTGGTTGTATCACACCAAAGCAAGTGTGTGTGTGTATGTGCTACTGGGTACTGGTGCTCCAAGGTTCATCTTCAACCATGTCAGCAGGATCATAGATGGCAGGTGACTTGTGTCAGCGCCCAACGCTCGATTGTTCTGCAGCCATCATTGCACCCTGATTACCGCAATACAATCGCTTGCTTCTCAGTCGCTGAGATAGATGCAAGCTGAAAGTAGTAAACGAAACAAAGTGCATCAAACAGTTGTAGTGCTGCTTCATCTCGTCAATATTTGGAGTAGATGAATTTACAGCTGAGTTGATGGTTGCTGCTTGAGCAAGCTCAAAATGCATGATGGGGGTTGACGTAAAATCATCCGATGCAATCGGCTGACACGACATTGAATGTCGGCCGAAATGTTGCTAAGATTCGGTCCGCGATCAGAACTTGAGTCGACGGAATGGGGACCCCAAATTACCCAGAGCGTCCCGACCGCTCTTGCCCCAACTCCAACCCCTACATCAACCCCTGAACCAAGCATAAACAACCCTAAACCATCCCTACCCCCACTCCTGCGAAACCAAGCCCAAGCCCACCATACTCAGTACTAGCCAACCCTTGAACCACCCGAAACCAACACCCGAAACCCAGTTGACTTGGCAGACTGAGTGCTTTTGTTAGCCGCAGTTGGACAAATTAGACGCTCTGCAATGAGGTGCCTGCGCTGTTTCTTCCCAACCGCTCTGCATTCTCTCCTTTGCAGTGATCCATCCAACCGGCAGTCCCAACCATCCCGGCCACCCTAACCATCTGATCCCAAATGTCCCAGCCATCCCGACTCATGACTGTCTGAGCCGCCCACCATGTGTATGTTTGTTGCCGATCTCCGCATTTTACGATGCTGTCAAAATTATGCTTGTATCGCAACCCTTTGAATAGGGTGCAACCCCCAGGCCCTTTGTTCAAGTACTGAGGCAACCTCCGCCCTTTGCCCTGAAACCAGAAGCAGAGGGCACTGAGCTTCAACACTGCAATCTCGACTGAGATGCGTACTTTTAGACTCCTTTGCAAGCTGGCTCACCTTGGAACCAAGCAGCGACCTGGTAGCAAATCGCATCCATAAAAGCACCGACAAATGGGGTAGGCCTCGATTTCATTTGTGTCCGGATCCTGGAAAAACAGGCTGCGCTGCTGCCCGTAGTCTTGCTCCTGGGATGATCTCAACTGGGGTTTATGTGGACAGAAACACTGGTCCTCCAGCCACAAACTTTGGCCCGCATGGGCTTTGTGGCGTCGCAACCTTAGCAACCGCCAGCATCTGACGTTCAAAGTCTGACAGTGCAAAGCAGCTAAGGTGCCCGCAGGTCTGGCAATGTCGCTCTCCAAACAGAGAAATCTTCCGGCTTGGTGCGCAGCCTTCCAGTAAAGATATCCTCAACATGTCTGTGGTCAACCTGTGGCCAACCCAGGTATCCAGCGCAAAGTGGCCACGCTGTTCTCTGGATCCTCTTGCAAAAAGAAGGGCAGAGTGTCACTGAGAAATGCGAAGGGCAGCGTCCTTGCAAAGGCTCTTCGCTGCTGGGAAGCCTGCCAACCCGGGCTCCGGCTGACAAATGGCAATGCAAATGCAGGCTTCCTCAACAGGGCCAGAAGTGGAATATGATTGACGCCCATCATGGCGATGCCGTCATTGAACATTGGATCCTATAAGCACGTTGTGGCAGTCTCTTGATTGGTCTTGTCAATCCTAAGGTCGCGACATCAGCAAACATATGCTTCAACCCCAAGACTCCGCGGTACCTGCTAGTCTGTATTGATGAATCTCCGCCAAAGGCATGCTGCGCTGACGGCAGCAGAAGCTCAGGACTCACATGCGACATGAGCGTGCCCTAATTTGCAGCTAGGCACCATGTGAGCGAACGTTGTAAATCCTTGACCTGCATATGCCGTCATGTCTTGATTTTCCCCCAACTCACGAAAGAGTAATACGATATTCACTCCAAGGCTCTTTAAACTAAGGCTTGCGCTCCCACTGCTGCGTGATCCAGGCCCAGTATTTCACCCCTTACAAGAAAGAAAACTGGCCTACGTGCACATAAATGTGCGGCCACCCCACATCACCGTGTGATCATAACCACGGGCATTGCCTGGCGGCAGATCGAACCTGAGATGCTCGATGCTGGAATGCCTCAGTCATGCTAAGCAATCGTGGCGCTACAATCACAAGGCTTTGTCATCTGTAAACCTACGTATAATATAATTATTATTTCTATATATAATATATTTATTTATTATACATATCCCGTCTTCTCACTAAGGCTCGATCTGAGGCTGGCGTCCAGCGAATCACTGCCACGCGCTCTCGACACGCAGCAAGCCATGCCATTGCAGCCGGAGGTAAAGCAAACACTGTAAGGCAAACAAACAAACATCACTGTTGACGAATTGGAGTAATAACGCCGTGAGTCGAAACATGTTTTCTCTTGGAAGATCGCAAGGCATGCAGTGGGCATTGCTGTGACTCCTCTCTGCTGAAAGTTGTGACGGATTCAGAAGGAGACTTGAAGTGTCAACTGAAAGGCATAGGAAGCACATGGGCATTTTGCAACCGCTCTTTCGGCTAAATCTGCAGTCCTAAAACAACTTGCCCGATGCTGTAGTGCATCACTGCGCTGCTGGAAGTGCAACCGGCCTGAGTGAGAAGTTTAAGCGTTCCGAAACATGTAAAGTGTTGACCATATCCGTAGATGTCAGTTGAATAGAAGATAAGGTAAGGCAGAGACACGAAAGGTGAAGTGAGGGGTGTCGTCCTCTCCTTCACCTTGCCATGCACTGGTACCACTCCATGTGGACGGACCAATTTGTGACACTCATCTGAGAGGGTGGTGCATGTCTAACCCAAGCCTGTTCAATCCTCTTGGCAACATCCTCGACACAAATGTCACGAAAGACAGACTCGTGTGGCGAAGGAGACGAATTAATGAAAGTCTGTGAGGAAAAATGTCTCGTCCTCTGGTGCTTGCCCTTGCATTTTCTTCTCCATTTCAACCTGAGACTCGATCGTTGCGTAGACCAACATGCCTTTCATCGTGCCTTCATCACGGAGGCAAGCATAGAGGCGCCAATGCAGCCGATGAGGACACAGACCACGGTGTGCTGTCAGCAAAGCCATGTGAAGGGAGGCCAAAAAGAACACCAGGACTTGGGCACGCACTGGCTCAATGGTGTAGTGGTGTGCCAGGATAAGCTTCACCCCAATGAAAACCAGAACCTTTTGCGGGTATGCCACAAAAACCTTATACAAGAAAGTAGAACGCATGTCAGCCGGGGCGCCGCAGAGACCCCATATTTCAGAAGCTCGAACATGTGCACAAGGACATCCTGGGTCAAGTGTGATCAGCTTCTGCGTCCTAAATCTGTTCCTGCTCATCTAAGCAAGTTGCAATGATAAAGAAGGTGGCGCGGAGTCCGAGCATTGCAAAAACAGCTGAGGAGTACCTAGGCTGACTGACTGAAATCCTAGACTTTCACAAGCATAAGTGAAATAAATGGATAGGCCAGACTAGCACGCGAACGTTCGACTCATTGAGCTTCGATACGCCAAGAAGAGATCATTGACTTGCGCCACGATGGCGCTGACAGAATCCACGGCAAAGATCAGGTCACTGCAGGGAAGGGTGCGAATCAATAAGGCCAAGCCGATAGCAGAATGCCACCAAAGGATTGTTTTGCACTCAAATGGGCACTCAGCATCAAAGCACGCCTGATCTCCAAGCAGCAAACCACCAGAAAAAGCATAGTGGCCCGGAACTCCCAGCGGTACCTTCACAGGTATTGCGTCAACCGCAAAATACAAGTTCTGCCGTGAATTGGAATCAATCAATGCCAAACTGCAAATGCAGTCTGTTGTTTTCTATGCCATACACTGTTGATCCGCAAAAGTTGCACTTTGGCAACTTCTTGACATTAACACTGTCACATCGGGGGTGAGGAATCTGCTCTTAGACCAATATCATCTCCATCATCTCTTCCACCGAGCCAACTTTGGTGAAGGACTCCTTGGCCAAAGAATGTTCAATCCAGCTCAACCGCAGATTCGAGTAATGAACGCAAGTTCAAGCAGATTCGAGTTCAGATCCTTCGCAGGGGTGAGCTTTTCCGCTCCGGTCTCTCAGACTTTCCTGGCATCAAGTAAGATGCGCCAGTGCAAAGTCTGCCCAATGCAGCACAAATGTCCTTCTGAGCCTTTTCGCCTCATCTGTGCACATGCGCCACACTTCAAGCTCCTTGTCTGATAAACTGCACGAGATGTTGGAGACCGCCCAAGGTCCTATTTCGTTATTGTAAGTTGCTGTGCTTCAGTAGAATATTGACCGTGCTGGCATGCAACATGCTCCCGATGACTTAGGCTGCGACGTAAAGCTCAAATCAAGAGCTGGGCGCAAGTTGCAAGCATGGACCTCTCTGTTCAGGGTTGCACTTGGAAGGGTAACATGGTGTGATTGACGT
This sequence comes from Effrenium voratum, assembly GCA_963377175.1. Lineage (NCBI taxonomy): Eukaryota > Dinophyceae > Suessiales > Symbiodiniaceae > Effrenium > Effrenium voratum. The sequence continues at coordinate 22,061 of CAUJNA010001062.1, forward strand.
GCCTGGTCGCTAGCCAGAGCTGGATCTACAGCCACATCAGACACGTCCGCCGCTTGCCTAGAGTCTAAACATGACGCACAAATTCCTCATGTTCATCATTTCGTCTCCCTAAGAGTGATACCGACTTGGAGCAGCCTTCTCACGCTTCTTGGGGGAAGACGGCAAGCTAGAAACGCCTCCTGTTGCAGCCTGTCAGGATCAAGTGAACACATCGCTTTCACATCGATATGTTGCCAAGCTGTCATTGAAAAGAAGCATGCTCTTTCTGATGTTCAGCACTGTCAACGGCCTTCGTTGTGACAAACAGCTCTTGCCTTAACGCATACGAGATAACAATGGGCCTAATTTTGAGAGCACAAGACGCTTGCTGGCCGGGATTGTTCGCTGCAACGCCGTCAAACGAACCTCTTGTGCTGAGAGTGCGGCTTTGGGCTGCTCGCATCTGCAAAGCTGTGAAAGAGCTTGGCCTTGCAGGGTGCCCGAAGTGAAAGCATCGATGGAGGCACTGAGCGGATCATTCACTTTGCCTGAAACTGAAGGATGCTGCGCCAGTCAGCCGGCAAAGGCATGCGCCGTGTTGGAATCGAGTCAACATCCTGGCACATCGGGTCTACGTGAAACTGATGGGTTGAAACTGCTGTCTTGCTGGGGCTGGTATGACAATGGCAATACGCAATACTCGATCCTTTCGCTGGATGCGTCACTTGCTGTTTGGTGCTATTGCAAACCTGCTCAAGCACAAAAATTGGCTCGCACGCCCAATCCAAGCACTTTGCGCAGACCACTCTCTGCTCTGGTCTGAATTAGTCCACCCGAATGGGCTGCTGCCCATGAGACCATGCGTGCATGCCGCCTTCCATGCTGCAGCCGTCGGGAGCTGGTACACGCGAATATGCATGACAAACCGAAGATCTTTGCGTTTTGCATGTTTGGTCATCCTGCAGCCAGCAGACAGCCGGCCCGATGAGAATCTAGTTGGACGTCCTTGGGATACTTCTCCGGGGGGCTCCTGAATTGTTGTCGTAGTCCATGCACACAAGACGGAAGCAGTTGGTCAATGCCTTGAGAGAGAGAGAGAAAGAAAGAGATAGAGAGAGAGAGAGAGACTGGTGGCCGCCCGAGTGGTCGCGCACTGCTCACCAATCAGGATCAGAAATCCAACAAAACCGTCAGACGGGGGTTGATCAAAAGGTCCGCATCTTGACTTCAGCATGGTTCCACTCTTCTGTGCTATTGTCAGCGGCCTGTCACCCTAATAACTTGCATCTTGACGTTTGCCCGCGTGCATTAAGGTCTCGCAGAGTGGTGCGGGAACGCCAACCGCCGACGCAAGGCTATGTTTTGCCTTACGAGTGCGCTTGCATTGACCTTGGCACATCGTGCTCAAATCGATGCCATGGTAAATGAGTGAAAGGCTTTTGAGGAAGCCAAGGGTATGCTGCTGAGCAAACAACGCCTGGAGCCGCGATTTTTTGGGGATTGCTTCCTGCTTTGTTTTGGGTCTTTTCCTGGATTTTCTGTCTTGAAACTGGCACGTGCAATATCCCTTGGTTCTGCTGTGGTTTGACTCGTTTTGCAGCAGCGCTGTCAACATCCCCGGCATCGTTTTACCTCGGCAGCATCCTTTTCAACATCCTCAGTTGGATTTGTTGGGTTTAGGGTGGGTTCAAGGTTGGCAGGGGTTGGTTCAGGGTGGGTTCCAGGCTAAGTTTAGGGCAAGTTTGGGGGGTGGCTGGGCTTTAGGTACTGGGATGGTTTAGTGCTGGTTTATGGTGGGCTTGTTGGGGTTGGTTTAGGGATGGTTCAGTGTTGGTTTGGTTTGTTTGAGGGGGTAAGGTTTAGAGCGGGTTTAGCTTGGGTTTAGTGCTGGTTTACGGGGGGTTAGGGATTGGTTTTGGGGCTGCTTTAGGCTGGGTTGGTATAGGGCAGTGGGGGTGGATTAAGGTGGGCTTTTAGCGATGGTTTTGTGCTTGTTTGGTGCGGACTTGGGGTTGGTGGGTTTCGGGATTGGCTTAGGGAGGTTGGGGTTTAGGGTAGGTTTAGAGTTGGTTTAGGGATAGTCTATTGCTGGTTTAGTGTGGGCTTGTTTAGGGGTTTCTTTAGGGAGTCTTGCTGGTTTAAGGTTACTTCAGGGTTTCGCCAAACAACGGTCCTGCAAAGAAGCGGGGGGGGGTTGGGGTTGGGGGGCGCAGCCCCCCCCCCCATTTACACAAACATGGGAGGTATGAAGCCACCAACCAAAAATCAAAAATCCCAAAGCCGCTGATGCTGGGGTGCTGCTGGTGATGCTGAGGATGCGCAACAAGTAAAGCCAAAAGCCAAGAAACCAAAAAGCCACAAGCCAAAAGCCAAAAGCCAAGCCCAGACTCCAAAATGACAAAGCCCAAAAAGCCAAGAAGCTAAGAAGCCAGATAAGGCACAATCCAGGAAAATCCCTAAAGAAAAACGGAGAAAAAAAATAGCCCTCCAAAAAACCTCCTGAATTGCAAGCAGATGAATCCAACCATCACATCCACATGGAGAAGAATACACTCGGTATAGAGAACGGGCCTGCCGGGCCTGCCCATGGCTCTCGGCCGCGGAAGCTAGATCCAGTCCTTCCAAAGCAATGCAGGCGGGTCTGCGGGTCTTTGGGGGAACCCCGGTCTTTTTTGATGGGTTCTGAGGAGAGCCAGGAGGAGAGCCAGGAAAACCATGGTTGGGGAGTTGGGGAGTCCCCTATTTTGAGTCACCATGCTTTCTTTGCTGTCCGCACTGGCAGGTCCTGGCAGGTCGGCATCCAGACCTCACGTTAGCGACTCCTTTCCTAGGTCTGCTAAGGTTAGAATGCTGAGACACACACACCACCATAATCGGAAGCAGCAAGCCTCGACTGCTCAGTCACGCGGCAAAACTTCCCGGGACAAAAGCTCGCGTTTGCCCAAAAGAACAGGTGCAACATCAGCTCCGGCCAAGACTGATGCCAATGCAAAGCCACGCCTGCAATAGCTTGCATCTCCCTCGAAGCGCTTGCTCCCGCATTTCTGCCGCAGTGACTTGTGCACTTGCCTGCAAAAAGCAGCAGTGGTGTGGTCGACTTGCTTGGAAGCTGTCAGTTGAGTTGCATTTGCCCCGTGGATACTGGCGCAAATTGTCCATGCTGGCAGTTGCTCGCCTCTTCACTGATGCGCTGTCGCTCAGACTGGAGCACTTCCTCGAATCTACCTGCAATAATTCCGAGCAACTGCCGGTAAATGTGTAGGTTGGGTCTGCGCCTTCATTCTCGACATACTTCTCAACCTGATTGGGCAAAATGTAACGAATGCACATTTGGGACATCAAAAGATAGAGGGCAACAGCCCGTGCATCCTGCAAGAAAGGTCAAGCAATGCTTGCTGTGTCTGCCAATGAAGTTCCTCTCAAGCGACTCTTAAAATCAATCTGGACTGGTAGACTTGTCCTTTCAAAGTTCTTTCAACAACAGCCATTTGAGTGACGGATGATCCTTTCAAAATGCCTTTTAAGCTGTTGCTTCCATTGAACAGGTACACTTGTCTTTTCACGTTCCTTCTAAACAGAATTAATTAATTGAAAGCTTTTGTTTCCAGATCTGGACTGGTAGCCTTGTCCCTTCAAGGTTCCTTCTGACAGGCATTCAATGTAATCAAAGACTTTGACCCTGACCGGAATATTTGTTCTTTCAGAAACTGACAAATTCAAAGCTGCTGCTTCCATTGGACAATTTGACATTGTGCAGAGCATTCAATTAAAATGTGTTTGCTTCCTGGTCTGCGGCTGGTTGGAATTTTGGCTCTTCTCTTAGGCAGTCTTCAGACAGCCAAACTGGGAGGGCTAGGCCTTTTAGAGCGCGGACCTCTCAGCACGTTGCGCTTGATTGAACTCATCGTGCCATGCTGGGAGGTCCCCAGGGGAGGCAAGCGAAGCTATTGTCCGCGCGAGGGCGACCCCTCACTTTTAGAGGTTGACATGGCCGGAACTTCACGAAAGAACAACAGCCAAAGTGCTCAGACGGGCCTGAGCAAAGGGCAAAAAGCAATTTCAAGGAACCAATGCCCTTGCAATGTTGTTAAAGTGTGGATTGGAGCAATTTCGTTGTAAGCAGTTTCAAGGCTTTTTCATCGCTGACAAGTGCGCCAAACATGACGGTTGGAATCAATTCTCTGAAGACTGGCAACAAACCCTAGGAACCAGTGGAATCTCGGAAGATGTCGGTTGACGGCGCTGGAAGTGCAAACATCGTTGAGGACATGGATGCGCTTGCCAGCCTGTGGAGGGCCCAAATGAAGCAGCCTGCACAGAAGAAGCTTCATTTTAGCTGGGACGGTGGTTCAAAGGCCCCAGTTCCACCTCTCCTAAAAGAGGGTCAGGGATGGACTTGGAGCCCGCAAGTATCCGCTGACTTTGCGTACAAGTATTTTGCTGAGCTTTACCATCCATAGGGGATGGCTGGCATCGCTTCACGGAAAGCATTGGTAGCAGGAAGAAACCTATGTGTTCTGCAGCTGACCCTGGTGGGCGGTGCTATTCCCACTTTCAGGAGTTGCCTTCACATGCCATTGAAAGAAAAACACAGCTGATACAAATGAGTGTACAGTATTCAGGATTTTGCAAAATAGCTTCTCCAAATCTCGGACATCAACTATGATCTGGTGCCACCCAATGTTTTGGGAGGCCATACACCTGGAGAAAGCTAGCAAATACAGCAGAGTGGTTTGACCACGTCTCAAACAAGAAGAAGAGCGGAGCGAAAAGAATTGGGAACAAGAGCAGGGCGGGAAGCAGAGTGCAGAGCGGAGCGAAGAGTGGGGAGAACTGCGGCGAGAAGAGAGAAGCAAAGATTGGACAGAAGCCAAGGAGCCTTGCAAGCAGTCCAGGGGGCATCCGGCGGCCGAGGCGGGGAGGGAAGGAAAGTCATCTTCCAAAGCCATTTTTTTCGACCGCAGTGGGTTGTGGGATTCACTGGCCCCTTCACTTGCTAAAGCAAGAGAGACTCCAGCTGGCGAGCTAGCTTTCGTCAAAAAACAATATGTTTGAGTATTGGTGCTCCTGGTGCGTGAAGACTCAAACAAATGCTTTACGATTTTAGGGACCCTGCTGCAAATTCTAAAAACCTCTCAGCAGTTTGAAGCTATGAAGAGCCCAAAGTGCAGAGGTCCCTATTTGTCTGCTTTCAAAGGCCTAAAGTACTGAGAAGTCTTTAAATTAAAGGGGAGAAAACAGCGAACTGTTTGAGTCATGTGCATACGCCGTTCCACTGTCATGATGCTTCCTGCGCTGTTTACGCTGCCTGCGCTGCCTTGCACTGCCTTGGCTGTTTGGGCTGTGCACTTTGTTGACGCTGCTTGCGCCGCTTGTCTGCACGCGCTGTTGAAGCTATTCTGATGATCATCTCCTACGTCAAGATTTCCAGGAATTATTGTTTACTTTTCAGAAGTAGATCATTCGCAACTCATGTTACCTCTCCATATACTTCAACTATATATTTCTCCATTGATATCTTGTACAGCTTGGAACAAAGAGAATTGACTAGTAAAGCTGAAAAAGCCATGAGATACAACAAAGATATGGAACTGTGTGAGGTCTCTTTACAAATAAGAGAGTGACAGCATGTTGACCCTAACCCGAATAAAGGAGTAAGTAACCATCTTATGCCCCTTGTCCTTTACTCTCCAGATTTACAGTTCTTAATTGTGTATCAGCCATATCGCCTTATCCAATGTAACTTCTGATTTCTGGGGAACAATTGTGGAAGCAGGAATAGAAAGGAAAAATGGAAGTGAAGTCAATAATTGCAGACCATCTTTGTTGTGCATATCTTATATCCTGGGATTAACTCCAGAATGCGTGCGATGTTTGTGCTGCCTGTGCTGTTTAGGCTGCCTGCGCTGTTTACGCTGTCAGAAGTGAAAAGCGCAAGCGACACGAGTAAGTTTGGCGATGTACAAAATGTAATCGGTGCAGGCGATGAAAACTGGCAAACCGTGCGCTGTACGGGCGCAACGGCCCTTGGGCAAAAATAGCGTACACTATTTGCGCCGCGCAATAAAAACATTGGCAAGTGTTTGCGCGGCAGTTGAGCTGTTGGAATCAGTTTTCTAGTGACTTCTCAACACGTTGCAGCTGTCCAGCGGTCAAAGTGCTGAGTCCTAAAAACTGTTCTTCTGGAATCTAAATGGTATAGATTTCTCGGCACTTTGGAGCTGTGAAAGGCCCAAAGTGCTGCGGCCTGAAGTCTTTTTGGTGACCATACAGCACTTGGGGCGCTTGGCCCCGTCTGCCAATCTCTTATCACTTCAACACGTTGTCAAAACTCATCTGTAGGCTCAGCAGCATCTGCTTGGCAACTTCAAAACTATCTGCAAAGGATCCTTTCAATTTCCCAACCGAATGCAGGTCTTGAAGAAAACACATGGGAAGTGCAGGAACATGGGTGGAGGGCGATTATGAATATACATCAAAGCACCGTTGATGACAACGCGCAATGACAATGAGGATAACCAGGACGGCTTGGGGGTAACATACCAAGGATCCTCCATGTTCTTGCAAAGCAAGTTAGGCGGCCGGACCAGCGCTGTAAGCTCAGCATTTCCTGAACAGACCAGTCTGTGCAAGCTCTGTGAAAAGAGAAGAAAAGCAACACGTCCAACAGCTGGGTCTAAGAACGGCTCTGCGATTGGCAGCAGCAAGATCCGTCGACCTTTCCAACAAGTCCTCCCTCATGAGCTCGATCTCTCTTTTGCTGACCTGAGAAGTTTTGAACTTTGGAAACCAAAGGAATGAAAGGCACCCTGCTAAGCGTCCAACTGCGAGTTGTCTGGACAACTCTTTCACCTGTAGGCCAAACGCAAACTTGATAGAGCAGCTGCACTTCAAGCCCTGCGACAAAGCACTCGGTATGACATCAAGAAGAAAACATGTTGCCGAACAACATGCCTGCTCCGACAGCTGCAAAGACCTTGCGAGCGCCGAACGCATGTGTCCGATACGTAGACCATACCAAAAAACGCCAACACTCTCAACATCCTGTGACAAAGGGGTCTGAGGGCCAGTCTGATCTGCCCGGTTCTCTTGCTGAGCACCTGCGAGCTTGAGAGCCTCGTTCTCCTTCCGGAGATTCTCCAAGGAAAATTGCCACCATGTGATCTCTTTGACATGGAGGGCGCGTAGGGACTCCAGCTCCGCTTCTAGTGACTGCACATTCTGTCCTTCCAAAAGCCTGTGCCCGCAACGGCGGCAGAAAATACTGTCTGCCAAAGGGATGTTGCCACACCCTGGACACGTGGTGTACCTGAAGCGTGACCTGGTAGATTGCAGAGGGCTCCGGCGCAGCGTACTGGCCGTAGCCAAACCATCTGCAGCGTCCACTGACTTTGGCACGTCCACTGGCAGAGGCATTTCGAAGGGGTTCGCCACATCAACTAGCTTCGTTGAATCCACTGGCCGTAGTGCCAATGGCCCCATGGCAACGGCTGGCGCTGCCGCAACGACTTTGGTTGCAATTGGCTCCACCAGGGCGTTTGATCGTAGCGGGATGTACAATCCTCTCTGGCGCAGCGGTGACACTCCAGCCATGGCTCAACAGGCAAACATATGCGGAGAGGAAAAAGAAACGGCACGTCACACGAGCTATTGCATGCCCTGACTTTATGACCTGGTGTAGTGTTAGCTGGCTCCGTTCTCATCGGGTCAAATCGGGTGGACTGTTTGCTTGAATGCAAGCAATCACGCGCGCTACGTGTAACAAACAAAACATCTTCAAACAAGGAAGTCATGAAGAACACAGGCAGTCGGCTCGTCTTGCCTCTTGTCGGCAACAGCTTGTAGCCTTGCAGGCACGTCACAAGGCTTTAAAAGACATACTCTGGCAGGGAGTTGAGCTTGAAGCTTGTAGTTGGAGAAGTCGACCGTGCCATATGTTGCCTACCGCTGCAAGAAGAGACTACTTATGCTAAGACAGAAACAAGCCACACCTCCTTATCGCCAGACAGCTTGGCAGCCTCTGTATCTTGCACAGTCCACCTCAGTGTAAAAGCATGATCGCTCATGAAACCTTGGAGTTTTCCCCTAACACGTTGCCCTTCAAATATTCCCAACTATACCAACTATGATCTCTCATGGCATCTGTAAACCAAATGAGAAAAAGTCCATATCATTTGGGGCGCACAGTGAAGATTGACCGCAGCTCAAATTGTGGGAACCAGACCTGAAACGATGAAAGGGGCCCTCCCGCCACAAGGCAGCACCGAATGCATGCCTTTGCTAGATAGGAGTACACTTCAGTGCTAAATGCTAGGTGCATGGCTCGTCTGTAGCTGTCTCGTTTTCGCCCTGATTCACAGGCACCTTCACAAAGAACCTGGGATATGGTGTGTGTGTGTGCTCTCTTGACACAACTTGACAACTTGACGCCATTGCGTTGCATGCTTGAAAAGTACCAATCTGTTAAATGCACGTGGTCACTCTGAAGCCACCACGCCCCGTTGTCATCATAGACATTCACAAATGGCACCTCATCCAAGCAGGTTCGCTCCCAAAGTCAACAGGCAGTGCCCAGCCTTGTCCTGGAGCCATTTGACCATCGGGTTCTGGGAAGGATCCTTGTTGAGCATTGCATCATGCCCAGACTTTCCAAAATGTGCTCAATCTACCGTCCTCATCCTCCTCATTCGAGGTCAGAGTCTTGATGCCGGTGTACACCTGAGTGCAGAGGCGAGCGAACACACGCCAGTCAAGCATTTTCCTGGAAGCCGGCTAAGAAAGTGCCAAACACGAAGTGCATGAAGACCATAGCATGCATCATGTACCTTGCATGGAAAGGCGAGTTTGAAGTCAAGCAATCACGACTGGTCTCACTCGCCCACGAATATGAAGAGCAAGCGAAACAGGACTGCGCCGCAGATCCTGCGTGGGATGCGCCAGCAGTTGACATCGATAGGAAGATGTCAATGAGACCCATCACTGAGCTAGTAGCCCAAGGTACAAGGGCCGATGTTTCAGATGGTCTGGCGTGCCGTACAGGTTGAATATGAGATGAAAAACCTGCAGCCAGACTGTGCTGTATCAAATAGATACATTCGAGCAAGTTGTGAGGCCAAAACGAACAAGTTGTCGAAGGACAGGAGCCACTCCAAGATGTACCCGCCTCAAAGGCAAAGGTCGCTCCATCAGGGACTGGCCAGCTCAACATCGAGGCATTATGCCAGTTATGCAGTTATGCCAGTGTAGCTACTGAGTTGCTGACTCATCCACATGAAAGCGCCTGTCCTGCCGTAGGTGTACCAAACCCAGCCTTGCAGATTTGCAAATATGCAAAAAGTTAAGAAGTCAACACAAAAAGGGCCAGCTTCGACTAAGCCAGTGGCCACAGAAGGCAAAAGCAGTGCAAATCCAGAAGAGCGTGTATCGGAGAGCCCCTCAATCAGAATTTGAGCTAGAGAGCTAGCAGTGGCTAGCTTGGCAAAAATATTTTGTTTCAAGCACCTTAAGTTTGCATTGCAGTCTGGGAACGGCCAATGGTCAACTCCTCCGCACTGCGATTGAGGAAGAAATAGTCGAGCATCTGGAAGTGCAGTTTGCAGTGTGGCTTGACATTTCAAACAAACTGAGAGGATGGCAATGAGGCAAATGAACACAGCCGCGAATGTTGCCCAAGAGCTCATATCCTTCAAGTGTTTGCGAAGACTCAAACAAGTGCTGACCTGTGTGTAATATGTCCGTCCTCGGCAGCAAACAATCGGACCTGCTGGTCGCGGTCCAAGGCATGCTTCCAAATGTCCTGTCAGGGAGGAATGGGCATGGGAGCAATCGCATGAAGCGCAAATGCCGCGCCTTGTTGGCCACCGACAGCAAAGACTCTGGGAGCATCGTGGCCTAGCAATGGACGGCATGTGTTTTCAGCTTTCACTACGTGTCACCCCACCACCAGCCTGTGGGAGGAGGCCAAAGCTTCAGTATAGGACGGAAATATTTGGTATTCAGACAGAGCTACAATTTGAGCCCGTCCTAACATCAATGCTGGTCAGGTGTGGCAGCCAAAGTGAAACAAGGTCAACCAAATATCAATCATGTCATTCAACATGTGACGTACTCACTGACATGGCAGGCACTCTACGTGATGCACAGGATACTTGCCGTCGACTTGCTTCCGCGGATTCCGTGAAACGTGAAACGTGGTGGCGACGTTGTGAAACCTTGCTCTGCGAGCATGTTTGACAATCTATCACCTGACAAGTTGACTCATGTGCGGGATTGAGATCTATATACAGCTGGCCCATTCTGGCTCTGGGAGCTAACGTGTGGCTCCCATGCCTGAACTGCCCATCGTGTCACCTCACAGACGTGCATAGCAGGAACTAAAACTGGCTGTAACTCATCTCCTATCCGCTACCAAATCACAACCTTGCCTATGCCAGCATCCCGCAGACTGTCCTCCTGCTGAGTCGCTGGCAAAGGCAAGCATGGGAACTTGAAGCTAAACGTGTTCGAGGACCCACACAACACCAAGCGCGGCTCAAAACTCATGGACCCAAACAAGCCAGGTTCCTTGGTCCCCTTCTTCCTGAGTCCCTGGTCCCCTAGAGATCAGCGGACCAAGGGCAGCAGGGAAAACATGGGGTCGCCATAGATACAGTAGATTTCAATGAGTCCGATCTAGTGATAGGTAAATCCGCCGACCCCTTTCTCCAAAGGGGAGGCGCATGGGAAGGGCTTGTATTCGTCCTTGTCTTCGTGATGTTTATCAGCACCACTGATGTTGGGTGATGGGTTCGCAGCATCCGGATCATCAGCATTCTACGTTTCAAGCTTGCCGTTCAACCTGGCTTGGAATGCAGTGATGCATTTTAGTCGTGATTGTTATGACAGCTGCTGCTCATGCAGGGGATGCATAGTGATGATTGTCATTAGGATATCATCACGGTAACTGCTGGTGATGCTGGAGATGCGTAGTGATGATCATCAGGATCATCATGATCATCATGAGCGATGCTGCATCTGATCATCATCATCACTCTTCTCATCATCATCATGATGGTCATCATCATCTCTTTCTTGTTCTTATATGCATTTCAAAAGTAACGTTAGATAGCCTTGGCAATGCAGAGGATGCTACAATGATAGATATCATCACAGTCCTCATCCTTATCATCATTATCATCATGGTCATCATCATCATCTCTTACTAGCCGCAGCATCCGGATCATCAGCATTCTACGTTTCAAGCTTGCCGTTCAACCCGGCTTGGAATGCAGTGATGCATTTTAGTCATGATTGATATGACAGCTGCTGCTCATGCAGGGGATGCATAGTGATGATTGTGATCAGGATATCATCACGGTAACTGCTGGTGATGCTGGAGATGCGTAGTGATGATCATCAGGATCATCATGATCATCATGAGCGATGCTGCATCTGATCATCATCATCACTCTTCTCATCATCATCATGATGGTCATCATCATCTCTTTCTTGTTCTTATATGCATTTCAAAAGTAACGTTAGATCAGAGGATGCTACGATGATAGTTATCATCACAGTCCTCATCTTTACCATCATCATCATCATGGTCATCATCATCATCTCTTACTAGCCGCAGCATCCGGATCATCAGCATTCTACGTTTCAAGCTTGCCGTTCAACCTGGCTTGGAATGCAGTGATGCATTTTAGTCATGATTGTTCTGACAGCTGCTGCTCATGCAGGGGATGCATAGTGATGATTGTCATCAGGATATCATCACGGTAACTGCTGGTGATGCTGGAGATGCGTAGTGATGATCATCAGGATCATCATGATCATCATGAGCGATGCTGCATCTGATCATCATCATCACTCTTCTCATCATCATCATGATGGTCATCATCATCTCTTTCTTGTTCTTATATGCATTTCAAAAGTAACGTTAGATAGCATGGGCAATGCAGAGGATGCTACGATGATAGTTATCATCACAGTCCTCATCCTTATCATCATTATCATCAGGGTCATCATCATCATCTCTTACTAGCCGTCCTCATCCTTATCATCATTTTCATCACGGTCATCATTATCTCTTATTAGCCGGCACTGGTGATGCCGAGGATGCTACGATGATAGGGACACTGGTGATGCAAAGGATGCTACGATGATAGTTATCATCACAGTCCTCATCCTTATCATCATTGTCATCACGGTGTTCATCATCTCTTACTAGGCAGCACTGGTGATGCAAAGGATGCTACGATGATAGTTATCATCACAGTCATCATCAGGATCTTCCTCATCATCATCATGATGATGGTCGTCATACAAGAACAAGAAAGAGATGATGATGACCATCAATATGATGCTGAGAAGAGTGATGAGGATGATGCTGACGACCATCATCATGATGATGATGAGGAAGATCCTGATGATGACTGAACTATCATCGTAGCATCCTTTGCATCACCAGTGCTCCCTAATGAGAGCTGATGATGACCGTGATGATAATGATAAAAGAATGACTGTGATCATTATCATCACGGTCATCATCGTCTCTTATTAGGCAGCACTGGTGATGCAAAGGATGCTACGATGATAGTTATCATCACATCATCATGATCATCCTTACCATGATCATGATGACGGTCGTCATCATCATCATGAGCTTCTCATCATCATCATGATGGCCACCACCATCTCTTTCTTGTTCTTATATGGATTTCAAAAGTAACGTTAGACAGCATTGGCAATGCAGAGGATGCTACGATGATAATTATCATCACAGTCCTCATCCTATCATCACGGTGTTCATCATCTCTCATTAGGGAGCACTGGTGATGAAAAGGATGCTACGATGATAGTTATCATCACAGTCATCAGCATCATCATCACTCTTCTCATCATCATCCTGATGGACATCATCATCTCTTTCTTGTTCTTATATGCATTTCAAAAGTAACGCTTTTCAGAAGGGACGTTAGATAGCATTGGTGATGCAGAGAATTTGTCGTCATGATTATCATGATGAGTGCTGGTGGTGCTGAGGATGCGTCAAAATGATTATCATGCGACTTGAGGTGCAAAAGATGCGTGGACATGATTATCATGATGACTGCTGGTGATGCTGAGGGTGCGTCATGATGATTATCAGCCGATTTGTACTCGACGTCATCGTCCATCATCATCCAGGGGGGTGGGGTCTGATCATGACTCAAGTACGCAGGGTTGTGGCTCGGCTACTGGGGTTCAAGTTTACAGTGAAACCAAAAAACAAGATCAAAATTTGACCAGGGCGAAAATTTAACATTTCACCCAAAAGAAACCAAAGAAACCAAAACCAAGGGCACTGTTTGCTTTTGCTCGAAAACCACAACTAAATCCAGGGGTCGGCGGCACTGGGCGGCAGCCCTTAAATCCGGCCACCGGACGTGATCGGGCCGCAGGCCAAAGCCCGTTAGGGCTTACCTTCAGGTATAAGGCCGCGCGCCCCATGCCGCCGACCATGCGCGGACCATGAAGGTAGGTTTTGCGCTGGGCCCGCCCTTATAAGGGGCGAAGGATTTGCGGATTGGTTTCGGCGATTTTTGTAGCATCTCCCCGCGGCGTCCAAAAACGAGCGTTTTTAGGGGGTGCCTAATACTGGACAACACCCGCAGCATTGCCAGCATCATCCCGGATGATGCAGATGATGTTATGCATGCTGGCGATGCGGGGATGTTGTCCCCTAAGTCGGGCCAATTTTGCCGAAAACGTGCAACCTGAAAAACTTAAAATCTAAAGTGGATGGAAATGGATGGAAAATGGCCTGGATTGAAATCTCAAAATTCTAAAGTCTTAGATTCTTAAAATCTTAAATAAAAATCTAACAATCAATCTTAGAATCTCCAGATCTTAAAATGATAGAACTTAGAATCTTAAAATCTAAAAATATATAAACTTCCTAAAGTCTTCGAATCTTGAAATCTGAAAAAAACCTTATGTCTTAGAATATTGAGATCTTAAACTCTTAAAGTATGACATCTTAGAACCTTAATTCTTAAACCATTGAAACCTTAAATTCCGAAAGTCTTCAAATCTGAGACCGTTAGAATCTCAAAGTTTTTAGAATATTGAAATTTTAACATCTACTCATCGGACTTACAGGAAAGGGAAGTGACAGAAACCCTCATGTCTTTGAATCTTCAGATGTTAAAATCTTAAAATATGAAGCTCCTAAATTCTCAAAATCTTAAAATCTCAGAATCTTAAAAGCTTCAAAAACTTAATTCTTTAAATCTCGAACTATTGCAATCTGAAAATCTTAAATTCATAAACAAGTAAAATATACTAAAATTCCTTCAATCCGGGCAATATTCTAAATTCCTTAACCTCTTCATCTTCAAATTTTGAAGTCTTGACATCCTAAGATCTTAAAATCTTAAATTCCGAAAGTCGCCAAATCTGACAATCTCACAAAAATACAACCTTCAAGCCTTGGATGGAAAATGGCTGGGCAATGGCCTGGCTGTTATAACCTTCAAAAACCTTAAAACCTTTGAATCTTAAAACCTTAATTCTTCAACCATTGAAACCTTAAATTCCGAAAGTCTTCAAATCTGAGACCTTTAGAATCTCAAAGTTTTTAGAATTTTAAGATCTTAACATCTACTCATCGGACTTACAGGAAAGGGAAGTGACAGAACGGGCAGGGCAAGGTGCCCGGTGGCCGGCTGTGTCGCGTCAGCGTGTAAATCCGGCCACCGGACGTGATCGGGCCGCAGGCCAAAGCCCGTTAGGGCTTACCTTCAGGTATAAGGCCGCGCGCCCCATGCCGCCGACCATGAGCGGACCATGTACATACGTTTTTGGCTGGGCCTTCCTTATGAGGGGCGAAGGATTCGCGGATTGGTTTAGGCGATTTTTGTAGCATCTCCCCGCAGCGCCCAAAAACGAACATTTTTAGGGGGTGCCTAATACTGGACAACACCCCCAGCATTGCCAGCATCATCCCGGATGATGCGGATGATGTTATGCATGCCGGCGATGCGGGGGATGCTGGGGATGTTGTCCCCCCAAGTCGGGCCAATTTTGCCGAAAACGTGCAACCTGAAAATCTTAAAATCTAAAGTGGATGGAAATGGATGGAAAATGGCCTGGATTGAAATCTCAAAATCCTAAAGTCTCAGATTCTCAAAATCTTAAATTGATATCTAACAATCAATCTTAGAATCTCAAGATCTTAAAATGGTAGAACTTAGAATCTTAAAATCTAAAAATATAAAAACTTCCTAAAGTCTTCGAATCTTCAAATCTTAAAAACCTTATGTCTTAGAATCTTGAGATCTTAAACTCTTAAAATATGAAATTCCTAAAGTCTTACACTCTCAAAATCTCAGAATCTTAAAAAGCTTTAAAACTTAAATTCTTTAAACCTCGAACAATTGAAATCTGAAAATCTTAAATTATTAAAAATATTACCTTCCTTCAATCCGGGCTATATTTTAAATTCCTTAAACTCTTAATCTTGAATTATTGAAATCTTGAAACCTTAAGATCTTAAGATTACAACCTTAGAAGTTAGAATCTTACAACCTGAAAATATAAACATCCTAAAGTCGTCGAATCTTGACTTCTTAAAACCCTCATGTCTTTGAATCTTCAGATGTTCAAAACTTAAAATATGAAATTCCTAAATTCTCAAAATCTTAAAATCTCAGAATCTTAAAAGTTTCAAACACTTAAATTCTTTCAATCTCGAACTATTGCAATCTGAAAATCTTAAATTCATAAACAAGAAAAAATATTGTAAAATTCCTTCAATCCGGGCTATATTTGAAATTCCTTAAACTCTCAATCTTGAAATTTTGAAGTCTTGACATCTTAAGATATTAAAATCTTAAATTACGAAAGTCGCCAAATCTGAAAATCTCACAAACATAAAATCTTAAAGCCTTCGAAATCTGATACTGGATGGAAAATGGCTGGGCAATGGCCTGGCTGTTATATGAAAAACCTTAAATCTTTGAATCTTAAAACCTTAATTCTTAAACCATTGAAACCTTAAATTCCGAAAGTCTTCAAATCTGAGTCCCTTAGAATCTCAAAGTTTTTTGGAATTTTAAACTCTTAACATCTACTAATCGGACTTACAGGAAAGGGAAGTGACAGAACGGGCAGGGCAAGGTGCCCGGTGGCCGGCTGTGTCGCGTCAGCGTGTAAATCCGGCCACCGGACGTGATCGGGCCGCAGGCCAAAGCCCGCCCATGCCGCCGACCATGCGCGGACCATGACCAGAACATGCGCATACGTTTTATGCTGGGCCCTCCCTTATAAGGGGCGAAGGATTTGCGGATTGGTTTAGGCGTTTTTGTAGCATCTCCCCGCAGCATCCAAAAACGAGTCCAGAAACGAGTATTTTTGGGGGGTGCCTAAAACTGGACAACACCCCCAGCATTGCCAGCATCATCCCGGATGATGCGGATGATGCTATGCATGCTGGCGATGCGAAACAAGGGGCTGAAAGGAAACAGGAGTGACTGGAAAGTGAACGAAATGCAAGTCAAAGGCATTGCACGAAAATGAAGAGGGCGCTGGAGAGAAACCGAGCTGCAGGAAAATGAAAGATCGAAAAGGGAAAGGAATGCGAATGAAGGAGTCTTCAAGGAAATGAAGGGAGCTGAAGCGGCAGTGAAGTGGAAGGAAGTGAAGGGACATGCCAGGAAACTTAGAGGGAAAGGAGATGAAAGAACGGGAGGGGTGCCCGGTGGCCGGCTGTGTCGCGTCAGCGTGTAAATAATATGTTGTTTGTATTCGACTCAAAGCAAGGAGATGCGTTCTGCCACCAAGCCCCTGCCCAGACAGGTTCGCCTCCTCTCCACGCATGGACTCAGCCTGCATGCTGGCGTGCCCACTCTCACAATCCAACTATCAACTCTTGACAAAATCCATCAGCGGCTCCTGCATCTGCTCCTGGGAAATGAGGGTGCGCCCACGTTCCTTCGGCGCCCTCGGGATTCAAGGCATGTGAAACAGAACCCGAATGCGCACCTGTGCGCACAAACCTGATCGGGACACATCACACTCTGGGTCACCGGCTTGAAGAGAAATATTGAAATTGGAATACACGCCACTATGCAAACCTGGGACAGCATCCAAACACATCACACACCTGTGAAATCTGCCCAGCGAATCCGAGGGCTGCACAATAATCACGACGGTGACTCAGTTTTGCAGCAATTTCCACAAGAAGCAACGCGTATGATAAGCCAGCAATCTACACCAACATCTAGGATCTTCGGCCAATGATGGCAGTGACCACCCCGCTGGGACACTCCAACGAAGCCTCAGCGAAGAATTGAGGACCCTGCGGGGTGTGAAGGCCTGCCCATCCTGCCTCATCGTAGTCCAAATGCCAGCCATCTCGTCTCGCAACCTTTTCTTCTCCACTCACAATGGAAGCAACGAAGCATACAGCTCAGAACCCCTTGTTGCTAAACCGGCAACAGAAAAACTCTATGGCCATCTGTCCTTCGCACATTAGCCAGCTGCACCGCGTTGCCTAAGAAGCAGGCGTACATGGCAGCAAACCACGCCATCAGGGCATCCCTGCCAACAGGGAAGGGAGAACGCCGGGCAGCAAGGCCAAGCCCCACGTGTTTCTGCAAAGGAGCCTGGCCTATCTGGCCCATTGTTGCAGTCACTGGGAACACAGAAAGTTTCGTGCACCTCGGCTGACCCTTGCTGCAAGCAAGCAGGGGCCTACGGCGGCACCCGCGCAAAGGCAAAATGCAATCGGGGGAAAAGAAAAACAAACGGAAGCGCCCCGGCGACGCAGCCATGCAATGGCACGTCAAACATGCGTCTTCAGCGACTCCCCTAGCGCCGTAGAAGAAAGGATGTGAATCGAATAAGTTTTGTCCAGAGTTTGATTTTTGAGGCCGGATGTCCAGGCAGGACTGTTGCAAACAGCGACTCCGCCGCAGCGGCTTCCTGGGATGAACCCAGCGGCCACACCGTAGCGCCGACGACAGTTTCCCGTTCTTTCCTGTAGCTGCGGATGAGTCAGAAGGGCCTGCCCTTGCCGAGCAGCTGGGATGATCTGTCTTCTGCCCCGATCCACCATGGCCTGAAGTTGCAGTTGGCGGCCAAGTGGTGGGCACTGAGCCCGTCCGGAGAGAGCCCTGTGAGTGGCAAAGGAGACCTGCCGCAGTTGAGAGGCGATGTCCCTGAAATTGGCAACATGCTCCTGAGGGGTCTCTTGATTTCGGCGGACAACAACTGTCGACCGCCAAGAGGATGGCCAGACCCGGCGCGCAAACTCCTGGCTCCCCGCCGCAGCCGGGAGCTCGAAGCCATCCCCACCCAGGATGGCCGGCCACAACCCGCTCCCCGCTGAAGGCGCCGAAATACCCGGCGGAGTCGTCCTGCTTCGAAGAACATGTAGTAGAATGCCCAGCCGCTGACCGGCTCGATCCCGGCGCCGCTGCAAAACGTGTGCACACGCTGGGCCTCAGCCTCCAGCACTGCAAGCGACTCGGACGACATGGTCGCTTGCAAGAGACTCCTGGAAGCGACTCCTGGAAGCAAAGAAAATGACTGACTGTTGGATCTTGTGCCCCAATAGGCAGTTCGTGGATGTAAAATCATGGTTCATCACCAAACCTGCCAGACCTGAATGCACTGCAAATTCTAATGGACACCAATTTCAATTGTACTCAAATCGACAGGTGCTTGGCCCAGCACTTCAACCTCCGGAGCCCCCGTTCTGAAGAAGGGCTTTCGCTTCACTATGCAAGCCTCCCAAGGCGGAATGTGGTGCTCCACATTTTTAAGGCTTTGGGGCCAGGTCTTGCAGCAAATGGAGGCAAACACCTGCCTGTCCAAAGTTCTGGTCACAGAGTGTGATCATGTTCTGGTGCAGGCACAAAGATGTGCACCTTGAGAAATGCTGCTAGCACCAGGAAGTGATTGGCATGCAGGAACTGAGCATGCACATACTGCTTGTTTTAAGATTGTGCATCGCCTGCCAGCAATGTTTCTCAAGGCTGATGCTGAAAAGAATCTGTTTCTGACAAAACATGACAAACAGCTGAAACTCTTTTTTTTCTCTCTCTCTCTCCCTCTCTCTCGCTCCTTGTCCATTAGGCGACTGGTCCCACTGTGGTTTCACTCAAGAAACAAGTTTGATCAAATATGCTCACCCAATAGGGTTTTGTTGGAATAACTTGCTCAAGACTGACTGCAGGCAGACTTCCAGTTGAGCACAGCCGGGTAACCTATTGAAGGCTTTCCTTGAGGAGGGCACCCACTGCAGTCCTCCCCTTTGCCTTCTGCAAAGTTGGCAATCCTGAGGCTTCAAACAATCCAAACGCGAAGTGCAAAAGCTTCTCCCACCTGCAGCAGCTAGCCATTGTATTCTCCAACCGCAGTCGGCACCTCAGGCACACACAATGCTCTGCGCTTCCAACAAAGTGTTGGAACTAGCTGGCAATGCGAGCAAGTCCTAAGCATTGGCACCAGCGCGTGGCAGACTTGTTCACATACACCCAATTCCTGGGTCAAACAATAGCTGCAGGGCCTGGGCTGACCCAAAATGGGACACTGTTGCCTGCAAACCAAGCCCCTCACGGATCATTCAACATGTCGAACAGTCCTGTCCTGCAGAAAAAGATTTAAAAAAAGGACTTCATGTCTTAAGCAAAACCGAAATCCAGACATCCCCAAGCCTACATTGCCTGGATGTGGTCAGCCGCCTGGGAGCGGCTTCGTCCTGCGTCTAGCTGCGCGCACGTGAGCTGAATAGCATCGGCCAATGCTCGGCCAATGCTCGGCCAATGCTCGGCCAATGCTCAGCATGCCCTGCGGCTCTCTCAAAAACAAAATGTCGAAGCTTCCTCACTCACAGCGGCTAGAGCAGGCGCTGCAAGCAAACCAGCCTGCAAGCATGGCCTGTGACTTGAAAGCTTGATGCGAGCACTGCACAGGCCCGCACCATCCACGGGAACAGAAGCCTGGCCGACTCACAAGGATGGCAGGAAACCTATGCGCAGATTGAGGTCCTGGCATTTTGACCGCAACGACTCCAAGAAAGCCAGCACACTTTGGTGATCAATATGCGTTGATGAAAGCGATATCTCCGTCATGCAGAAATTGCTGCTTCAATTTGTAGATGTTGTTTGTGTGGTACATCTGCGGGTTTCTTGTAAGCCGGTACTTAACAGTACTATGCAGATTGAACAAAAAACGACTTGCATGTTTTCAACTAAATGTGGAATGTGAATATTTGTTCGAATCAAGGGTGTACTTTCACCCACCGATTTGTTGCTCTTCAAGCCAAGCTTGCAACATGGCACAAGCTCACAAATAATTGGATGTTCAACAAACCTGTTGCCTGGTGCGAGTCACAAACACCAAACTGAAATTTCAACATGTCAGTGAAGCTCCCTTCTTGCGAGCAACTTTGGCCGAAGCTTCGGGCTAATTGATCACGAGTCGATCAATGCAGCACCTCGGTTCATTAGCCACTCAGCAGAACGTTGCATGCATGCTGTTTTCATGATCGCCTCGTCATTGTCTGTCATCGTATCCAAGATGGTCTGTGTCGTGTCCCTTCATAGAGTCCCATCACCTGTTCATTGCATGGTGAATGCAATAAACAAAATGAAAAGCGCAGGATGTTCCATGGCATGCCGTTCAATCAACGGCCAGGCAACGCATCAGCATGCTCTCTGGCCGCAAGGCCGCGACCACTGACTTGATCCAAGCCTGTGTGCCACAAAAAGCAGTCCACGGTATCAAATGTGTGTATGTGCGTCTCTGTCATTCTTTAATGAGGCTGCCATGCTCCGAGAATAAATTGCATCAGCTCATCCAGTCGAGCTCCTGCCTGATCTTGGGATGGTATGTCTGCCTCGTCCCTAATCCTCCTCCTTGTGATGACCAACGTGGCATTCTTTTCAGCCTTAAGCATCCTCTTCTGCACCACGTTCATCCGGAGCATCTACAAACGCCTGGACGCATCATGGCTCGCCACAAAAAAATCGCACAAAAATTGCCAAGCTACAGCAGCAATAGCTGGAAGTACCTGCAGCAGCCACATCAGCTGCTGCACGCAAAAGAGGAAAATGCAAATAATCAACCAAGCAAAACAATGTCTGGCAAGTTTGGGCCTCCACAATCACGACGCAGGGATGCCGGGACTTGCGCTGGGCAGCATCAACTTGGCAGATTGCCTGCCAATGATTGCTACTTCGAGGGAATGTGATTTCCCAAATCCTGAGCCTCCTCGGCAAGACCTGGCACATTGCTAGACATTGCATAAATGCAAGCGAATGCAAGGAAGCCCACATTGCTCAACCTGCCACAGGTTGCGCACCAAAATGGGCTTCTGCCAACCAGGGGTGGGTCGGGATATGCTTTACGCACCGTTTCTGCGAACAGTCGGCTGCGAGCCAGAACCAGCAACCGGCTGGATAGACCTGGCATGTGCACGAAGTAGCAGGTAATGGCCTCAAAAGGAGTGAAGCCTTCACTGAAGCTCACAACCCACATGGCAGTTGCTGAGCATAAAGGTGAAACAGGTGCACAAGGGTGTGACGTCTTGCCAGGAAGCACCATTGTAGCATGCCTGCCCAAAAAGCATGTGTCGGAATGCCAAAGCGTAAGATCACCCAACTACTCGGCCTCTGAGTAAACCAGCTTTCCCGGATAGCCAGGCCTCAAGCAAAGAGGAAAACAATAACAACATAAAAACAGCAATGCAGGACATCTCAAGTGAATCGATCCCAGGGAATACTGTGCAAGCAGTCAGCATGGGAGCAAGGCAGGCAACCAAAAAGGCAAGTGTCTACCAAAAAAAGTTCAACTCCACATGAGGCTGTAACGTGAGAAGAGCAGCTGCTGGCACGATCCCAGCAGGTACTGCCCTTTCCTCGAAGGCTGTGGCTGGCAGCCTTTGCATCGAAAATGAACCAGCCCCGGGCCTCTGATGTTCGAGCTGTGGTATTGATCAAGGCTGAAGGAAACAGGAACCTTGAAACCCGCCATCCAAATCTGCAAAAATTGTCTGGACACGCATAGTGCTGCATTCCGATTGAAAAGCATTGAACATGCTACCCGCAAGTCGTTTGCTCACATGTGAGCTTCAGGCTCGTGAGGTAAAGGCCTTGGTGTGTAAATTCCCAAAGCAATTTGAAAGCACAACGTAAGTTCCCGGCAAACGTCCTCGATCAGAGCTAGCGCAAGGCCTTGCATCAGCTCAAGGACAAATAGTTCTTCTTGGCTGAGACTTATCAAGCTTCCCCCTGTGCCAACCATCTAGAATGTTGGGTAGCAATAGTCCAGCTCAATTGTGTGTGTGTGTGTGTCATCTCAGCTTTTCGCTCAGGCTATCGGGGGACACAAGTACAAGCTACGACGAATGTCCAATATGCCCGGGAAGCTGGGGAGGGCACAGCACTTGTGGGCCATGATGCAAGGATATAAGCTGCACATGACGGATCCTGGCGAAGCTAACAAGTTTTGCAGAGTCCCACATATTTGAACCTGTAGAGGTGCCTGACTCTTGCTCGTCCTGGAAGGACAGGCGCTTCAATGCCAACCACCTCAACGAGTCCCGTGTCAACAAATCAACAAAAGGAAACCCAACTGCCTGACCGTCCAAAACGATTTCGACATCCTGAGCATCCTGGCCTGGGAAGTCAACAAAACCTGTGCTTCTCCATGCCTCGCCGTGCCTTGTGGTAAGCGTAGGTCACAAGCGGGAAAGTCAAAGGATGCCTCATGCATGCACAGCAGCAACTGAATTCTGATCGTCTGGATAGAAAAATAAACAGCCTGCTCACAAAGAAAAAATACTGCAATTGCAGCCTTTTGACTTACTTGTTTCACGACAATACGACCAAACAGGGCTTTCGCCTGACGTTGCGAGACCGCACCGGGAGCCCAGCCTTGGCACACAAAAGCGGAGTGCATGCCAAGGCAACCCAAAAGCTTGCAAAGTTGATTCGTTTTTCCCAAGCCGCGTAAGCAAAGCAAGGGTATCAAGGCGCGGTCCTGTTACGGAGTCGTGCAGCAAGCGCTCCTAGTCAGGTTGGCGTGCTGCACAAACTTTGATGCAGCAGCTTACAGGTCCTCCCGCTGGTGAGATTCGAGCTGGCCAAGTGCAATCCCCAGAAGGCACACCTTGAGAAACGCTCAAAGCGTTGGGAGCTGTGCCATCCCTCTCCATCTTTTCGAGTGGCTCCAGCTGAGAGCAGAGTCAACAAAGGAATCATGGCGAACCTCAGCGTTGGTTGGCTCAAACTCCTTAACGCGAAGATCGAGGCAAGGGCAACGCAGCTCCACCGGCTGCAAGGATGCACAAGGTTGGCCTGACAGATTGGGGCAGCCAGCTGTCAAACTGTCTCTTGCAGTCTTTCCAATAAGCTCTGAGCTTTGCAGGATCCCAGGTCGCTCGAATGAAAACAACATGAAGTACCTCAGGTGGGGTAGGCCTGGGAAAAGCCTGGGCTCTCAAGTAGCATACAAATGCTTTGCGGCCAGCGCTGCAAATCCGAGCCATGCACCACCATGTATGATGCACGAAGTGCTGCGTTGTCAATCCTTGTTCGAATGGCGACAGCACATGTCACGTATCCCAGCTAAGAGACAAAAATAGCTCTGTATCAGGCTTGCACCAGTGATCCCATGCTGACACCTAGGCTGCGCAAGAAAGCATTGCAAGCAAGGCTTCGGTGCAACTGCACAAGCCTTGCACATGAAGAGCATCAGAATGGCTGCCATGCAAAGCCTGAATGGCATAAACAGTCAAACATGGAGAAATATCAAAGCCTCCAAAGCTTGCTGCGACGTGGCTGGGTTTCAAGGCTCCCACATTGCTGAGTCCACGAGAAGTTCTGCTGCAGGTAGAATCTGTCAAGCAATATAAGAAGCATGCAAGGCCTTGTTTGCACCACACCTGACGCGAACGTATGCCCATCCAAATCCCAAGCAAGAGTTGCAGGGCAAAATCCATTGGCCAGCGCCTGAGGAAAGTAGCAGGTCTTCTCTGAAACAGAATCCTCACTTTCTTAGGAATCCTGCCACGGCAGTCGCGTTCCCCAGTCCTGCAGGCCATTGCAGGAGTCTGCAAGCTGCATGGGCCTTTCTTTTTTGACAACTTGGATGACTGCCTGAAATATCCCAATTCATACAATCTATGCTTTCTCACCGAGCGCCGCACAAAGCATGGTGCATATTGCCTGCGAAGCCCGAAGCTGTCAATTTTAGATTGCTGTGCTGCCACAGCTGGGCCCACCCGGATGACAATCTCCCGGTGAGCTGTGCTGGATGAACGCGCAATGTCACAGTGCCTGCAGTCAGAATCTTGAGTCTTACGGCTTCTCCAAAGCTAGAGAAATCTTTTGAAAAGCGGTGCAAGCAGCAAGCTGAATCAAAGTTCCCAGCCGCAAAGGTCTTCGATGCTGCAGAGCCTCAAGTGTGGCTGGACCAAACTTGCAAAGCCTGAGAACTGCCTGAGAACTGCTTGAGACCTGCCTAAGCCAGCAACGCATCAGAGGGAACAGCGCAATCCAGCCAGGGAATGCAAACTACTCCTAAGACACACATTGCAAATCTCAACACCACCCAAGAGCAAGGTGCTCGCTTTCAAACACCATCCTACTGGCAGTGCATAGTTTGATGTCATTGAATGATGCATGCCACACAAAGCGAGGCTGATCAGTCCTGCCAAAGACTTGCCTTGAACGCCATAGCACTGTGTGATCGAAACAGTTGCCGGATGTGAAAGTTTCACAGCGCTGACACCACCACGGAAAAGGAAGGCAGGTGCCTCAGGCAGTGCAAACGCTTCACTGGCTGCTTCTGGGGAAGCATCCAGTTCGCAGCTATCCTCCACGACCTCCCCTCGTAGAAGTGGCTTACCCTGCAAGTCGTCTTCACAGCAATCCGACATTGCTTGATAAGGAGACAATTGTTCGTTCCTACAAGTCAAATCCTCTTCTGCTAACTCGACTTCCATGACGCGAGCAACGGAATGAGAAAAGCACCAAGTTGATGTCGCAAGCCAATTTTCTGCACCTGACTGACCAAATTGCCCTGGCTGGCTCGGCCACGCCCTGCTTGGAATTGCTCGCAGTTCGTCACACAATCGATCTATGAATACTTCGCCTCCGCCAGCATTTTTTGGAAGAGCCGCACGGATAACACACCCGTCTCGAAGAACATCCCTCACAAATAGCAAAGCTGAGGCTGCTTGATTCACCAGAAAGCAAAGCAGAACTGTCGAGAAAAGGAAACCAGCCAATGGAGAGTCGGCTCTGTCCAAATTCAGCAAGATTTGCGTGCTGGATGCAGTCAGTGGAAATGCTAAAAAGCCCAATGCTCTCAATTCCCAAGTGCCTCGACTCAGCCCGTGCGGGCAGCAAAATTCGGAGCTTTGTCGCAGGCTCTTCCGAAGCAAATACACCCTGGCACGGCGCGCAAGCCAAACAGCTGCCAAGAGCAATATTGAACACGCCAAAACTGAATCTGACCTGGGAAGCTTCAGAGGAGCTGACAACGCCTTCAGAGGGACTGGAATAAATTCCGAAATCTCAACCAGCACAATCGCCTGTATTGCCAAAACAGCCGCTGATGCAGATGGGAGCATTGCAAGTAAAGGCACGGCCAAACCAGCTACAGCACAAACAAGCACGAGAATGACAACAAATCCAGCGCACAGCGTTGTCGCAGCCAGTATTGTACCAAAAGATGCGATGTGTATATGCGCCCACTGCAATCGTGATGAATTCTCCCCCGCAAGCGTAGACTCTGGTTGAAACTGATCAGCATGTCCATGCTCCACAATGCAAAGGACCAAATAGCTCCATGGCAAAGGCTGCATCCCGCAATCTGCTACCACTGCGAAGCCGGTTCTTCTCTGTCAGAATGTGTGCTTGTGTGTGTGGGATTACCGACATGCTGCGAAACTGATTTCATGCAGCTGATGGCCCAATATTGGGTGCGAATTCAAGGCAAAGGTGTTGGCTGCTGGTTTTGAACTGAGCTAGGCTGCTAGAGTAAGCTGCAACCCGTGCTATCATGGTGAATCAAACATGAGTAAACACGTGTCTGGTTTGACCTTGTACCGCGAGTCGAATGAGAAACCTTTCCCATCCTCACTCCACTTCATTCCGCGGGATCAAAGGCGCAAACATGATGTATCAGGCCAACGACTTAAGCACCACCATCCCTTGTGTAAGAGTGGAAGTAGATACATATCCCTTGTTCATACCTGTTGGTTTCTACTTTAGCACCCGGCATACCCCTTGTGGCGACACGGGTACAACAGCAAGCCTTTGGGTACATTTACCGAAGGAGTATGTAAAAAGGATGTTCCACACTCATACACATTTACGTGGCAAGTCTACTTGATTGCTAAAACATATAGCAGGACTGAGAGGCAATCACAGCTTGTTCGTTGAATCTATGATCAAGACGCCTCAAGCACGTACTACTCACTCGCACGTGCCTGGGTAATGTACAACTATTGGCACCAGATTTTCCGGTACCAATACCAATGTCTTGCTTCTTGGACTTCGCCGGAGTTCAGAAGGGTACCAACCTATGAATGACCGTACTTCAAGATGACGACACTTTTGGAACGGAAACCAGAACCCATGGCAAATCAATCGTATCACACTTTGGCGGCTCGAGCTTCTGCCGCAAACATCAAAGAGCTCAGGGGTTTTAGTCCCAGCCGACATAATTCTCCAAGACCTGGCCAAATCAAACTATGCAAAATATGTCATGACCATTCTCAAGAAATGTGAAAACTTAGGCCGACGCGTAGACTGTAGCCAAGCACAAAGGATATAAGCTAAGAATGACATACCTTTGTTCAATCGGGGCTGGGATCATGTCGAGCCATGCAGCATTCCCCAAAGTGGCCTGTCAAACCAATGCAAACCCTACTATGTTGTTGGTAGCCTAGTTGAAATCATTCGCAGGGTCATCAATAAGAGCCCAACGCTTCAATCATCCGGTGGACTCTTCGGGAAAGCACGAGAAATGCCATCAAAACCTGCAGGGATGTGAAGCCCTCCGCCAATATGTGCACACACAATGTTGGCGCTGAGTCTGCCTGAATCAGCATGATCGCAGTCGTCTCAGCAGAAAACTCCCATGCCTCAGCAAGCATGATTCGAACGCGGCACCGGAAGCACTTCACAGCTGGACTGGCTTGCCGGTGAATTAGCCCGGAACCAAGCGCTGAAAATACCTGGGCTGGGCAAAGCCAGCCAGGTCGAAACGGAGTTTTCTAAACAACGATGGCCTTTCGGCCTTTCATCTCTGAATTGTACGCCACAGCTGCACCAAGGCAAGGAAGATGGCTAGGCAGAAGGTGTTGTTCATGATGGCCGCGCCCTGGGCAGGCAATATGCGACTGCGGAAGCAAGCATTCAAAGCTCACGCTCTGCCTCGAGGGTGCTTAAGGATGTCGTAATGGACTTGCAGGTGCGCTTCTTTGCGTAATTGTACCTCGTTCATTTAGCGGGAACGTGCAGTGAGGCGTAGCATTGCAGCAAAATGCCGCCTGTTTGCAACCCGCGCACGCAGCCACAAGTTCGCTCGCGTTGGAAGCTAAGGGAGCAAGCACCTGCGTCAGAAAGGCAGAGACACGATTCACAAGCACGACAAACACCCCAGCATACCAAGCTGTGAAACCCCTGCAAGTTGAGGCGCAAAGGAGATGTAAAACGCAGAGACGTCAAGCCGAACACCTGGCTCAGCAAGCAGCCGCAGCTTTTGTCACAATGATCCATGAAAGAAATTATGAATCTCCAACACACTGCCAATTATAGTAAAATGCAATGCTAAGACCACGACCCAATTCGGAGAGCAGGTCCACCATTGGATCCGAAAAAATCAGAACCTGTTACCAACAAATTCTCATAATGGTGCAAGCAGTCGTGAGGCACCGACCAAAAGTGTGCCTAGCGCCATCATATACGCAGCCCGAATCCTCAGTGAGAGACCCACCACGCCGGCCTAATAGAAAAGAAGACTGGCCAAACGCAAAAACGGCAAGCACAAGCTGCAATTGCCGATGTTGGCCCCTGTCGCAGCCATCGGGCCCCAACTTAATTCTTTTTTGCTGCTCCTCAGGCTCCAAGTCAGCCAAGTCCTGGCACATGCAAGAAAGACACGCCGCGTGGCAAGGCAAGCTTGAATCAAGAGCACGCCTCCGGCACATCTTCTTCCCCATCTTCTTCATCTGCCTGCTAACCACAAGTTTACAATATGGCTCGGCTTTGCTGTAGGTTCAAAACGCTGATCCAAGCAGGCCTCTCCGTTGCCACCATCTTCAAAATACTTGTTTGGATTGACCGCATACTTTGGCTTCTTTGTCTCCTGCGTGCCGCTGCAGGCACACCCTTCAGGCGCAGTTCATGTTTGACTCGCCCATGGGCCAATGGGTCAGTTGAAGTGGCTGCAAGCCCGCGCCAGTGGAAGACTTCACCGCTCCAGCTCCGCAGTCCTGGAGGTCGGTGTTGGGGTCCAAAGCGAAGGACATCAGGCAAGCAACGAACTCCTCACAACGCCGCGATGATTTCAGTGGCTCGGCAGCAAAGCTACATAAAATGAGGGTCGCTCACTATTGATACTGAAACGGCCCTTCTTTCGAAGATGACCCCCCGGTGAAAACAAAGTAGGCAACAGGGTGGAACAGGCGACCCCTAGCTCGACCCAACCTCCTAACAGAGTTTTCTGATAATAAATATCTCATCATCAACGCTATGAGTCAAGGGGCAAAGTCCATCACTCTTCCCGCATCGAAGTGGGAGGGCCCCCCAACTGGGTTCAGTCAAATGTATGTCTCGTGGAGGGTGGCCTTGAGGAAACATATGGCCCAAAGGCCACTCTTCTTATCCAACCCGCACTTGTTGCATGCTGCAAGGCTACGAATCATCACTAATTTAAATCGAGGCTTGGTAAACTGACCAGCAACCCACTGTCTTCCGCGCATCCTCAAAGCTGATATCGCCGCTTTTGTTCTGAGCAGGTGAAGCATGTGCACAGCTGGAATGCTACATTGGCACGCTAATTGCAGACAGCCCGCGGTATCCGCAGCATCGAACATCGCATATTGAGCTTCTCTTGAAAGGTTCTCGCCTGTTTCAAGTGTAAAGCAACACAGCGCTACAAGCACCAACAAGCGGCAACGAACTGAACCAGCTGTGCAGCCAGGGTGCCAACATCCTGCATCAAGCAAAAAGCGCATGTGCTGAGTCCTCCGAGTGCTTTGCTTGCACAGCCTTGAAGATCATTCTGAACTCTTCAAAATCGATGGTGTTGTCGCCTCGACTGCATGTTGGAATCCACATGTGCGCGCTTTGGAGGGGCCCTCAGGTCTCGTCCATTGGCGTCGTACATCGCAAAAAACGGAGCAAGGACCTAGTCCGACACAGCAGCCACGGCAGTTGCTACAAAACATCTGGCACTAAGCCGCAGGCTTTGCACATGCGGCGAACTTCATCCATGGATTCCTTGTTGACAAGTACCTGCTTTCCACCGCGGGTGCACAAGTTGGGCCAGCAGCATGCCAAGCCTCCGTGAGAGGCTTCTTACACACGTTGCTCCTTGTTTCCAGCAAGCAGAAAGCAGAAGGAGCACGTGCATGCATGATATTTGCATCTGGAAAGCCAATGCTTGTCGCGGAAAGCAGCCATGGCACCACGAAGGGTAAGAGTTCCTGAAAGGGGATAAATATCAAGCCTTGCAGGAAGAAGCAAAGGTGACTCCAACACTCCCAAAATAAGCTGGGTTGACCATCTCGTATTCCCTGGCAGTGCACATTGACAATTGACAGGACTAAGCAAAAGGTGACAAGATGTGACAAGATGTGACACGATGCGACAAGTCAAACTGAATGGCCTGAACGGTGCTTTCGGCGATGATGTCGCTTACCGCTCCGCCTTGAGACTCGCTCCTGATCAGAAGCGCTACTGACTTTCGAGAATTGATCAAACAAGTCAGGCGCACCACATTTTCCACAAATACCACCTCAGCTGGACAGAAGCACATTCAAGTCAACAATGAATTGGCCTCCCAAACGTACAAGCTCAATACAAGCAAGTTGCCCGAAGAAGGCGCAGCAAACTATGAGACCAAGAAGTGCCCAAATGTTCTCGAAGGAGGCCTTGGGCAATTGCTAAACGGCTTGCAATGTGTCGATGGGCGCGCAATCC
Organism: Effrenium voratum; assembly: GCA_963377175.1. Lineage (NCBI taxonomy): Eukaryota > Dinophyceae > Suessiales > Symbiodiniaceae > Effrenium > Effrenium voratum. The sequence goes on from CAUJNA010001062.1 coordinate 52,231, forward strand.
AATGACCTGACGGAGTCTAACCCATCAACGCTGCAGCCCACCTCCTCCTTTTGTAGCCCGATAAGCTGCTTTCTGCTAATGTCCTGCAGCAGTCAGTACGATCAAAACTTACAATGATAGGCAACAACTGCCACAATTGAAAGCTGAAACATCACCAAAAGTGGCAGTCCGGAGACTTCGGCATTGAGTCCACAGCAAAGGCAGAGCCCTGAATGATGACGTACCTGTTCATAAACCGCAGGGCGCTGCATAAACATCTGGCATGCATTGGGGCACCCCAGCAAGGTATAGAGCATGGTCCATGCCTAGTCCACTCCCGTGAAGACCCAGCAACCCAAATGTTGAATGTCATGTCATGTTTAAAAATGAAGTCTTATCACCGATTCCTATGCAAGCCCCTACTGAGGTCAGTGCGCTTTGCAAAATTTCTGGTCCATATCCAACACCAGTGTCTGAGCAAAGTACGGTCAAGAGCCACAACATGTACAAGGCATTGGGCTGTGACGCAGCAGGGACATGTTCCCAGGAGGGTTGAGCTTGTCCCACGTCTGCCAGAAATGGTGATGTCGCGTCATTTGCTGCAATGCTCAATGCGCGTTAATTATTTCCCTAACATAGGAAATGTGTGAGTACGTCATTCGTAACTTTGACGTTTAACCAAGCGAACATCTGAACCGTTCACAGTGCACGCAGCAGGCCAAATACCATGCCAGGTCAACCGCAGGGTCTGCATTGGCAGGACGCTGGTAGGTTGGCTTTCCATCTTTGAGGGACACCTCATTCATGACAGTGCTGCACTGACATAGGAAAGCTGCGCAATGACTGTTCACATGATCACATGCTCACATTCCAGGAACTAAGAACTGACAATGGCAAGTCATTCGCTCGGGTCAGCATCTAGACCAACCTTTCAACCGACATGCGGTGAGGGTGTCTTGCCTTGTGCCCTGTTCATCTTGAGGCTGCGACCCTGCCGGCCATGACTGCTAGAAACCTGAATGGCTTGAGCAGAGTCACCAACAGTTGCCTTCTGATTCGCTCGTCGTCGCCAAAACAATATCGCCATGAGCGTTTGCATTGACTCTTTCGGTTCATAGCACAGCCATATCTGCAGGGGCCCCACCATGGCAGCGTGAGCAGCATCACTGTGCTGCCCGCAAGAGCACCAACACCTACGCTGACCTTGAGCAGTGCGAGCTTGAGGTATTGAATTGCAACATGCGTATGAGAGCCTGACCTGGTTCTGGGCATCTGGACCAAGGCCTGAAAAGAGCACCATCCTTAGAGTATCCCATGAGCAACAATGTACCAAGCACAAAACCGAAACGTGCACGGCAATTTGTATAAGTGAGGCAGGCGCATACCGTCAGGAACAGCTCCCAGGATCGGAAGCACGACACTGGCAAAGTGAGCTTGTGACAATACTCCCAGCACTCGCGGGTCATGTGCCCTGCCACACCCTGTCACACCGTGTCACACCGTGTCACACCGTGTCACACCGTGTCACACCGTGTCACACCCACCCCCGAGTGAAAAAGACATGGCAGAGATTGGCCAAGCCTCCCAACTACTGGAGCAGCCGCTGGCACCAGCCTGGCGAATCCATTTGACGATATTTGACGTTGTGCCTCTTGTTTTTCGTATTTCCAAACATGCCAGCTTCTCAGAAGAAGTTCACTGCCGTCGCTGATGAGGTTGGACGCCTCATGCAAGTCATTTGTCTTTTCTTGTCAAAGCACTTCGCGGCTGTGCATTCCGAACCTGAAACAGAACGTAGCCATACCTGAGGCAGGCACCACGTGGAAAATGACGCAAGTAGCTTGCTACCACTTCGCCAAGTCGCATTCCAGTCAGGAAGATGATCTGGGCCTTTCATACAATCTTGTCCAAACGCAGCAGGACTTGAAAGAAATTCTTAAAAGCTTGGGCACCCACCATATTGCAGTTTTCTGGCGATGGGAAGGGGTCTGAGCGCAGATTGCATCAGCAGGTGCGCAGGAGTGCGTGTTCAAGCCATGAGATCCAAAGACAAGCCACTGAATGGATCTGCAGCGGCTTTCTCGGCCGCAGCCGTCGCAAATGACGGTTCGACCATCTGCGAAGAGTCAATGCGGCTGCCAATCCAACTTGGACGACTGCTCAACGAGGCCTCCACACCAGCTCCAGGCATGTGACATTAACGTAACACTTGTGCAACTTGAGCCAAATCCAAGGAGATTACTACTTCCCATCACACATGCAAAATGCCTCCCTCTTAGCAACCGCATCGTCCAAAAGGCGACTGTGTGAATTCTGAAGGCTTCCTGTACTCTCTGGCAACGTAGGTGGACAAGCCAGAAATCTTCTTTGTCATCCGGCTGGCATGACATTGCTCGAGGCACCTGGCTCAGGCCCATGGCTGCCCCGGGGCGAGTTGGCCTCCCAACAGCCTGGCGCAATTGCACGGCGTGCATGGCCCAAGTGCGATCATGGCCTTCTGAACGAGATCGGCTCTCCTGAACAGGCCGCATGTCAGGGTAAGCTGGCATGCACACTGACTTGAGAACGGGGTGAAAGAAAGGTCGCAAGTGAGGAATGGCACGCACGACATGCGGCGGCACAAGGGGAAGGTGGATGATGAACATTTACAGCAACCGCCACTAAACTTACCTTCCGAATTGTTCATGTTTAAGCTAAATGCCTTGAGGGACAGCTTGTTCACCTTGAGTCTAACTTCTCTAACTTCTCAAAGGGACAGGTCTACTGCCTTGTTGCGCGCTTTAGCCGATCTCTGTAATTTCCCCACCTGTCCGGCTCTCGAGCACTTGTGCTCTTTAGATCTCTTTAGTCTTTCTACGCCACCTGCTCCCCTGTCCGATTTTCGAGCACAAGTTTGTGCTCTAGCCCTTGTATGTCACTTTACTTGTACAGTTTTCGCAGTAGTTGCGCTCTTTAGTTTTTCTATGCCATGAGTTCCCCGGCTGTCCGGTTTTCGCTCTTTAGCCTTTCTATGCCATGGGTTCCCCATTACAGACTGTTCCAGATATGGAAGGGCCAGCTTCACCTGGAGCCAACCAAAAGCCAATCGGGCATCTCGGCAGGAAGCGCATCACGTCAGTAGACCGCACCACATGGGCGAGCCAAAATGCTAAGGCAAAGAAAATCCAGCACCCCATCTCACCTCGGAATTCATTTTGAACAACCATCTCGCCTCGGGAACACTGAACAAAGCCGGTCAAAACGCGGACCAGGGGGGAATCGAACCCGGGAGGTGGCGGGGGTTCCGTTTTCAATTTGTTTTATTAATCTGTTCATGGCCCCCCCCAAAAAAAAAAATAATATTATACATCACAGGGATCGGGAAGTTGCTGCCCCTACACTTGCTAAAGCAAGAAAGAACCCCAGGTTAGCTATGAATACGCTCACGGGTGTCTCGCATGATGACTCAAGTGACTCAAGTCCTCACACAAGCGAGCTGCTTGTGGCAGGCGCAGGTCGAGAAGCTCCTAACATCAACACACCTCCTCAATTGTCATGTCACAGGACAAACCATTGGTACATAGGCAAATTGTCCATGCTGCGTCCATGCTACATCTGCGTCCTCATCACGAAGATGCTGCAAGCCATGCCTATTCAGGGAGATTCAGAAGCGGAAAAAGAATTGTTCAAAGGAAAGCAGCGCAGATTGCTGGCGAGTTGCAATCCTCCTGGCAAGCTGAGTTGCGCGGTCCCCTCCACGGTTGCCTCATTCGCAGCTGGCTCGTCCGTGTCCAGGAGCATCGCTGGATCTGCCGGGCAAAGTCATCTCTCTCACAGGCATACTGATTTTCAGCCGACACCACTAATCAGGCCCCAATGAGCCTGTGCAGGCTGGCTCCTTGTGGGGCAGGAAATACAATCCGAAAATGTGTCAACGTTGAGTGAGAGTGTAGCACAATCTCAGGCTTGGCTGCGCGGCTCCTCTGGGATAAACCTTGCCAAAGGCAAGGGCATAGTAGCGCAAGCACCACACACCTGAAAGGTGTATACCAGATTTCCGAAAGTCAACCTTCTCCAAGACAGGTAAGCGTTGGACCATGATCAAAAGGGATAGGTGGTGAAAGTTGTGAGCTGTGACCTCAAGCATGAATGGCAAGTGACCACAGGCTTCCCATTCTGGTGATAAGCCACGAACGCCCAACATATGGGCCATGCCAGCAGAAGTCACCTGACCATGCGCATTCAATGCAAAGCAAGCAACTCCATGCGATCGCACCATTCCATTTCCAAAGGAACGAAGATTCAGCAACAAACTCTGGCCTTGTTGATGGCTCGAGATGTTTGCAGCATCGAGTACTGAGTCAAGTGACGGCTGCTTTTCCGCTGACTCAAGGGCCCTTGCATTGTCTGAGCCACCAGCAAGGAGCGAAACACTCGTGCTTTCAAGGCCTCGAGGCCCCATGTCCACCTTCGACAAACATTGAGGTAGACATTGGCAAGCATAAAAAGAAGTGGGACTTCTCAACATTGAGGCCAGAGCAAAGCGAGAGAAGACAGGAAGAACCTGGCGGCAGAGGACGGTATGGGCTGTGTTTTCAGCTTGTCATTGCAGGCCGTGCGCCTGCATGTGCAGCACAACCTTCCAAGTAGTATGGGGCCAATAGGAAAGGTGACAAACAATAGCAGGCCGTGAAGCCAATGTGCAGTTCGGACGGTTGGAAAATCTGCTCGCATGTGAGGCGCTCCTCCCGAACCAGCTCACCGGACACAGCCAGAGTCTGAGGACTCACTGGAATACCTGAGTCTGACACTGCTCAGTTGCGTGCGTCTCTATTTGCGCTACAAACCTCCTTAGTGCCTTGCTGTGATAGGCTCCCGTGGTGAGCAGCAGCGGAGTCAAGTACAAGGGCAAGGAAGCCTTCACCAAGACTGGAGCTGGAGGCATGCTGAAAGAATTCTGGCATATGAATTGTCAAACGACACGGCACAGCTAGGGAGCAAGCTGCGGTAAGCCCAACGACCTCATGCCATGAAGACTTAAGGTCTCAGTTTTGCAGAGACTTCTTGAGGCTCTCTGAGAGTCTTGCCAGCTGCCGATCCGGCACGCGGCGCCTGGGACAAGGCTAGGTTCTGCTTTCTCAGTCTAGCAGGACGGCTTTTAGCTCATGGCAGGGCATAGCGGTACAAGCCGATGCCAATGAGTTTTGCCAGCTCCTTCAGTGACAATCAACGTCATCAGCCCATCAGCACAACTGACAATTTCATGTCAATTTGCTGGTGCGGCTGGTGAACGAGTTTGGGTTCATCCTTGTCAAGGGCATTCATGCCCCAAATTGCACAACATTATTGCTGATTCCATGAAGGCAAGTGCTCCTGGGCCATCTTGAGACGTCCCAAAGCAGACGGACGAAATCTGAGCCTTCAGCGTCAACCCCATAAATCCAATTTGCAATGCATTCCGCGAGCCTATTTATGTAGAAGAAATACAAGCTGTCATCATAGCCTGGTCCTGCGCACCACTCAAAAAAAAAAAAGAGCTGCAAGATTTGATCCTGCCATCCATCCTGCACTGTAAGCAGCCAGAAATAGAAGCGGGCCCCACAGCGCAGGATGAGCAAAGCATTGGAGAAGTTCCGACCTTGCACTCGCAACGAGCGTCTACAGGGAAACATTGAGAAGCTCGTGACTGGATCCTCTGGCTTGTTGCGTTTCCATTGGGGAGCTGGCCACCGTGCTGTCTCTGCTGGCTCCAAGGATGGTGGAATTCTCACCGGGCTCTGTGAGGCCCATGCCCTGGTCCAATCAGCGCAGTCTCCACATGTCTTTCCCTTCCACTGCAGTGTCTCTCCAGTCTGTCCTGGCTTGTTCTTCAGATAGAACGAAGGCCAACTCCTAGGAACAGTAGCTGTGGATGCAGTGGATGCAGCACCAGCTGAGGTCAAGGCCCCACCTGCCCGCTCACATCGGCCTGGCAAAGAGGCTCCGCATGCCGCGAGTCGCCCAGAGCTGCCGCTGTCCGCAAACATGCATAAAGAATCATAACGATCCTCTCCTGCAACTTGCCAAGCACTCTTGCATAGTACCCATCAGAGTTCTAAAACTGAAAATGTGATACAGTATGCGAAAGGACGGATCAGAAAGTAAGGCCAGCATCCACTGTTGTCAGGGCAATCAAAACTCCGACAGGCGACAGTGGCAGAGTCTAATGAAATCAAATTTATAGCTGGCATGGTTCTTGTTTTGCCTAGCATTAGCACGGGCCTAACCCTGGCACAGCTCGGTGCCGCACAAAAGGTGCTTTTCTCACAGCCCAAGATGAGGAACATCGATAGGGGCTTGGGTTGGTTCTGTCGGATTGTGTGATTCTTGCGGGCTTGGGCTTGGGGCTAGTTTTGCTGTCAGTGGGTTTGCTCGGGATCACTGTTAGGCTGGCTTTTCTCGGCTGGTTTGGTGTCCAACGAAAGCGATCCTGACGCAAACCCGCTAACAGCAAAACTAGCCCCGACCCCAGCGAAAAATATTTCAACTGACCCTAAGCCAAAAACGAATCACACTAAGTCCCACTCTGATTCCGCCAAATGTCATCCCCGACCCTGCATAAACCCACCCTAGACCAAGTTATGCTGCGCAACAAAAGCAAAGCAGCACCACCAACAAAAGCGCAATGATCCATTGCCCATCACATTAATCATCAAATACAATAAAACTCCATCCACACTTCTTTCCAACACTTCCCGTGACTCTCGGGGGAGCCTATTCCTGCCAGCATTAGAAGTGGTGCACAGGCACACAGGCGAAGCCTGGCAGTGCTTGCTTTGTTCTCGACTCGAAGCCAGAACATGCATTAACCTGCCACCCACTCTTTCACAAATGATGCAAAGGGAGACGCAGACCGTGAGTTCAGCTTTGCGATCAGAACACTGCTTCCAAACCTAGCAACTCTCACTGACGAGGTTTCAAGGATGGATGAGGTGTGGCACGACAGCTGCGGTTTCAGCTAGATGGCATGTGCAAAACGCAAGCCTTTCCACCGCAAAGGACAAGCTTTCAGCGAAGTGCGCCAAGGCCCGCACGCACTGAAAAGAGCAGCACAAGTCTTCAGGCCAAAAAAGTCTCCCACCACGGCAGACACCTCGTCTTGGCCTGAGGATGCAGATTGTGTAGACACCTCGTCATGTAGACGCTTCTAAGATATGCTGCGAACGATGTGCGCGGTGCACGACATTTTGCTGAATTTCGCCGGGCTAATCGCAGCTCATTGGTGCCGAGCCAGCCATTTCTTCTGAAAACTCAACACCTTACATAGGTGCATCAACGAACAAAGAGCTTGGTCAGCTCACTTGGGGTAGACAGCCTGAGTCATAATCTCGTAGCCGTTCCTTAGCAAACTGCACAGTAGCCGAAAGAGCATGTTCACAGTTCAGAAACTTGCTTATTCATGTTTATTGCGCAGTTTATGTTATGCGCATGCAAGGCTCCAGTTGATGGATGTGATCGCCATGGCACGCTTTGTAACCGTGATGTCATAGAAGCCATACTGAGCCTCTCCATACCAGTCCTGATTCACAGCTGTCACTCAAACCCCACACAGTGCATTGAAGGCTACAAGTACATTTATATAAATAGCCTTTTGCATGTTATATCATATTGTACTATGTTCACTATGTATATATATATATATGGTACAGCGTTGCCAGCCCCCCCCCCCCCCCCAATGGTCATGGGTCAGACAAGTACCCCCCCACCCCCTGTGGTTGTGGTCCTGTGGTTGGGTTGTGGTGGTTGGTTTAGGGTTGGTTTGGAATTGGTTTAGGGTGTATTTAGGGTTAGTTTAGGGTTGGTTTAGGGTTGGTTTATGTTGATTTAGGGTTCGTTTAGGGTGGTTTAGGTTTAGAGGTTTACGGTTTGGGGTTCGGTTTAGGGTTTGGTTTAGGGTGTATTTAGGGTTGGTTTAGGGTTGGTTTAGGTTTAGGGTTTATTGTTTAGGGATTGGTTTAGGGTGTATTTAGGGTGTGTTTAGGGTTAGTTTAGGGTTGGTTTAGGTTTAGAGGTTTACGGTTTAAGGTTTGGTTTAGGGTTTGGTTTAGGGTGTGTTTAGGGTTGGTTTACGGTTAGTTTAGGGTTGGTTCATGGTTGGTTGCGGGTTGGCTTTTCCTGGTGCCGGGGTGTCGGGGTGCCGAGTTTAGGGGGTCGGGGTGAGGGTGGGACTGTAGGTGCCAGGATCCGGGGGCTCGGGTCTTGGGTTGGGGGGGGGTCCGGGGGGACCCATACCATCTGGGTACCATGCGGGGAGCAACACGGAACACGGGACCATATATAGATAGGAAACATATATATCTATGTGGGGTACTCCCCCTGGAATAGTCAACTGTTTGCTGTAAAGTGAATGTTAAACCCGCTTCTAAAAATGATGCTCTAAAAAGGCACTCCTTTTTGCGACATCAGTACTTGCTGCAATCCAGGATGTGCTAGCACGTGCTAGACAACCTGGGTTGAAGATGGAAGATTGAAGATTCTATGAAAACTCTTTCTGGGATTCTTCAATCTTGACGCTTAAATCCAGGATGTGCTAGCACGTGCTAGTACATAGTAGTTTGTCCTAAGTGTGGATTTGAAATCTATCCAGAAAGTGGTCAGAGAATCTTCAATCTTCAATCAGGATGCTCTAGCGCATGCTAGCACCTCCTGCATTGCCCTAAGTACAGATTTGAAGAATCGCAGAAAGAGTTGACAGAGAATATTGAATCTCGAATCTTCAACCCAGGATGCGCACGTGCTAGCACATCTGGATTGCACTAAGTATGGAATTGAAGAATCTAAAGCGGCAAACTGAACAAATGCAGAAAAACACCTCGTTTTACGGCATTTTCTGCCAAGCGCAAGATCCATGTTTGAAAATATATTTCTGTTGTTGGCTTGGCTCAGTTCTTGCTTGGTTAGTACCACATGGAGTCTCCAATTGTTTTTCTTTATGCAACCGGTTAAAGCTAAATTTGGTTTGAACTCGCAAGCATTTTAGATTGGATATCCTTCCTGTATGTTAGTGACAGTTGCTGTGCAAATTTCGGTTAGTTAATCTTAGTTAGAATGTATATTCGGAGTTGTGCGCATACTGCTCAAGGACATGAAGCACTTTCAATTTTGGTTTGGATGTCAACTGCAAGTAGGACTGAGTTCCTTTCCCGCAAGTTGATGATTTGATGAATTTCCCTCCCAAACAAAAGTAATACAACCAATAGTAGAGCTGTTTACAGGCACGTTAAAATTGCCAAAAACACGGACTACTCTTGTACTGAAAAGTTTTGCTTTTTGAGCTGGAGCTTCCAACGTGCACTTCGCTTACTCCAAAGATACTTTAAGTGCACTTGGCGCACGCCAATGTGACTTTCTGTTTAAATACGAACTCTTTTTCAACGTTGGGCTTAACTTCTGCTTGGTTGGAATTTGCATGGAGTTGCTTCAGAGTCTTCAAGGCAATTGTCACCTCCAGTCTGGCCAAAAACCTGAGTTCTTGGCAAAATCTGAATTTCAAAGCGGGTAGCATATATATATATTTATTTATTTATATATATACACATATATGAATTTATACATATATATATATATGCTCACCCCCCCCCCCAGGGCCTACCTTTTCACTTGCACAGTCTAGAAAAACTGATAATTTCAACAGTAGGGGGTGAGCATATATATATATATATGTACATTTTTCTTTGATGTTAGACACAGTTTCCTTTATATATTACTCTGCTGCTAGAAGCTCAAACCAGGTCATTCAAAGTATCTCTTTTTTTCTTGTAGCAATGATGTCAGAAGCCAGTGAAATCTCTCTGGAAACGGCCCTGAATGCCACCAACGCGCTCTTCCTCAAGAACTTGTCCAAGCCCAATGTCGTGGACTTGCCTCGCGGTCCTGTCTCGCCTACTGACCTTCCTCTTGATCATCCCAAGGACAAGAGCAAGGCAAAGCACTTCTTCGACTTTGTTGGCCCTATAGCCTTCGATGCTACTTTGCAATCTCAAGTCAGCAGCGCGGCTAAGGATGGCCGCTTTGCGGACATGCCAGCGCCCTTTCGCTTGAAGACTTCTCCTGGTATGTCATATGGTCTTCAACTTGTTGTTCTTCCTCTTCCTAATGCGCAGCACTTCCTCCTGAAGCACATCATCTTCCCGGATCAAGTTAAGGCTGAGTTCGTCTCCACCCTTTGTCATGGAGAAGTTCATACCGTTTCCTGGCAAGCCAATGCCAAGAATACCAAGAAGGCCATCCAGTACATGCTGGAGAAGATGGGTGGCTTCCAGGTCCAGTCCTTTGCTCTTCAGGCAAGTGGCAACGGTGGCATGCAGTCCGACAACAAAAACAACAACTTCTTCCAGGGCTTCACAGAAGAGAACATCGACCAAGGCTTCGACTTCATCGAGGCACATGGGCCTAGAACCCACCACAGCAACACGCAGCTGAGATGGATCTCGAAGCAGTTCATCTCAGACGAGAGTCCCATTCAGACTTGGCCGGAGCGGCTCATCAAAGAAGCTCTGCGGAACCTCATGAACGACGGCGTCTTGGCGCTCCCTGTCTATGACTTCCCCCTCACGCTCGTGGATGTGGAGCCCTCGGTTTTGACTGTGTTGGAGGAAATCTTTCCTTGCTTCACGGACAAAGCCTGCGGCATGCATGGAGTCCCCAACGTAGGCAAGACGCCTCTTGGGCGCACCATTGCGATGGCCATGTCACGCTACTGGGTTCAAAAACTGAACTCAAAGAACGAGCCCGGCTTCCGCGAGGCCTGCGAGTTCGACTTCTTCAGAGGTGAAGCTGGTCGCCAAGATCGTCCGGATATCTTTGACGATGGCTCACTGGCTGAACAGCCCATGAGGAAGTTGAAGGGCTTCTGCGACGTGGGCAACACGGTCCTCACAAAAGAAAGGTGGGGCGCCGCAAAGTTCCCGCAGGGCCAGCTGCGTCTTTACATGTCCAACGACATCGATCTCGCCGCAGAGCCCTCCTTCGAGAACGCAGGGTATTCCATTTCTCACCAGCAGTTCATGCAGATGGTTGAGCCGGCGTGGATGAAGGGTTCGTCAATCTCTGACGTCATGGCGGTCATGAAGCGCACGTGTGTCTTGCTCATCACGAACGACTTCCTCTACTGGCGTCTTCCTAGTGAGAAAGAGGTGAGGGTCGAACGCAAGCGCCTCGATGAAAGTAAGTCTTTGTTGCGCAGCTCAGGAGGCTTGAAGTACATGCAGTACCGCAAGGGTGATCGCAGCGCGCCGGCCGACTTGGACCTTCATCTTCGCTGGGAACGAGCCTGGATGACGTCGATCATGGAGAACAAGGGTCGTGACCTGCCGCCAAGGCCAGTGGAAATCGATTACTCGGCATCGCGGAGGCTGTTTGGATCCAGCGGACCAAATACCATCCTCCAGGTGCGAGTTCCTGATCAGCAGCCACAGCCCCTTGCTGCAGAGCCTGCTCCATCCTCTACTTCAGCACTTTCCGCTCCTCCAGCGCCTGCACTCATCAAAAAGGAGCCGAACGTCTTCGCCCGTAAGTTGTCGGCCATGCACCTCACCGTCATCGACTTGGAGAGTCCGCCCAAGAAGAAACTCAAGGCTTCGGCTTCGGCTTTCCCCGCTGAGACCGAGATCGAGGAGATGGACGTGGCGTCTGAGGAAGATGTCTTTGACCACGGTGGTGACCTTCAGCGTAACAGTGGTGATGAGGCTGAGTAGACGCGGTGCCAGATAGGAAAGCAGTTTTGCAAGCGCGCAAGTTCGAAAAGGCCGATGCATTTGTCACTTGTCTGCTTTTGCCTCCAGGTATTGCATCACTGCGCACGCTCATTCTGACAGCATCTTGGCCCTGAGTCAGTGTAGCCACTCTTTGTTTTTGTAGCGTCATGCCTAAAAAAGTCATGAAGCGTGCGGTCAAGCGTCAAGCGCCTTGGCCTGAGCCAAAGAGGGGCAAAGCGCGCGCCAACAAGCGCCCAGCAAGTACGAAGGCTCACGCGGTCAAGACTCCGTACGTACGCCACGGCACCCTGACCATGAAGTCCAGGCCTCACAGGGAAAGGTGGGGAAGATCGGTCATGAACTTCTTGTCCTTGAAGGGCATCAGGCTGATCCACCTCTTGAAGAAAGACCGCATCCTTCCTGAGTGGAAGGGGAAGCTCTGCCCCAAATGCGGGAAAGGTGTCTTGGGGAAGCTCGAGTACAGAAAGGACCGAAGCCAGTGGGTGCACCGCTGTGGGGCAAAGAAGTGCCAGGCTCGCATTCGCATCGAAGACTTCCACCCCATCTTCTACGCTGGCGCCGGGAACTCAACTACTTCTTTGCCCACACAAGCCGCCATCTTGTTCTGGTGGTGTACCTCGGAACGCTACCCACCTGGTCTTGGATGTCGACCACAAGGCAGTGGAGAGGCTCTACGCCAACAACGATATCGCCAGGGCCCGCTACGTCCAGAAGAAAGAGAAGTCCATCACCTATGGTGGCACCCAGAAATGGAAGGATGTGGAGGCTGACGAGGTGGACTGGGGTAAGGGTGAAGATCCTGATGCAGTTCGGGCTGATCGGGTGGTGAAATGGGAGCAGTGGGGAGGGCTTGTGGAGAGGGGACGCCCGAGCTCTTTGCGGCTGTTTAAGCTCAAGCCGCGCCTCACGAAGAAGCGAGCGCCTGGACCAGGGCCGATCAGGAAGCGGGAGTGGCTGCCGATCGGGCGGAAATTCCTGTCGAACAAGCATGTGGTGCTCCACACGGATGGTGCCAAGGCGTACAAGGTGAAGCTGCCGAATGTGGCCCATTGCAATGTCGTGCACCAGAAGAAAAAAGTCATCGTGCAAGGCAAGGTCAAGTGGGTCAAACCCCACTATACGAAGATCTATGACGTGAAGACCCCGGACGGTGACAAGATCCGCGTCAAATCGGGCACGCAAATCGTGGATCGGTTTTGGGGCTTCTTGCGCAACCACTTGAAGAATGTCAACCGCACCCCCGGGAGCGCCGTCCTGAGCCGGCGAATTCGATCGGCCCAATGGGCTTACTGGCACAAGGGTGTCAACCTGTGGGAGGCCACAGGCAATATGCTGCAGACTTTGCAGCAGTAGGCCCGAGACGCTTATAGAAACTTCTGGAAAGTTTTGCAGCACGATGCTTCTGTGAAAAAGCTCAGCAATCCAATCTGTCTTCCATTCTTCACAAACAAGTAAAGGATTTGTTTTTTTGGGTGATTTTTTGGAGCCTGTGCAGGTTTTAAGCGCCCAAGGCTCCAAAACCTGCACAGGCTCAAAAAATGCAAAAAATCCAAACCTGGAAGCCCCAAAACCTGCACAGGCTCAAAAAAATGCGAAAAATGAAAAAAGCCAGACCAATCAAGCCCTGACCTCTGACATTGCATCTGGGTTTTGCATTTGTTGCATGTCTTGAGCCTGTGCAGGTTTTGGAGCTTTCAGGCTTGGATTTTTTGCATTTTTTTGAGCCTGTGCAGGTTTTAAGCACCCAAGGCTCCAAAACCTGCACAGGCTCCAAAAAAATGCAAAAAATCCAAACCTGGACGCCTCAAAACCTGCACAGGCTCCAAAAAATGCAAAAAATGCAAAAGTCCAGACCACTCAAGCCCTGACCTCTGACATTGCATCTGGGTTTTGCATTTTTTGCATTTTTTTGAGCCTGTGCAGGTTTTGGAGCTTCCAGGTTTGGATTTTTTGCATTTTTTTGAGCCTGTGCAGGTTTTAAACATCCAAGGCTGCATAGGCTCAAAAAATGCAAAAAATGCAAAAGTCCAGACCAATCAAGCCCTGACCTCTGACATTGCATCTGGGATTTGCATTTTTTGCTTTTTTTTGAGCCTGTGCAGGTTTTAAACATCCAAGGCTCCAAAACCTGCACAGGCTCAAACAAAATGCAACAAATGCAAAAGTCCAGGCCAATCAAGCCCTGACCTCTGACATTGTATCTGGGTTTTGCATTTTTTGCATTTTTTTGAGTCTGTGCAGGTTTTGGAGCTTCCAGGTTTGGATTTTTTGCAATTTTTTGAGCCTGTGCAGGTTTTGAGGCTGAAACCATGAAAAAACGTAAGAAACAGGTGCTTTTTTGCAGTTTCCTTCAAAATCACTGCAAATAACACTGCTTTTAACACTGACAAAGTTGCATCTGAAAACGCTTTCCGTTTTCGTGTTTGTTGCTTTCTCGAATCCTGTTTTGCATCAAGTATAGAAAGCACATCTGAGACAATATCAAACAATGCACAAAAACACCGTAAATTACAGTGCTTTCTGCAAGGCATCTGCAAACCAAGTGGACACTGAACATCTGCAAATAAATCTCTTTCATGCAAAAAGTAGAAAGGTAGGCCCTGGGGGGGGGTGACCATATATATATTTGTCTATTCATTTATTCCCCAATTAGCTGAAAGCTGTCGGGGTTCTAACTTGAAGTAAAGGAGGGGTGGGTGAGACTCAGAACTCCGGCCAGGTTGTCGCAAGAGTGCTGAAGGGTGCGGCTGCAGGCCGAGACTCAAAGTTAGGTTGCTGCAGGGCGCTGCTGGCCGAGACTCAGAGTTGCGCAGGGTGCTGTTGCAAGGGCAGGCTGAGGCTCAAAAACGCGCAGGGTGCTGCAGGGCGCCGCTGCAGGCCGAGACTCAGTTGCGCGGGGTGCTGCTGCAGGCTGCTGCTGCAATGCCGAGGCGCAAACACGCACACGGTGCCGTTGCAAGGTGCTGCTGCAACATCTGGGGTGGTGTTGTAGGATGCTGGCGCAAGGCGCTAGGCTGCAAGCCGAGACTCAGAGCTGCGCAGGGTGTTGTTGCAGGTGCTGCTGCAAGCTGAGACTCAGAGCTGCGCATGGTGCTGCCGCAAGGTGCTGCTGCACGGTGCTGCTGCAGGCCGAGACGCAGAGTTGCGCAGGGTGCTGCAGGCAGCGTGCTGTTGCAGGCATTTGCTGCAAACCCGGGTCATCTCTGCAAATCAAATATTCATTTGCTGCAAACCCGAGCCATGCCTGCAAATGACATATTCATTTGCTGCAAACCCCGACCCCAAACCCTACCCCTCCCTCCCCTTCTCCTTCCTTCCCTCTTCCCACAGTCTTCCCGGAGCGCTACCTTCTGGCTATCATTTTGATTGGGAAGCCATTTGAGAGGCGGCGCGTGAAGCAAATCCACTAAAACATCGGCTCCAAGAGGCGGCGCGTTTAAACAAATCCACGAGAACACGTTCAGCAAATCCACGAAAACATTGGCTGTGAGAGGTGGCGCGTTAAGCAAATCTGTCAGTGCCAATATTGCAATGTTGTCTACGCAGGCTTTTCGCAAGCGAACTGCCGGAGCACTCTGTTATAAGAATGCGTTGTCCGCTCTGCCGGATTGCATGGAACGTACGTCACTGCATTGGAAGGCTGCCACCACTCTCTTGCTATCTGGGGTCTATGCTGGTATTTTATTTATTCACTTATTTGTTTGTTTATTGATTTATTTATTTATCTATTTGTTGTTCTCTTTGTTTACTAGATGCTTATATCATTTTGAGTCAACAGACCGAGAGAGAGCGAGAGAGAGAGAGAGAGAAGAAACAAAAATGACATTGTCCAACCCAGAAGAGTCGCCTTCTTGTTGTGGATGTTGGGTGTCGCCTCCGAGGAGATGCCACCACCGCCGCCAGTCACGAAGCAGGTCAATCCTCCCAGCCTGACACTGTCAAGAACAAATTTGTGCTTTTGCCTGGTGCGGCCACTGCGGCAGCCACATGTTCCCTGAAAGTGAGCAGATGGAACTGGCAAAGCGGAAAGTCGGCAAGCTTCTATCTTGAACGAAACAATCAAAGGCGCCTGTTTGGGCTCCAAAGCTCTTGGTCATGACGATGTCCAGTAACAAGCAGATCAAGCCCGTGCCTCGCGCAAAGAGGAAACACACATCCTCCGCAGAAACCGAATTGACAGCTGCAATCAAAGATTGCCAGGCTGCTGGTTGTGCATTTGCACCTAGAATCAGGACACCAAGACTCAGTTAACACTACATCTTCTGCAGTTGCTGCACCATTTTGACCACGCCACCCAGAAGCCGGATTCAAAACCGCAGGGGAAGTGCGTCACCGCCACTTGCCAGTCTGCCTGTGACTTTGCCAGGCCATCTGCCAGCCAGGCCTGGGAATGCACACAAGTTTCCGCCCTAAACATGGCAAAGCTTAGATATCTCAACGAATCATGACCCAAGTCTGCGCATCTGTTTGGCCTAGCCCATCATGACAAAAGACTTCGCAACGACAGCGCCTTGTTGGTGGACCACAAATCCCAGAACCACTGCTTGCACGTCTGCAGGTTCTCTGGGCCACCTACAGATTGCCGCAACTTCAGAATAAGTGCGGATATCATAGCTATCCCCACAAAAGCGCAGCACCTTCGGGACCTTCGGGGCAAAATGACAGTTTAGCGAAAGGCAGCTAAAGGCGGAGGCCTGAAGAGGCGCAGCTTGCATCGGGCGAGTTGTGCTTGGCACCGCAAATGTTGTGCTCGGGGTCCTCCTCCAAGTCTTCCGCATCCATAGCGTTGGAATCGACCATGAAAATGTCCATGGTGTAGCCTGCATCGACGAAATTCACGTGCTGGCTCCAATATGCGGCAGGCATTCTCCAGCGGTTGCTCTTCCAGGTGTAGGCAATCTGCTGGTCCTGGGATGTTTGGCAAAGCGAAACGACAAGCAGAATCCCCAAAACTGAGCGCTCACTTCGAGCTGAGAATCCCAACCGTTGTTGAAGACACGGCCTCCCCAGTCATGGTTTCCAAGCACGCTCAGCCAAACCTTGCCATCGAGACCTGGTCCATTGTAGACACCCTCAAAGATCTGGTCGAACTGGTGATGAGCCGTGTAAGACAACTCATCCATGGGAGTGCCACAGGTCTTTTCAATGCCGCCCCAATAAAAGTTGTCGCCAACATTCAAAATGAAGGCCGGTTCCTTCTTGGCTGCACGGACCTTGAACGAATTGGCCACAAGAAGCTGCGGCTGATCATCGATGCCCTTCACAAAGCCACAGCCCAGTGCGCAAGATTGCCCCATTGTCTTGTAGCATTCCACAAACTCAGTGTGATTGCACAGCTGCTGCGAGTGTGCTTTGTTCCAGCGAGTTCGGGGAAACACGCTAGGCCCTGACCTAACACCGGCAGGGTACGCGATGAGCTGAGTTCTTCCCTCGATGGGGTTCAGCGTGCCATCCATACCGCCCCAGTCGCCTTAGAGAGCAACATATGAGTAATTACACAGAGCCACAACAAGGCCCATGTTGCACTCGTATTCTAATTGCGGCCTGAATGCCAATGGCGAAAATGTGATGGGGGCCCATGCCTTTGACCTCCATGTCTTCCCAGGCCATGCCGTTGTAGTCAAGTGCCTTCTTGGGCGGCTTGCAGGCGATGCTGTTGCTGTCATCCCCGCAATTCGAGGAAGTGGAGGGGCTTTGCCCAGTTTGGATACAAACATTGCAAGGGGGGTTGCTACACTTGCAAGGGGGAGTGCCACATTGCTTGCCGCCGGGTGGAGCGCAAAAGTAGAGCTTTTGCCAGTCATCCCGGCTGGCTGACTTGTAGTCAACGCCCGCAATCGCCTGCATGTCCTTGAACCAGCTGTCCGCATTTGGATCCCATCGACCCCCATCGGATGCCCACCTGACCACTGGTGCGCAGACCTCATTTGCAGGATCGTTCAGGTCTGCACACGCTGGTCCGGAGTCAGTGCTGTTCGAGAGCTCCACATCTTTAGAAACTCCTCGAAGCTGGATGGCGCTCAGGGCACATTCTGTGCCTTCAGCGCACTCATCATCGACATGAACTAGTTCGGACTCCAGCGCAATGGCCGGAATCAGCAGGGCCGCAAAGCGCTTGATGACCATGGAGGCCATCAAATGCCAGAAGGGCAAAGCACTGTTCGCAGGGTTCAAACTTGAAAAGAAACCCTGTGAGCCGATCGCAGGAGTTACAAGTCTATAGCAGCCATCTTGCACCAAGCCAGCTTGCATCCAGGTTCAAATAGTCAGCAAGCAGCAGGTGCAACAAGCTCCGCAACTGACAGACACTGCCGTGCACCGCATGCGCAACCAAATGGGCGCTATTAGGTTGATATGTTTTCCTCCTTGCATAGGGCAATGGTGGTCAGAAACAATGCAGCTGCGAAGTACAGTTGGGAACAGACTCTTAAATCAATACTGGGGATCGTGCCCCACAAGCTGCGCAAAGG
Organism: Effrenium voratum; assembly: GCA_963377175.1. Lineage (NCBI taxonomy): Eukaryota > Dinophyceae > Suessiales > Symbiodiniaceae > Effrenium > Effrenium voratum. The sequence goes on from CAUJNA010001062.1 coordinate 70,415, forward strand.
GCTATTGCTAAAGCAAGTGCCGCGCCCAAAGATAGGGTACTGTATCACTCATTGCGCGGTGCTTGTGCGAGGCAAAAAGGTTCAATCTTGGAAAAGAAGTCACTTTCGCCAAACATGATCGCAAAAGCGCTCATCTCTTCCTGTAGAACAAACTGCGGGTCTCGGACTGCGCCCCTGCCGGCGGCCACATTGCGCATGTTGGCTTCAGTCAAGTTTGCCTCACAGGAGCAAGGCAATCTGAACACAATCCGACGTCCTTGCGCGTGTAGCCTCGAGATTCTCCTTCCTCACCGATACTCGCTCATCTTCACCGTATCAGCCTTTGCGACATAGTCATCGACCTGCACAAGTTGCACGCAGCAGCAATGTTTGATTACGGCTGGCGACATCCAGGATGCACATTGCTCAAGCCTGATCGAAGTTCAAGTACTGGTAAATAGAGTCCGCACTCTTGGCCAGCTCTGTATGGTACTTCAGGTACTCCTTCACTTAATCAAGCTCGATCGAACCATTATCATCTTCACTCCAGGGACCCTCAAGTGCTCATGCCATATTCTGCTTCGCGTATGCCCTCTTCGTGCCTCCCGGGTTGGGAGTCGGCCCAAAATAGCCGCCACAGCAGCAAGCTCAGCGGATGCCAGGTAGACATTCGCACCTTGCTCGGCAAGTCCCCTAAGCACTCATGCAGGGGACTCTGCACTTTGAGGAATCAAAGACTGCGGACTGCACCTTTGCCCAGGCGGTTGGGGAAGTTGCGTGTGGAGGTGGAGACGACAGTGGCATTGTCTGCCACGCGTGCCTGCACTGGAGCAACTATTATAATTGTTTGTTGCGAAACGGCACTGTTTTCCAACTTCGACATTTCGACATTCTTCCGGCCCTGCCTGGTTTCCCATGCACAGGGAGCAGCCGGGCATCTCTGTTCGGGCACCCGCCTTGCCGTAGACCGAATAGTAGCCCTCCTTGGTCAACTGCTCCTGCATTGTTTGCAAGCATTTCCACCTCATACTCACATGAAATAACAGTTCTGACTTGGCTACGGGAGTGCAAACGGCTTCCAGAAATCTCCTCATCCATCTTGGTGGGCGGGGCGATCCACAATCGCGTGGTTAGCTGTCCATCAAACTGACCGAGCATCTTGCCAGCCGCACGATAGTGACCTTGCAGCTCGGCCAACAACTCTCACACTCTGGACATGAACCAACCAAGCCCTCGGCCAATGTTCCTCAGTGACAAGGAAACTGTGATCCATCCACCATCATTTCAACTGTGACAAGCTCCGCTGGCACCGATACTGCCTCCGATCAAAAGACTTGCACCCAAGAAACGTCATGCAAGAGCCAATGAACACTTCGTCGATGTTGGCCGTGCCAATCTGCAAATCGACTGCTGCGAAATCGCCATGAATATTTGCTGCATGTGTTCGGCCTCCGTAAGTGTCTTGGCATCATCCGGATCATTCGGGCAGCACAGAACCGGCTCCTAGACAAGAATACCCTGAGGACCATGTCTTGTCGATGAGGGAGAAAGGCAAGTCCTTCAACTCGTCCAGATTGATCTCAATGACTGCCTCGGACGCGCATTTGCCCTGGCTCTGACGGCTCTGGGAACAGCGCCCGAGCTCAGCACTGCATATTCTGCACCCTTGTCTGCCTGAAATAGACGCAAAACACAAACAATCTCCACTGAGTTCACAGGCATGTTCAGGCCAGCCTCCATCAGGCTGGGCTTCTCCAACCACTCCTCCATCTTGCCGATGCGTCGCGCAAGCGTGCGGGGGTCGCTGTATCCCTGGGAGATCATCCACTTCAGCAGCCTGGCAGAACATGTGAAAGAAGTCTATATTCTTCCAAACCATGCTCACACTCAGTGCGAACCAAGAATCGTAATGTTGGACTTCAGGTACTCCCTCACAGGCCCCTTGTCACGGGCGAAACTATTTTGCAAAATATACTTACTGAATCAACAATCAGCCTAGTGATCATGCACAAATGCACAGTGGAACTGTGCCTCAGTCAACTTGATGGTGCACCCGGCCGCAGAGCGCTCTGCAGAAGCATCAGATAGCTCAAATGCCTGCTCGCACTTCCTGTCAGAGAGATATAGTATCTGCAAGACTGCAAAGCAAAAAGCAAAAGGTTGCAAGCATAAAACTGGAGCAGACTACAAGGAATGACAGCTGCGCAGCGTGATCACCATATGAGTCGCAATCAAAACCTAGCACCAAAATTTCTACCCAGAACCATGTACAGGATTAAGACGGCCGCAGCTATTTATGGTTGGGATCGTCCCGTACTAACCTTCATCACCCGGGTTTTGATTGTGGCTCATATTGAGCTGAGATTCAGGTCAGGCAGTCCCTCAATCTCCAAGACACGGCCGTTGAAAATGTTCTTCTTGCCCTTCTTCTCGACAGTGAGCAGTCCCTTGCTCAGGCCGAATGTTATGATTGCTCCATCCGGTGCAAGCCTGCCTGCTTGATGGCGTAGTATGGAATGGCATGCACCAAGTCACGGAGAGTGACTCCAGGCTGCATCTTTCCTTGAAGCGAAGCAAATCATATTCAAAAGTACATCCCAATGGTCAAAGCTCCGAGCTTCAAACAACTCTGTCCAAAGCCAAGATGCCTGAAAAGCGAACCAACACAGACTCAGGCATGTTCAAGGGCATCACGCCGGTGGCAGCAGCGAAGGCGACCAGGCCAGAGCCAGCAGGGAAGGAGATACCGAGAGGGAATCGCGTGTGCGAATCGCCGCCTATCAGTGGCTGAGCTGAGCTGAGCTGGGTGGTTCACTCAATGGTTCATGTCCAATTCTACAGCCCACACTGCCCGCACCTGTTCCGACCTCATCGGGGAGAAGCATACGATTGAGCCACGAGTGAATGATGCCGTCTCCCGGGCGAAGGGCGACACCACCACGATCAGCAATGAACTTCGGCAGCGTGCTGTGGGTAATCACCTTGGTATCTCGCAGGGCAAGTGGCTTTGCTTGTGTGCGGCTTCAAACTTTATTGAGCAGTATGACAAACTGACACGTGCCATATTTCAGGATCCCACATCCACTGGCTTGGGATACGCCGCCGTATGGCAGAAAGACTGCATGACAAGGTCAGCCTGGAAGCCCAGGCATGCCAAATCCTTCAGCTCATCACGTGTCATCGGTCCAGTAGTATCCTGAGAACCCACAGTACCCATACTGGGCTCGCAGTATGCTCCTGGCACGACGCCATCCACGCCGCATGCCTTTCCAACCATCTTCTGTGCAAGTGTGAAGCCCTTCACGTTCACTTCTGGTTGGGCCATCTGCTTGAAAGTAGTCGTTGGCCCCAGGCTCAAAGTCTCCCGCGCCCTGTTGGTGAGTCCACGACCAATGATGAGTGGGATTCGACCACCAGCCCGCACCTGCCAAACGCATGCACCAAACACTATCCTGCCTACCCTGCCTGAACAGCTGCAATTTTCTTGAGTTTTGGACCAGCCTGATCCAACATCAGATCGTGCTTCAGGTCAAACTTGGTGATCACGTCGTCTGTACCATGCTTCTTTACTGCCTTCTCGCGCACATACAGGTCGATGAGGTCCCCCATTCCCAAGTCCTTGACTTCCATTTCCAAGGGCAGAGCGCCAGAGTCCTCCATGGTATTGAAGAAAATGGGGGCGATGACTCCGCCAATCACGAAGCCCCCGGTTCGCTTGTTCGGTGCGCAAGGGATGTCTTGGCCTCAACGATTACGCATCGCATAAGCAAACTTGATGGATTTGCTTCCCGGGCGCCCCACCCATGTACCACAAAATGGAATTTGTGGCTGACTTTCGCGATGATCCGGTGCCGACAACATCACCGACATAAGCCAGCTGGTGGCCTTTCCTGAGCAAATGCCCAGCAAAACGCCCGCAAAGGTCACAGGCCAAGGTGCTTTTTCAAATCCTCAATCTGCTCTGCCGCATTAGTGATGCCATCTCGGGGAAACTTCCTTCAGCCATCGGGCAGTTCACTCCGATCAGAAAAACGAAGCCGCTCTTCAGTTCATGCGAAACTGTCGCCAAGTTTCAGCATGGCCAAAGCGTGAAGCGGGATGTCGGGACGGGACCAGGCATCAGGTGCAGGTGACAAATCATCCGTATTCGTCTCGCCGGTGACTTTGAAAACGCAAAGGGTCACCTGAGGCATCTATCCAGCACATACCAGCAAATTCTGCATACAGCACAAGTCTTGCAGTTCTCAACGCTGCACCTTCTCGGGCACTTCAGGACGGCGTGTGAACCATTCTGCATTGGCCCAAGATTCGATCACCTTAGATCGCCACGTGGTCGGACGTGACGATTAGAGTTGTTTTTGCAGCCCTGGCCTTCTTGGCGTGGAGGTTGCCCTTCTTCATCTTCTCTTCCACGTCGTAATACGCATCAAACATAAGGATCCTTGCACCAATTGACTTCACCCAAGGAAATATTCTTCCAAAAGACAACTGCCATATGTGACATACATAGTCCATATAATATAGATAAATCAATGCGTATGCTTTAACTACAGCTTGGTGTCATTCGGCTAAGGCCGGCGACTGCTGCCTCTGCCAGTTCCTGCGACATAGCAGGCAGTAGCACAGTGACTGTGATACTCAGAAAGGCTTCAAAAGCCCTGGACTACCTAAAGACATGAAAAAGGACGAAAAAGGATGAAAAAGGGCCAAAAGGAAGAGAGCAGTAGAGGAGGATCGACCAAAACATTGACCAGAGAGCAACAGGGCTCACAACTATAGATGTGTATAAATTTGTGAATCGCTGCGAACGATCACCAAGCCTGTTCCAGATCCAAAGCTTCAATCAGAGGTGCAACGTTGTAGCCACCCTGCATCCACCCGAGCATCTCCACCTGTTGTGGGCGCTTTGTGTCCCACCCAAGAGATCGCTCCGAGCCATGCAATTCAAGACAGGATCTGAAACACTGAGGCACCGACCGCGTCTGCTTTGGAGACAAGAGGCGTAGAAACTTTGCCGTGAATAATGTCACCTGATGAAAGCAAATGCAAAATGTTTCAAAATTGTCCGCGAATACAATGTTTCTGCTGCAAGTGCAGTGTCCCAACATTAGAATAGGGCTCGCACGCAAAAAGTTTGCCTTCACATGACTGGAGTCGTCCACCTCACTTCCAAATGGAATGCGAATTGCCTGCTTCGCTGGGAAGAAGACACATTCTCGTTGTAATGTTCCATTGAGATCACGTCTGTAATGCGAATCTATACTTTGTATTGTTTCCTTTATTGAAGGCTAAGGTCCGGGCACCAGGGTTCACTCTGTTTCGGAGAAGGTCGTAGTAAAATGCTCCGTCCGCTGGTGCCTGAAAAGCAGGTGCTGCAAACTACATGCCACCAACAGCATAGCTTGTATTACCAGCCTTCTTGAGCATCTCGACCACGCACTCAGCCTGTTGCAAATCGCATGGGATCTGGCACAGCACTGCCGACACCCAACAAAAGCTGACATAGCAAGCCGTGAAAGCCGTGCAAGCCGTGGCCTGGCTGGCGTCCAGGGCCAGCGGCGGAATGCCCTGTGTGGCACGCTCCGCTACATGAGCCTCGTAGGCAGCCTTGAATGCCTGGCACTCGAAGACACGACACTCCGCTTTGAACATGGCGGTCATGGCTTCCAGGGGCCAGTGCGATCACCAGTGCGATCACCGGCCTCGGGCTGCATGGCCGCAAAGGCGCGCACCTCAAAAGCGTGGAAATGCACGCGTCAGTTTGGATCAAAAAAACTGCCAACCTGGTGAATGCCCACACTGCGCGCCAATGCCTATGTCAGGCCAAAACATGGCCACTGCGGCATCTGCTCTCCGAAACAGGAAAATCAGAAAACAGAATAGCCGCAGGAATCTTGCCTTGGACGCAGGATTCCGTACTGCACGCATCATGGCCTTGGCAGCTGAATGAGTGGGCCCAATGCTGAGACTCGATCAACCAGAGCTCCATCCGTGGGGAAATGGAAATCCATCTAATGCACACAACAACAATGATGCGTCAGCACAAGGGGTCCGCACTTTGAGCAATCCTTCAGAACAGCAGTGAATCACCCTGCCCCAGCTGCAGCCAGGCAATGGTCTAAGGCAAGGGCTCCCTCACTGGAAAAGATCGATGTCGCGGAAGGAAGCAAATACGTTCTTTTGAGCCAGCAAACAAGCGCGCCATGCTTTCCTCTTTTGAAGCAGCATGTTGACCCGAACCATCAAATACCTGAACAAGTTACTTCTTTTGAGAATGCTTCGATGCACTGCTGCTTCTGGGGCATCAGCCTTGCTGTCGAGCCACCTCCACCACCATTCCTTGCCTTATCAACTTCAAAAATGTCTTTCTCTCTTCATATCGCACTGGAAGCTGCAAAAGGTCTGCGAGGCTGAGATCCCAACAGAACAGCCGACATTAAGCAGCGGCCGAAGGTGTTCAGGGAGAGAAAGCCCTGCACAACAAACAGCTCGCAAAAGAAGTGGAAAGAGAACAGTCGGTCAGGTTCGATGTCTGTCAACCACAACACCTAGCAGCCCAAAATTTCAACACTCATGTTTGTCAGGTCCATGGCATCATGGATTCTCGCCCGGCCAGCACACTTGCGTAGCTTTGCGCCAAGCTCGCGCCAGCATATGTGCCAGCCACAAGGAGCATGCTGCCAGCCTCAAGAGTAGCATTTGGTTCATGGACATCATATTTACAAAAGAAAGCTTGACCTGCACAGAACTCATATAACCATGCCGCATGCCCAAAGAGACTTACACAGATCCACACGGCAGTATTAAGCTCGTGACCAGGTAGGGCGTTCTCTTTCGACCGAATATAGGCATGCGGTCGCTGGCCATTGCTAGTGCAGGTTTCAGCATGAAGGGCAAAGAGGAGAAGCCCATCGCAAGGGAAATGTCCACCGGGTTGAGATGAAGTTCATCCTCAGGAATTCACAAGCACTGTCGCAACCAAGGCTTCGCAACTGTCACAGAATACTGTACATACAAACGGAAACAGATTCAAAAAACATGCCGCTGCAACCAAAATCCTTCAATATGTAGAATATAGGTAAATATTGGCCACCATCGCAGCATCCATCCAGCACAGTGGCTTGACGCACAAGTGACTCTTGTGCCGCAACCGCCCGCTTTGTGCGGTCTGCGTCGTTATCATAATTATCTGAACCACCCAAAAGACGACCACCGTATCGCAGCACATGTGCGTCCGCGTCGTCGACGTTTGCAACGTCCTGCTTCGTGCCTGCACCATATGCTGATTTCAGCTGAAACTGGAAGCCGTCTTGAACGGCCCGAAGTGCAGTGGACAAGAAATTCGACGCGTTCAGAAGGCCTTGGTATGGCAAGTCAATCGACATTCAATCTTGATAAGCCCAAATCCTAAACGCGGCAGTTCACAACGATGCTGGAGGGCACCTACTTGCAAACCAGGTGCCCGAAGCACAGGGTGTGGAAGCCTCAAATCACAAAAAGCTTGACTGCGGCAGATGCCCAGCCAGCTCCAAACCACAAACATGGCCTTTGATTTGCGCTTTTATACTGAGGTGTCGGCACCCAAAGTTGGCAAAAAGCTTGCCGCCTGCGCAATGCTTAGCACATTCCACACCCAATATGATGTAGTAGAGAAAAATCACGCCTCATCTGCCGTCGTTTGACGCCAAACATGGCCGCCGTGGGCCACAGCCCCCACCACTCGGGGCGGGGTGACCATCAAGCAGGCCGAACAAGGCATACATTCAATTGCTTGCCATCAAGAATTTGACTTCCAGCACAGTAAACCCTTTAAGCATGCAGTGTCCGATGTGCAAAGTCTGCTGCGTATTTTGCGAGTTGTTTCTTCACATCGCTTTTTGGCCAAATCAAGCTCCCAAATTTTGGGAGTTGAGATTGTCCATCCTTGACAGTACAAATGGTGCATAAAGATTTGGAGTGGCATCATTGATTGTGCCCATATTTAATTGCGTCGAACATGTTTTTGGACCTACTTGTTCGCGCGAGTCACGTTCAACTTGCCTTCTGGTGGCCAACGTATTGTATATTGCCAACAATTTGTTTGCATGTTTGTGCGCTATTCGTTGACACTCTGGCTGTAATTGTTGTGCAGCAAGGGCGGGAATTTGTGCGGCCGGTATGGCTGTTGAGCTTGCCAGTTGCGTGCGCTTGGCTTTAAATGTTTGGGGTCCAGCTTGCACACGACCATTCGATGGATTTTTGCCTTCCAAATGTTGAGATTTTTTATTTTATCATTGTGCTTGGTGTGTGTTGTTTTTGCGGAGCCATCGGCTAATGCCTATGGGTGCGGATTTATTTTGGGACTTTTGTTGCTTTTTGTGTGTGTGTTTTTTTTTCTAGTTTTTCGTCCGGGCCAGTAAAATGTCGCATTTTACAGCATTTTCTCGCGAAATTGACGCATTTTACACTAGCCCGCCAACATCCCCAGCATCGTTTTCAACATCCCCCGCATGTCCTTCCAACATCCCTAGCATCACCGACAAATCGTGGGTAACAAAATCCAAAAAGTAGCTGGCGGGTTGACGGGGTCAAAAAAATAATGCTTCAAACAGGAGGGCATTTCAATCCCAGCAAAAAAAAAAACACAGAGCGGGGGGATTGGGGGCCCATGATGGTCGCAGAAGTCGAATAATTAAATCTCTGCAAAAAGTCCAAAAACTAGCGGGGATTGGGGGGGGGGGGCGGCAAAAAAAAAAAACAACAATTAAAAACACAGAGCGGGCGGGTTGGGGGGGGGCGGCAGCCCCCCCCATGATGGTCGCAGAAGTGATGATTCGATTAGGGGTGCAATTAAATCTCTGCAAAAAGCCTAAAAACTAGCGGGGGTTGGAGCGGGGGTTGGGTGGGGCGGCAGCCCGCCCCCCATGATGTTCGAAGAATTGATGATTCAACTAGGGGTGCAATTAATTCAATCTCTGTAGAAAATCTAAAACGTAGCGGGGGGGTTGGGGGGGCCCCCCCATGATGTCGGAAGAAGTGATGATTCAAGTAGGGGTGCAATGATTCAAGAAAGGGTGTGATAGAATTTAAAAGGCAGCGGGAGGGTTGGCGGGGGTGGCTTCCCCTATGATGTTCGAAGAAATGCATACATACAGACATACATGGATTACACAGATTACCTAAAATGTCGTATTTTGCAGCATTGTCTTGCGAAATTGGACGCTCCAAAAAGTGATGATTCAAACAGGGGTGCAATTCAATCTCTGCCGGCCAGTAGAATGTCGTATTTTACAGCATTTTCTCGCGAAATTGACGCATTTTACACTAGCCCGTCAACATCCCCAGCATCGTTTTCAACACCCCGCATGTCCGACCAACATCCCTCGCATCACCAACAAATCGTGTGACGGGGTCAAAGAAATGATGATTCAAGTAGGAGGGCATTTCAATCCCTGTCAAAAAAAAAAAAATGTAGTGGGGGAGCGGCAGCCCCCCCCATGATGTTGTTTGCAGAAGTGATGATTCGATTAGGGGTGCAATTAAATCTCTGCAAAAGTCAAAAAAGTAGCGGGGGGGTTGGGGGGGGCGGCAGCCCCCCCCCCATGATGTTCGAAGAATTGATGATTCAACTAGGGGTGCAAATAATTAAATCTCTGCAGAAAAACTAAAACGTAGCGTGGGGTTGGGGGGGGGGGGGGGCGGCAGCCCCCCCCCTATGATGTCCGAAGAAGTGATGATTCAAATAGGGTCGTGGTGATGCTGATGAAACCAATAGCCAAAAAGCCCGCAGGATGCGAAAAGCCAAAGCCGCCAAAAGCCGCATAAAACAGCGAAAAGCCGCAAAAGCCGAAACGCCACCTGCCGAAGAGGAACTGGGAATGCAGAGGATGCGAAAAGCAAAAAAGCCGCCAAAAGCCGCCAAAAGCCGCATAAACCAGAAGCCGAGAAGCCAAGAAGCCGAAAAGCCAAGAAGCCAAGAAGCCAGAAAAGCCAAGAAGCCAAGAAGCCGAGAAGCCAAGAAAAAGCCAAGAAGCCAAGAAGCCGAGAAGCCAAGAAGCCAAAAAGCCAAGAAGCCAAGAAGCCAAGAAGCCAAAAAGCCAAGAAACCAAGAAGCCAAAAAGCCAAGAAGCCAAGAAGCCGAAAAGCCAAGAAGCCAAGAAGCCAAGAAGCCAAGAAGCCAAGAAGCCAAGAAGCCAAGAAGCCAAGAAGCCAAAAGCGGGGGGGAAAAAAAAACATCCAATGCCTATTGTCAAGCAGGTATGCAAACAGAGCGCAACGGTTTTCAGAGCACGGAGCAGAATAGAGGAAGCGGAGCGAGAGGGCGGAAAAGAAGAGTAGGCAGTAGAGTGGAGAAACGAAAAGCTGAGAGGAGAGACGAAGAGTCTCAAGTTCTATCCCTGATGTGATGTCCTTGATGAGGTAGAAGTGGTCAAGCTTTGCACATGTAGGAAACGAACGACTCCAAAGATGTTGCCCCCGAAAATGGAAAATCAAACTGACACAACTTGTTTGGAACCATGTCATTTTGAAATGTCTGCAGAGAACTGTTTACTGACTCAAAAGCCTTGCGCTGGTTTTGTTTTCCTTTTTTCCAGGCAATCAAACACTGCAACCGAATGTCATTACACAAATGACCGCAAAAAATACTGCACGGTACAAGTATATGTTAACAAGTTATCCAGGCGATTGAGTAAGGGATGTAGTGCACCATTGACCCCGCCTTCATAGGTTTGCCAAAATAAAATTCGGCAACTTGAGACCTAAGCATTAGTCCTCATGTGCAAAACGAGTTTTTCTTCTCACCACGCGCTTTCCGTCTGCACACAAGGTAAAAATGAACAAAAGGGTCAAAAGGCTCAAAAATCAAAGCGAGAAGCACTCTAGGGCTGCGAAGAAATGTCTCAGCGCCAGTGTAGGCGCGGCGAAATGTGTGTGGTCTTCCACACCGCGGCAAACACAATGCTGCTCTACCAATTTGCCACGCGCTCCTATTGCGCGTCCTGGACAACGCACGAGTTAAAGGTCCCGCGCTGCTCCTAGCCTCCCCAGAACCCAAAAGCCGACCGCAAGGCGCACACCTTTTTTACCGGGTTGCTTGGGAAGGTAGCACTTTCCTAGGGCACTGCGGTGCACCTGGGGGCGAGAGATTCCCCCCCCCTGTGAAACAGATCGCAAGACATGCGTGTCCTTGCTTAAAAGTGCCGAATGAAGGCGTGGCATGCGCGCCCACACCTGCATCAGAGGGCCAGCGGGCCCAAAGATGCAAATAGGGCCAGACCGCGGGTCTGGGCCCTGATGACAGGCGGGGAGAGCGCTCCCAGTTTTTTCCCCGGTGGACTCCAAAGCTTGGAGGACCGCCCGGGAAGCCTAAGCATGCTTAGGGCTTAGAAGGGTTGGGTGGGTGGGCTTCAATCGAAACCAGGACTGCGAGTCCTAAACGTGAGTTTGAGGGCTAGGAGCACCAAACGGCAGCGGCGCAGAAGATTCACCCCAGACCTATAAAACACAAGGGAAAAGAAAACCCTTAGCGTTAAAGGTCCCGCGCACTGCTCCTAGCGCTCGTCGGTTGCGAAGCTCACGCTGGGGCGCTGCCCCTCGGAGAAGGCCCTGGGCTCATGGGATTTCCAGCGAAGCTTCGCTCTGCCAAAACAGCGGCTCCATGCACAAGAATTTGCCACCCTTTGCATTGGAGCGCACCTCGCCCAACTTCCACATGCTAGCCTGGCTCGTCATCCTTTTCTGTCTCCGATTAAAAAAAGATTGGTCCGAGCATGCGAAACTGCTTGAGCCGCGCCCTTGCCTGTGCGTGCTTTGTTGTGCTGGTGGTAATTGTTAAACATGCCGAGACTGCTGGAGCTGTTTTGCGGCACAAAGTCGATTGGCCGAACCTTCGAGGCGGCTGGGTGGGAGGTCGTCTCCCTGGACATCGTGTGCCGAAATTTGAGCCCACGATCCTGTGCGACATCCGGAGCTGGGACTACACGCTGTTTCCGCCGGGGCACTTTGACATGGTCTGGGCCAGCCCGGTCTGCACGGAGTACAGCAGAGCTCTGACGATGCGCCCCCTCAAATCACCAAAAACCCAGAACCCAAAAGATGACCGCAAGGCGCAAGCTTTTTTTACCGGGTTGCTTGGGAAGGTAGCACTTTCCTAGGGCACTGCGGTGCACCTAGGACAAGGGGCGAGAAATTCCCCTCCTTCAGTGCTTCCCAATGCAACCCCGGAACAAAGCCCTCAATTGAGGCCAAGGCGCAAAGTCCCCCTCTTTAGTCACGCGGCCTGTTAGGCGATGCCATTGGAGGGCAAGGGCGCGTAGCGGTGAGAGGCGACTCTTGCTAGCCCTGAAACACGCAAGGGCATGTTGAGGCACGTGTTACAAGTGCCCGGCAGCTGCGGCGCCGTGCGGGCAAACATGCAATTCCTCTGCTGCTGGAGGTGCGCAACCAGGACGCCGTCAACAAGGAGCAGAGCGCCCTGCTGCTGTCGAAGGAGCAGCTGCACCGGTTGTACGAGCAGGCAACCCGGGAACCCGACAGCTTTCTCTTTGTGTACTACCTGAAGCTGAAGAACGTAATGTTCTACAATCAGCGGGCTCCTTGGGTGCCCCAATCAACCTGCCCTGTATATTCACGCGACGGTTCACCAGTGGATGTTCTTGAACAGATCTTCAAGGTCACCAAAGCTGATGCCGATCACTTGCAACACTTCAAGGCACGAAATGCCCATATACATCAAGCAGATGTCATCGCCATAAGGCAAATGGGCTCAAAAGGCATTTCCATCGCGTTGAAGGTGAGAGCAACCCGCCCATTCAGCGCCGGCTTCGGCATAGAAAAAAGGAATTCCACCATGCTTAGCCAGCCACACATTCCATGATCTGCCATATCCGGATCACTTTGGATAGCATCCCACTGATTCTGGATGTGTATCCATGCTGGGTAAGAGGTGTGTTGATTCCATCCTTGTGCATCCCATTGCTTGCGCATGCTTGGCAAGGTCTGTCTCCGTCTTACCTGACAAGTCCGTTGTCGCGAAAGTGTAGCATTCATAAGTGGGGCTGCTTTGCCACCTTCTTTTCTTCGAACTTCATCACATCATAGGTGCACCTGCCGCGGTATGAATGTCAGCATCTTGCGCCGGGTACTCAGGGCGCAATTGGACGGGTGTCCAGGTGTCCGGGACTCGCTTGTTCTTGCCTCGACCAGAGCGGTCAGGATGTCCCTCAGATTACTCGAGGATGCTTCATTGGTCATGTACGGGAAGGAGATGCGAGGGCCGCTGACCACCGGCTCCATGGCTAACTAACACCCGCGCTACAGACTGAAACAGAAGGGCCGGATCGTGCTAGAACCAGACACCCAAACCTGCGAGCCGAGGCACAACCGGCAAGACGTATACAAGCCCAGCTGCAAGCACATAAAGCTGGCAAAAAGGCCACAACTGTGACAGAAAAAAGGGACCACATTCACAAAGTCACTTCCGCGTAATGCGCCGGAAAAAGGTGTGCAAAGTTTGAGCAGGAACATCGGCTTTGCGTTTGCGTGAAATCACCGTGTGGGGTTGCAGTGTCGTGCTCCGTCCAGCAACCCTGGGAAGCGCAAGAGGGGGGCCCCTGCCAGTCGCAGCGACGATAACCTCGCGCTCCTTGTCGAGACTGTCCACGCTAAGCAGCGTATTGGCATCAAAGGGGAGGGCCAGACGAGCCAGGGCTTGGGACAGCGCAGCAACCAAGAGGTTCTCAGGCGGACACGGATGCACCCAAAGGCAGTCGCGTAGCCAGACCACACTGTCCATGTGGAAAAGTTCACGAAGCACCTCAAGGAAGGTCCGGACAATGACGTGACCAAGAGCCTCCCACTGGCCCCACTCGTCACGAACCTCCGTTTGCTGCAGAATCTCGGACCGAATAGGTGCGCGAGGGTCAAGGACGTCAGCAGCGGCACGGGAGCAAGCTCGTCAGCGATAAAAAGGTCGTCTTGCCGAACGTGGTAGATCGCAGGACCCGCACCCTGACATAGTGTCTGCCGTACAGCAACACGAGCCCGATCCAATCGAGACGCGCCAGAAGGGCGTGCGGGAAGCAAGTTGGAAACTTGGTCCAACAGACCATCATATGTCGGCAGGCAGCTGGAGGACGGTTGCATAGGATCAGCTTGCCGTGCGACTGCAAACCAGCACCTTTCAACACTGACCTCCCAGTGGTTAAGGCCATAGAGGATGAGGCGTAGAGGCCGTGGCAGCTTCTGTGCACACGGCCCAACCGCCTCCAGGGGCCCAGTGTCCAAATTTGGCTGCCAGGTGTAAGCAACATGAACAAGCCCGCAACCAGCAAGAACCCGAGAGACATACGCCGACGAAACTGGGCGATGTCGTGGGTGCTGGGCAACCCAACCAGCAACAAGTTCCCATGAGGCGAGTGGGACCTCAATGAGGTCCAAAGCACACTTGGCATCGACAGCGGCTTCAAGGATGGCTCCAACCGAGTTCAAAAGTGACATAGGGAGCACAGGGCGTTCAGTGGCAGAACACCCGCGCTGGGCTGCCGCCCGCGCAATAACGGCAAGGTGATCAGCAATCTTGTTGGCCTCCAGCGGAAGAAATGTGCGCCAGAGTGGCCCGGAGTCCAGCATCCAGGCCAATAGCTTCAGCAACAAGATTACCACTGCAAGGAGCGATGGGGGTCCCCAATTCGACAGCGGCCAGGTTGTCTGCTCCTACCTGGTACAGAACCCACCCCGCGCCACCAGCCAGCCCATCACGCTGTCCTGAGCCGTCAAACTGCAGAAGCCACGCTGAATCACCAGAGTGCCACAAACCACAACGAACCTGTGCCCCGCAGGAATGGCTTGGGTGGCTACAGCACGTATGTGAACCTCCCCACAATGGCATTCTTCAACTCGTTGCTCCGCACTAGCAGTGCCCCAAACCTTATCGTGTTGCTGCATCATCAGCATAAGGACCGGATCACGAGTCCCACCAACCGCTAGAGTTTGGCCGGCAATGACATCACCTGTGGTAGCAACGAGCCTGCGAGGGCAGGCAAGCGCCGCGGCAAGGGCCAGGGGCATTGGTGCAATGACCTCAACAACCCTATCGGCAAGACATCCTTTTTCCGGCCGATACGCAGCTGTAACGCCAAGTGCCCGGCAGTGAATGGGGTGAAGGTCGGACCGAACAAACTCCGCAATGCTGGCAACGGTCCGTTGGGCGTCGGCAGTAGCAACAATAATGCTGTGAGCCAGGCCGCCCTTCTCAATAACTTGTCTCCGCATGTGAAACAAGATGTGGACACCAACTGAGAAAGCTGCAACATCCTCGGAGCAACAACTCGAAATACTGAAAAATCGCCACTGCTTGCCAACTACTAGCTGTCCAACAAGGAAGAAAACAGGGCACCAACGCACCCAGTGGTCTTTTTTTTTTGCAGCGGCTCTTTTCAACAAAGCTCCGCGCAGCACTATGGCCACGGTAACCTGACCAAAGCGCAAAGTCGAGCAGCCTCCCCGGCGGTGAAGATCCAATCCCAAAAAAGGGGGGGGGGGGAGCAAGAAACACCCCAGACCGCCCCCACCCCCTGACAAAGCACGGTCTCGACAAGCCTCAGGCTTGGAAGGAGATAAATTCCGGCTATTTGCCAGCCATTCTAATGCGCTTCTTCTGTTTGGCCAATTGCCACTTTCTCTGCGGCGTGGACAGATCAGGGTGATCGAAGCGAACATCTGTGTACTGAAAAGGTCCATTCGGCATCTCAAGCGGTTTGCAAGCAAGCTCACCATCCAGTTTGGTACAGTAGTTGATGACCCAGTTGACCGTCTCAGAAGCACGTTCGATCTCAGGTCGAGAGACAAACGTGCCACATTGTCTCAAGGGATAGAATATCTTCCTCTCCTTGAGGAAAGACAGCTTGGTTTTGGGCAGGCTCCAGCTCCTGGTAGCATAAGCTGCTGCATGATGGTGGCAAGCGCAGAGTATTGTTGCGATGCAGCTTTCGCAGAGTAGGGCAACATCTGGGTTTCGGCCGAGTCATAGTCCCTGAACGAAGTCAGCGTCGCTTTTCGATTGGAATGAAAAACGACCGGGAGGCGCATGCCAGAAAATAGGTAAAAGTTGACAAGCAACTCCAGATAAGTGATCCCCACGTCGTTCTGCTGCGTGGCACATGGTCGCGGCCATCTCAGCGTGCGCATCCAATACCATACAGCCCGCGCAATTCTCTGCCCCGCAGGGATAGCACGGAAAAGGTCATCCTCCGGTGTACAAAATGGTATAAGAATGGCGTCAACCTTCCAGGTGCCAAGGAGTTTTTGAAAGTGCTTAAATTTATCCACAGCATCATGAGCCGGATCTGACACCGAGATCACCGCCTCTTCACTCTTGTCATCCCCTGGAGTGTCTTTCCTCCAATTGACTGCCCATCTGTCTAAATCGACAAAATACGCAAACACCTTAGTAAGTCTGGCAATCCAACCTGCAAATTCTTGTCGCACCTCATGTACGGCAACATGCATCTCAGGCGAGTCGTTGGCAAGGGCTGCCCCCGCGAGCTTGTCAGCCGTAGCATTCCCAATGATGCGCCAGGCATCTAACGGGCATGTAGCTTCACTAATTTCGCGGTGGGCTTTAACCCACGACCAAGTGACCTGGCCTGACGGCCAGATCGAATACAAATGCAAAAGGAGATCAAGATTGTGGGCTCTCTTACCCTGCAGACATTCTGATTGAACCGCTTTCCAAACCATGTCAAGACAAGCACAGACATACTGGGAGTCGGTGTGGATGCGGATATTGCCTTTGTAGTCCAGGTCCTGGACTGAATTCAAAATTGCGACAATACAGGAAAGCTCGCCCCTGTCAATCGTTTGATGTCCATGGACAAAGCCGCAACCTGAACCTCATAAAAAGGAAAATCAGGGCACTCCAGAGTGAACTGTTGCCCGATTTCTTCTTCTGTGGTATCAATGGCTTGCACCACGGCCCATGAAGCTCTACGACAAAGTGGGACAGTGGGATCTGTGCAAGATCCATCCGTGAAAAAGACAAGCTCATTTTGCGCCGGGACTCCAATGTGGATGGTATGCCTACCCTGTTGGTCCCCCAACATCTTCTGTAGGATGTACCCCACCAGCAGAGACAGGGGGCATAGGGAAAGTTCGACTCATTGTCTTCAAGGAAATGGACAGCATCTTCACGCCCCTTTCTGACATGTTCAGCGACAGGGCACTCACACAGTGCATGTCGCACTGTTGCAGGACCACCGCACTTCTCACATATCTCAACTCCTTCAATGGCTCACGAAAAAGGGCACGTGCTGCTCCACTCAGAAAGGCATTGGTAATCCGTGTGGAAAGAAACGCAAAATCCTTATCAGCAAATTTGTCTAGCACCTTGATGGTGATGTCCCGGTCCCACGGCAAGGAGGGAACTCCTTTGCGATGTTTGGACTTCTGCCAAACCTGAACAGACCGCCACTGAACTAAAGTCCTCTTAATCTCCTTGCGCGCACAGGTAACAATCGAGATTGTAGGTAACCAAGGAGGTCCATGCAACGTCCCTAGCACATCCAACTCCCATCCCAATTGATGGAGGTACATGCTACAAGCACTGACGGGGCCGTAACTCCTTGTGTAAGGCCTGTCGTTGAGGAGCCTCAAAAAGAACCGGACCTTCTCTGGCAAGAAATCATAAACCGCACGAAGCAGGCAAAAAAGGTTAACCATGACATAGAGCAGGGGGTCCTGAAGTTCTTTCGTGAGGTAATGACACGCCACCCAAGAAGAGGCCTGTTTCCAGGGTCCTACCACGGCATTGACCCCAGCCCGTCTGAGCTCTTTCATTTTGCTGATCGACACGTATTGCGTCTCAGCGCTATAAAGAGCAAGAGGCCAAATGCATCTCTGGACAATGCTGGCCCGTGTACGGACGGTATCCGCTGCAGCTCGGATTCTTTTGCATCGCTCGACACCTTTCGAGATACGTTTATGCAGAGCAGCAGGGGCTGGCTTTTCTCCGTAAATACGCATAACTCCCAACTCGGACGCTGATTGCACAAGAGGGACACCCGTGGTGTATCTGTCCTGCAAAGTTTCAAAGCTGCACCAAAAGTCTTTCATCTTCTGGGTCGTTCCCCAACACCCCGATTTTTCCCAATCAATAGTCAACGAGAAAGCCTCCGCAAAGATCACCGTAGAATCCAAAGCATTGGCAAGTGGTGCTGTATGATCACAATGAAAAGCCCAATTATCAACGTAGACAAAGGCAGCAACATGTACCGCCTCCATGCACTTGACGTACAGGTAACTCAGGCAGGTCATCGCAGTGACGCTCATCGCATCACCTTCTGGGATCCCAGTCCCGGAAGGGATATAAGGTCCCAGTGTCCCTTTAAACGCCAGGCTTCTTCTCATCCCACCTAGCGAGTCAATCCAGAAATCAACGTCCTTCGCATTGACTCCCATTTTCTTCATCAAGGCGGCCAGCGGAGCACGAGGAATAGTGTTGAAAGCCCGGGCCAAGTCAAGTGAGAGCCCGCCCATGTGGGTTCCCTCAATGAGCGAGAGTTCAACGTCGAACTGTTGTAACCACGTAAAAACCTTGATATCTCGACCAGGTACACCGCCGCATACTGAAGCGGGTATCTTCGAGGCCCACGCACACATAGTGTAATAGGCGGCGAACTTGGAATGAATTCGGATCAAACATCCGAGCACCGTGATCGGCCTGAAATCACCGATGTCAAGTGATTCAAATTTCTTTGGAAGTAAAATGGTCCGAGCATCCATCATTCGAGCGGGAAAATGCCCAAACTGTCTGACACTGTCAAAAAGCTGAATGAGATTTTCAAGGGCAGCATCAGGAAGCTTCTTGAGTTCTTCGTATCTCCACCCGTCAGTACCTGCGGAAGAGAGCCGTTCTTCGTGAGTTCCAAAATATGGCGCCAGGATTCCATGGAGCCCCAAGGAATGAAGACATTCTCGAGGAAGACGTCCATTTCGTTGACAATTTCTATTGCTTCATCCCACCTGTGCGGGTAAGAGTCACCATCACGAAGCCAGAAGGGCGTCCAATAGTTCTCAAAGATCAGATGCAATTCATCAGCGGATGTGGCAGATCTGGTTTGGCAAAGAGTCCAACTTGTGATCTGAAGATATCTCAACGCGCACTCCGCAAACCTGGAGAATGCGAATCTCACACCCACCATATTGCGCCGGCCGCCCAGGCCAGAAGGCCCTAGCATCACTGCAAAGGAGCCAAGGTTTGCCCTTGTTGCATCGAAGAAGGGTAGCACGAGCACTTTGGACGTCCTGGGCCCAGTTAAGGGGAGGCGGGCCCTGCCCTTTTACAACACCGCACTGTGTCTTCAAATCGGCCTTCGCATCCCGTCTGAGCCGCTTCAGTTTTGCATCCCGTCGACACGCGATCTCCTGGTTGCTAAAAGCATCAGAGTCGAATCTGTTGTGTTGCAAGAGGTCATGTAAAGTGTCGAGGTCAGGCAATTCACAAGGGACTGCGACACAGTCCGTGTCTTTGAGAATCCAGTTGATCCAACTTGCCCCATAGCCCTTAGCAGATTTGATGGCATACCATTCCTGCTGCCATTGGGCACGTAGCTCTTCCGGCACACGGTCCCTCTTCAAAGCCGCTTGCATAGACGGAAAAGGCCAAGGAGTCGCCGGGTCTGACGTACTCTCTGCGCTGAACGAAGACTGGTAGGTTCACCCAGGGGGTTGTAGCCCCCCTTCCAGTCTGATTTTCCGGCCAGGAGCCGACATGGCTTCTTCGCATCATTCCAGGAACATCTAGGGCGCAATCCCGCCCTGATCCTGGGGGCCTTCACGTTGGCTGGCCCGATTGACAGCAGCTTCAACTCGCGTCGACCATTGCAGGAATGAGTCCAAAATGTCTTGTTCCGTCTGATGATGATTAACATGTATTGGCTGTCCTGAAATCTGAAGGTAAGACCGTTCAAGGGTGACCTGATCCAGATCTTTGTACGCCCACGAACAAGGCAACTTTTTCAGGTATTGACAGCTTGTGAGATGTCCAATGTGACAAAAAGCGGCGAGTGGACGTCGATCTTGCACAATGGGTCAACCTGTACCTCCTTAATAAAGGGGATCAGCATCGGGTGAACGAGCATGGAATCATTATACGTAGCGTCCTTGCAGGTCGGGGGAGGCCTTTTACCCAATGTCTTATCACACCAATCGTTCGATAAAACCTGAGAGCAGCAATACCTTGAGGTGGTTCATTGAAATCCCCAACCACCAAGCTCGGCAACGCGGTCGAAGAAATGATGTCAAAAGCCTGTCTGAGGATCTCCTGATTCGCAGAGGATCCTTTGGACGAGGGGACCCCGTAAACAGTGACAAGCATCACATCAAAGTGCCCAAGTCTAATAATGCAAGCATTCAACCGACCTGTGGTAAACGATGACAAGGCCTTGTCAATTGAGCAAGGACGAGCGGGTACTCGGGAGAACACCGCGCACCCCGAGTTGTTACCTCTGTAATCTGAAGAACAGTGAGCGTGGATAGCCTTAGTATCCACCGGGTGCCCAAAAACCGCACTGACTCCTGCCCTCCTGCACTGTCCCTGGACCACTCTAATAGACTGTGGGGTGGCACAGGTTTCTGAAAGACATACAACATGCGCAGGAAGGTTGAAGACATGATCCATCTTGTTTAAAATGGACCCAACATTGGTGACACAAATCCGCAAGTTCCCATCGGCACACACAGGCCCAGGATTTTTTGCTTCTCCAATGCGAATAGCGTTCAGAGGATTCCACACTGCCTGCCGGTAGCAAGCCATCCACCGACCCAATGACACTGAATCGCAAGGCAACTTCCTTCACCGGCGCCAACCTGATTCTGTTCCACCCATCCGTCTGAAAATCCTCCAAATACATGTGGAAAGCAATCACACAATGCGGCCTTTGATTGCAAACTCCCAAGTTGATGAACACACACCCGCAGAATGACTGGCTCACCTTGCAGATTGAAGGCCGGAAGGTGGATGACATCGCAATTGGGGCCAGAACACCCACCTAGCACCACCATGACCAGCTCATGCTTGACCAAGTTGACAGTGGTGAGCCAACCCTGCGCCTGATCACTGTCCAGCAGCACAACACCAGGTGAGGCCAATGCACTGATTTCGCTCAACACTTCAAGCTTTGATCCATCCTGCGCCAAGAACCTACCAGGGTCAAGTCGAAAGCAGTCCGCCCGCACCTGCGAGGGTGTCTTCTTCTGCTGTTTGGCAACCGAAACGCCCTTTGGCACAGGTATAGATGACGAGCTGGAAATGCCACGCAGGATCTTCAGTTGCTTCTGGAGATCGTTCTCATTGACAAAACGAGCAATACGGCCCGAGCCCGTCTCTGCGCTGCATTTCTTAATGAAGTTGGAAGCGTCCGTCTGTCCCGCCCCCAGCGCATGAAGTTTATTCACAGCTTGTTGCAAAACCAAGTCAGAACTCTCCAAGTCAAAGCCTTTTGCACCTCCAGGGTGACGGTGCGAGAAGACAATTTCCGAGCTCCTCGAAATGCCAGCTTGTATCACGTTGGCTGATAGCTCGCGCAAACGTCCCTGGCAAGAAGCCTTGATATGCACAAGCTCGACAAAACCGGCCTGTACCGTGACGTCACCGAACAGGTCTCTGCTTCGATGGGGACAGCAAGCAGGTTTCCCTGAAGGGTCCTTGCCAGTACTTACCACAACCTCCTCAATGTCCTCAAGATCAGGCAGATCTGACCCATCGTCCTGCTCTCCCAGGTTCCCAGGGTCCTCTTCCGCTTGTTCAGCCCAAACATCTCCACCATCCACCGTCGGCAAAGCCCTGGGCTGACCATACTGCAGTGGCCTGAAACACAAACTCCGCTAAATCCAGTCCAAAGGAAGGGGAACCCTTCCTGAATGTCCGTGGTGGTCCAGGAATCCTCATGCTGGAAAGATTCATGCCGTCTACCAACCGGCACCACAACGGTAATCCGCCTTGGCCGGACGAAGTCCAACACAAACCCCGGAGGCAGCTGAACGGATCCAGGATACGCACCCAGTGGTGCGATGTCTCCTGGCCAATTCGTACCCTGGGACGAGCAGCAGGGAAACTAAAACGGTTGGCTTGGCGCCATTCCTCTGGACAGCAATCAGCAAGCCAGTGGTACTCAGGTAGCAGCGCCGCTAAGAGCACGTTGCCAGGGAGATGCGCATCTGGCGACTGGATAGAAGTCGAAGCCCCAAGGGTAAGTCCGGCCAACTCGTCCACATCCGCAACAGCAGAAGTCATTGCGCGTGCACTCAGCAACTTGGGACTTATAATGCATCCATGCATCATCATCCTCCCCAATGGTGCAACGAAGGAGGGCGAACCGGGGGATGTGTCCAATCTGTGACGTCGGTATCGCAGCAAGCCGCTCAAGAGCAGAAAAGGGGGGACATCCCGGCCACGCCGTTCCAACCCGTCGAGACAAATAGGAAAGCATTCTCTGCCGATACCATTCAACCGCAACCTCCTTGAAGACCTTGCTAATCCCGCATACCCGACTGGCCCGCAGGGCAACAGGCCTTGTAAGAGCATAACGCAACTGTCCACTGTTTCAGGAGGCAGCCGTCGTCTCCATGTACGCAGAATGCACGCAACCCGGCGCCCCTGTCTCGTATGACACTGCAGAGAGGGAAGCGTCCCAACGGCTGACCGTCAAGCCCACAGACCTAAGGCCGCACCATGCAGGAGAACTTCTGGTGGAAGCACAGTCGCAATCCGTAACCATCGTAGTACGGCAGGTGCATGACGTGAGTCAAGAAAACACCTGCCAAGGATAGCTTTGGTCATGCCAACTTCCAATGCGGAGATCTTGCCTCCAGTAGGTACATGGACCGAGGCGATGTAAGGCAGTTTGCTATGGCAGAACTTGGTCGCCTTGGTAGCAACCTTGAGGCACGTGGCCCGAGCGGTGCGCTTTCGCCATCCATCTGGCTGCAGAGACAATCGACCCTCAAGAGTGAGGCCGAGCTGCGTGGCCTCCGCACAAATAAGGTGGCCCCCATACCCAGTGGCATCAAGACCGAGCATGGCAGCATCGCTAAGGGGTGTGTTCGTCACAAGCTTGCTCTTAGAGCGGCAGGAGCACGACCCAGCATAGAGCGACAGCAAGGGGCAGGTGCCACCGAGCAGCCACCCCAAGACCGCACCCCAAGGAACAGCAAGGCTAACCTGCTCGCGGGCGAACGTCACTGGCAGGTCATGAGAGCACTGTGGGTGATCGACAAACCAAGCTTGGGCAGCCTGCACAGCGGCCAACAAAGTAGCATGTCCTTGTCCACCATACTCGGAGGACGCAACGGTAAGCGTCCACGAGAAGCACCGGTGGTCTTCAACAACGAAACCAGCAGTGACAAGTTGTTCATAACACGGACGAGTACGGCGCAGCCATTGAAAGGACCGTGCGCTTCCAGCACCGTGCAGTCATCAACATAGCCCTCTGTAGTGACCGAGGAGGAGATCTGATTCAAGTACCAATACAATGGGTCCATAGCAACACAGAACATAAAGACGGAAAAGGCACGCCCCATGTCGACTCCTTGCTGGACCACACGGTGAGGGAGAAGTCTGCCCTGTACCTTGCGCAGGACCTTTCGGCCGAAGAAGAGTTGTCGCGCATAGGCACAGATCCACAGGGGAGCACCTCTAGCAGCAAGAACCTTCAAGGCAAAGTACGGGTTGACTCTTTCAAAGGCTTTGGACAGATCAACCAGCAAGGCAAGCCTGCCCTCTTTGGAGTCAAGCACACTTTGAATAGAAATAACGGCACCCTGAGGTTCACGAAACGCATTGAGGACAGTCTGCGACGGATGCAACGAGGCAGCAAGATGCCGAGTACAAATGGCCGCAACCGCACAATCAATGGTGCGGTCAAAGGTGTTGGGCATGCCCAGGGGGCGATGGTCCTCACCATATGGTCCTGGCTTGCCTTTGGAGATCCACACCCCAATTTGGGAGGGTGGCCGAACTAGCCCATCGACCATTGCCACGTGCATACGCATCGAGGCACTCCAGCCACCGCGGCTCATCACAGACCGGTGTCTCAAACCAAAAATCTCGCGTAGCCAGCATGGCGCTATCCACATCCTTGTCAGTAAGACAGGGCGAACCGTCAGCTTGCAGCAACGGGCCAATGTGCACAACAACCTTCGGGTCAACGGCGCGAAGGCGCTCCCAGTAGCGGGGCCGAGCAGCAGTACGACTGCGCAGCAAATCCGTAGCCGAGCCCCCGACGACTGCATGAGCTCTGGCGGCAACACCAACCTCAAACCGATGCACAGCTTCCTCAATGCAAAGCTTGTCAACTAACACACAGCGACCATGCAGCAGCAAAATTTCAGGACTAGGCAGCAGGGGGTCACACTTGACAGCATCAGAATAAAGACTGAAAGGGACATGCAGCACATTCCTACCTTTCAAGTAGCGCTGGAGGAGCCGTGCAGGTGGGAGGTGCCCAATAAGACGGGGTGGAGGGCAATTCCGCCACCACTGCCAGAAGATACCCACCATCTGAAAATAGGTGGGTGTCGGGCAATTCTGCAGCATAAGTAGGTCAAGATCCTGCCGCAATGTAAAAGTACCAGAGTGCTCCCCACGGAGCTGGAAGGCAGATGTGGGGATGGTGCGATGTGGCGGATGGCGCTTGCACGAGATAACCTTGGGCGGTCCAATCAGCCGAGTGTGCCCCGAGCCCACTATGCGCATTTCCAGGAGGACGCATGAGTATGCGGTCAAGTTTGCTCGCTGAGGCGCACTGCAAGAAGGTAACCAATTCGGGCTCGGCGTCAGAAAGTTCATGGTTATCAAGGAGCTCCGACCATTCGACGCTCACATACACATCCGCACAGTTGAGATCACCGCCAATGACAAGAAGACCCTCGTGTGAAAGGTCATCGAGGAAAGCAGCGAGGGACTGAATGATTTCTTTGCGTTCAGATGGATGAACATACGCAGAGACAATCCACACGGAAGTTGCAGGTGTGCCGCAATGACGCGGCCAGCAACAACAGTCCGAGAATCGAGAATGTCGTAACCAACTGGAACCAGGATAGCCGCTCCACCGCTGCAGCCTCCATCCGTAACAATGCCAGGGGTAGCAACAACCTGGACACCTGCAAGGGATTGACGCGCAGAGCACGCAACAGCCAGCGCTGTTGCATCCGGCTCACAGCAAATGTGGGACCATCCACCAACATTGTAAGTGTGCAGGATACGCAAGGTGAGGGGACGCCCAAGGCCCTTGGCCAGACGGTATTGGAGAAGCCTGCCTGCGGCAGCGTGTAGGAACTCTGTCCAAGGGAGTGGGTCACCAGGATGAGCAGCACGAATGAGGTCGGGAGCTTCAAAGGCCCTCACCACATTTGGTAAGCAACATTGAAACCCGTCCGCCAGCTACTCGAAGGTAAGGTCCTTCCATGTCAACTTGACCATGCTCGGACAAGAAGTATCACAATGTGCCATCCGGCAACTATGAGAAAGACAGGACAAGTCCCGTATATGCGCAATCCACGGAGGAGCCGGGGTAGCAAAACGCTGTCGGTAATGCCAAGCCACAAAACGTCGCAGGGCTGCCTGCACAGCCGCCAAATGATGAAGCGGCAGCGTACGAAGGGACCTCATCAATCAAGTAGGGACCTCCATACGCGTAACAAGTGACAGACAGGCCCCTGCAAGTGTGGCATCAGCTATATCCGATACAGTTGGACAGTCTCCTCCAAGATAAGTGGTCAATTCCTGTAAAGTAGGAAACCGTGTATGTGCAGAGAGATGGTGCGCTGCATGCAAAAGATTCCGAATAACTGAAAAGGCAGGGCCCTCAAGCCGGGCCCCACCATGGCTGCTTTGTGCAATCCAGACAAAAGAAAGAACTGGCTTGTCACCTTGTCGGAGGACTGGATGAATGTTGTGAACAAAAATGTCACCAACGCCGATGACTTCGCAAGGGAAAAGCGGAACGCATATGAGTGCACCTTGCTGGAGCGGGAACATGCGGTAGGCCACT
Source organism: Effrenium voratum (assembly GCA_963377175.1). Lineage (NCBI taxonomy): Eukaryota > Dinophyceae > Suessiales > Symbiodiniaceae > Effrenium > Effrenium voratum. The sequence continues at coordinate 96,421 of CAUJNA010001062.1, forward strand.
CAAATGGCCCACACGAAGAGCTTCGTGTCCTAATAGACAACGAATGCAGCCGGTTGAAAAGCCAGACCTATTCCACTCAGCCCAGACAAGCAACCTCTGCGAGTTTCCGGCAGCATAAAGTCCTCTTCCACCATTGTTGGGGACACAGGGAGGTATCTGCAAGTCACCTGGAGCCGAGACCCAGTGGACCCCCCGCGCAAGGTCCTTGACGAGCACATCAAGTGTCGGGGGCTGAAAACAGCTAGCTAAGCGACCAAGCCGAAATGAGGTGCTGGCAGGTGCTGCAACAAGTAGATCAAGCGCAGCAGGGTGCGCTGGACCAAAATATGCAAGTTCAGAGTGCGGAGAGTGCAACAACAGAACAACAAGACCAGCATGAGGGCCACGAGGTAGGCCGCCATGCCGCTGCTGACCTGCTGCTTACAGGTCCAACATTCAAAGAGGTGCATAAGACCAGCAATGGTGGGACACTGCTCAAATCTGCCAAGACCTGCACAACTGTTGTATTCGCTCTCAACCTCGCCAAGCAAAGCAGTCTGCAAGGCAGCAGGTGTGGTATGCTCAACCGCATCAGCAATGCTCGTTCCACTGGCAAAATGTGCTCTCCATTGCACGCCGTAGACGCTGAGGTAGCACTGGTCGGCACGATCACCACCCCTGTGCCAGGAGGAAGCCTGAAACTCAGAGTAACTTGACGCAGCGCAAGAAGGCGGGGAGCTTTGGCTTCCTGCAATCCCTGAGCAGCCGGTAGGTGACCGCGATAGGGATCCTCAACGCACTCAAGCGACAATCCTGCCGCGAGAAGATGCGCCCGCCGCTCCTCTCGCAGTTTACTGTAGGCCTGTTGAACGTCTGCTGGATCTCGTGGTTGCCACTTTCTCGCGGGGGCAGTAGCGCGTTCCGATCCAAGTGCGTCAATGAGACCACGAATGATCAACGGATGGAAACTGTTTCCTGCTGTGCCTAGCTTGAAAGGGCCATCAACGAGATGTTTCGTAGCAGTGACATTAAAACAGCCTTGTGTGCCGCATACCTCAAGGCATTCATCGGGAGTGAGAGTCCGGAATGGCAGACTAATGTGTGGCGACTCAAAGCGGGACGACTTTTACTGTCCGCCAAAATTTGGCCCACGCTGTGAGCTGAGCCGCAGGCATGAAATTCTCCCACGGAAGCGCCGGCACCCCTGAGCGTCCTGCCGCACAAAGCCTGGCAAAGTTGGCTTTGCCACCAAAGGTTGGGTAGTGGTACAAGAGAGCATTGGGCCTGTAGGCAAGTTGGGAGCGCAAAGGTATTGTTCCACTGCCCTTGAATTTCGAGGACAGGGGGCATTGGAACAGGCTGCCCAGTGCTGGTTAGCAAGGGGCCCCACTCGACAGTCCAGGGTCCTGGCACAGGACGAGGCGCAATGAATCCCGCCCAACTCTTGAAGAACCATCGTCTCCGCGTCACGGGCGTGAAAGAGCCACTGTCCAACTGCACACATGTAGCGGCGTCAACTCCCAGAGCCCACACAATGAAACGTTCAAAAACTTGTTGCATGCTGCCCGCATTTTCAAGAACAAAATGCACCTTGTCTCGTTCCCAGATTCGACATGCCCACCACACTGTAAGGTAGAAGATGAAGAAGAGGGAGCTTCGATGCCCGGTCAGTCCACACATCCCGCGCCCATGCCCGACAGTCGTAAGTTCCTGGCAAGGAGAACCTCCAATGATGAAGACCTCAGCATGGCGCAAGGGCCTTGCTTCTCGCAACACCAAAGCATTGCGCTGTACAACCTGACAGACATCCTCAAGGTAGCAGCAAGCCCCGTATCGCGCATGGGCATGCCATTTGCGAGAGTCTTGCTCAGCGGCAACGACGACAAGCGGGGGCTTCTGCAAGGCAGCTTCAACCGACAAGACGGTGAAGGAACATCCATCGAAAAGGGAGACCAGGCCGTAGGAATGCTCAATAGCAATATCTTCACACCCCTTGCCACCTTCCCGACCATGCTCGGGCGCGGAAGCAATTCCATTGCACCCACTCCCTCCGTCCTGGTTGCAGCGACCAGCCCGTGCTTCTGAGGTAGAGAGACAAGACAACCCCTGACTACCCTTGAGCAGGGCTTTGCGGACGGGGGGAACAACTTGTAACACGCCAGGGTGTCGCATTGGCTGACTTGCCGCGGCCACTGGTGCGAGGCCGAAGGACAGCAGGCTTGCCAGTGCAGGAGTGTACCTCATCACCAGTAGTCGGGCCGCAGCAGCGTTTCTGCCATTCCAAATAGGCAGGGTCAGTGAAGTCAACGATGAGCCTCTTGGATATGCCCAGGCGTGAACTGGATGTCTTTTTCCGCTGCATTCGGCCGGATTCAACGAGCTTATGTCCATGGAAGGAATCATATTAAGAGCATGCGCCCCCAAGGATGCCATCGCCTCCAACCTCAAGCACAGGGACCCGCAGGGTGGAAAATGACAAAGGCAGCTATGAGAGCAGCATTTCCGCTTCCAATCGGCTCCACATCGAACTTCCTGGCCAACAGCAGCCGCAGCACATGATGCAGCAGGAAGAGAACCAACGTCAGCGCCATTAGTGCCTGCAACGAGTGAGACAAGCCATAAGTCACCACACGACAAAAGTTTATCCGCACCGACACTGTAGGGGCAGTCCGGACACGGATTGGCCGGTATTGCTCCCGTGAGGGAGGCCTCTCTCAGAACAGTTGACAGCATATCTGTCCACTGCAAAACCGTAGGACGCACCAGTGCGAACGACAAGACGCATGGTTGGAAAAGACTGGCGGCAGCTTTCGCCACAGACCCGACAACTGAGTTTGTACGTAGGGAACCACTGAGGGTCAAGCTCCTGGCATAACCAATTCCACGCATCCCCAAGGCCCTGCTGCTGTGTTGCTGTTTCACCGCCTTGAACTGAGGCAGCAATGGCACCAGCAAGGGTGGGCATGGTGAGCATCTGGGAAAAAGGGTATTCTTGGAATTCGTTCACCTCGTGCCACCGCCTTGAGAACAGTTCTCCTCATATGCAGGATGTCAGGGGCCGACTGCCATTGGGCGCAGGACAGCAACCTCATGGCAGCAAGGAAGTAACAAGAGATATTAGGCAGTTGCACTTGGATAGCATGGATTTCAGCGCACGCCTCGAGAGACCCTCGCAATTCCATGAGCAACGAAAGCGTCCTGGATGCACAGGAGGCGGCTAGAGGGCCCTTCACTGCGCCATCCTGTGGATCAGGTGCTCGTGCAGTAGTGGCCATGTCGACGTCAGAGAACTCTGCTCGGACCGCCCGATCAGCTAAGCTAGGAGCTCCATCACCTCCAAGGCCAGGAGATGCGTGGCACCGGTGACATCACTCGGCACAAGGCTAGCAGCCTGGCCACCAATCATTGGTGGCATTGCAATTGCTTGCTCGACTGGACTCCGCATCCCAGTTACTATCTGGTTTGGCGGTAGCAGTCGCTGGGTAAGACTCAGGATTACCCTCTTGACTGGCATGGCTGTCTGGGCTGAGGGAGGCTGAGGTACGAGCTTTCTTCGGTGGTGTCGCAAAGTCTCCAGCACTATGATCTGGGGTCCTGGCTTTAGTAGCGTGCAAGCCAACAGAAGTTGCAACAAAAAGCGCTTGAAGCCGAATGGGTAGTCCATGCACCAGTGCGAGAAGCTGCTGTGGTTTCCGCGTAAAAACAACCAAAAGACCAGAGCTGAATGCACAGAGTTCAACCTGGGAATTCTGCGTGACTGCGACAGATCCGCCTGAGTTGTTTTGTCCAACGATTTCACCTAAGCTGCACTTGCACCCACGATTTCACCCCAGCATCGTTTTCAACACCCCGCATGTCCGACCAACATCCCTCGCATCACCAACAAATCGTGTGACGGGGTCAAAGAAATGATGATTCAAGTAGGAGGGCATTTCAATCCCTGTCAAAAAAAACAAGTAGTGGGGGGGTTGGGGGGGGCGGCATGTTGTTTGCAGAAGTGATGATTCGATTAGGGGTGCAATTAAATCTCTGCAAAAGTCAAAAGAGTAGCGGGGGGGCCAAAAGCCGCATAAAACAGCGAAAAGCCGCAAAAGCCAAAACGCCACCTGCCGAAGAGGAACTGGGAATGCAGAGGATGCGAAAAGCAAAAAAGCCGCCAAAAGCCGCATAAACCAGAAGCCGAGAAGCCAAGAAGCCAAAAAGCCAAGAAGCCAAGAAGCCAGAAAAGCCAAGAAGCCAAGAAGCCGAGAAGCCAAGAAAAAGCCAAGAAGCCAAAAAGCCAAGAAGCCAAGAAGCCAAGAAGCCAAGAAGCCAAGAAGCCAAAAAGCCAAGAAGCCAAGAAGCCGCAAAGCCAAGAAGCCAAGAAGCCAAGAAGCCAAGAAGCCAAGAAGCCAAGAAGCCAAGAAGCCAAAAGCGGGGGGAAAAAAAACACATCCAATGCCTATTGTCAAGCAGGTATGCAAACAGAGCGCAACGGTTTTCAGAGCACGGAGCAGAATAGAGGAAGCGGAGCGAGAGGGCGGAAAAGAAGAGTAGGCAGTAGAGTGGAGAAACGAAAAGCTGAGAGGAGAGACGAAGAGTCTCAAGTTCTATCCCTGATGTGATGTCCTTGATGAGGTAGAAGTGGTCAAGCTTTGCACATGTAGCAAACGAACGACTCCAAAGATGTTGCCCCCGAAAATGGAAAATCAAACTGACACAACTTGTTTGGAACCATGTCATTTTGAAATATCTGAAAAGCCTTGCGCTGGTTTTGTTTTCCTTTTTTTCCAGGCAATCAAACACTGCAACCGAATGTCATTACACAAATGACTGCAAAAAATACTGCACGGTACAAGTATATGTTAACAAGTTATCCAGGCGATTGAGTAAGGGATGTAGTGCACCATTAACCCCGCCTTCATAGGTTTGCCAAAATAAAATTCGGCAACTTGAGACCTAAGCATTAGTCCTCATGTGCAAAACGAGTTTTTCTTCTCACCACGCGCTTTCCGTCTGCACACAAGGTAAAAATGAACAAAAGTGTCAAAAGGCTCAAAAATCAAAGCGAGAAGCACTCTAGGGCTGCGAAGAAATGTCTCAGCGCCAGTGTAGGCGCGGCGAAATGTGTGTGGTCTTCCACACCGCGGCAAACACAATGCTGCTCTACCAATTTGCCACCGCGCTCCTATTGCGCGTCCTGGACAACGCACGAGTTAAAGGTCCCGCGCACTGCTCCTAGCCTCAAATCACCAAAAAACCCAGAACCCAAAAGCCGACCGCAAGGCGCACACCTTTTTTACCGGGTTGCTTGGGAAGGTAGCACTTTCCTAGGGCACTGCGGTGCACCCAGGGGCGAGAGATTCCCCCCCCCTGTGAAACAGATCGCAAGACATGCGTGTCCTTGCTTCAAAGTGCCGAATGAAGGCGCGGCATGCGCGCCCACGGATGCATCAGAGGGCCAGCGGGCCCAAAGATGCAAATAGGGCCAGACCGCGGGTCTGGGCCCTGATGAAAGGCGGGGAGAGCGCTCCCACTTTTTTCCCCGGTGGACTCCAAAGCTTGGAGGACCGTCCGGGAAGCCTAAGCATGCTTAGGGCTTAGAAGGGTTGGGTGGGTGGGCTTCAATCGAAACCAGGACTGCGAGTCCTAAACGTGAGTTTGAGGGCTAGGAGCACCAAACGGCAGCGGCGCAGAAGATTCACCCCAGACCTTTAAAACACAAGGGAAAAGAAAACCCTTAGCGTTAAAGGTCCCGCGCACTGCTCCTAGCCTCAAATCACCAAAAACCCAGAACCCAAAAGATGACCGCAAGGCGCAAGCTTTTTTTACCGGGTTGCTTGGGAAGGTAGCACTTTCCTAGGGCACTGCGGTGCACCTAGGACAAGGGGCGAGAGATTCCCCTCCTTCAGTGCCTCCCAACGCAACCCCGGAACAAAGGCGATTGAGGCCCTCAAGTGAGGCCAAGGCGCAAAGTCCCCCTCTTTAGTCGCGGCCTGTTAGGCGATGCCATTGGAGGGCAAGGGCGCGTAGCGGTGAGAGGCGACTCTTGCTAGCTCTGAAACACGCAAGGGCATGTTGAGGCACGTGTTACAAGTGCCCGGCAGCTGCGGCGCCGTGCGGGCAAACATTCTGCTGGAGGTGCGCAACCAGGACGCCGTCAACAAGGAGCAGAGCGCCCTGCTGCTGTCGAAGGAGCAGCTGCACCGGTTGTACGAGCAGGCAACCCGGGAACCCGACAGCTTTCTCTTTGTGTACTACCTGAAGCTGAAGAACGTAATGTTCTACAATCAGCGGGCTCCTTGGGTGCCCCAATCAACCTGCCCTGTATATTCACGTGACGGTTCACCAGTGGATGTTCTTGAACAGATCTTCAAGGTCACCAAAGCTGATGCCGATCACTTGCAACACTTCAAGGCACGAAATGCCCATATACATCAAGCAGATGTCATCGCCATAAGGCAAATGGGCTCAAAAGGCATTTCCATCGCGTTGAAGGTGAGAGCAACCCGCCCATTCAGCGCCGGCTTCGGCATAGAAAAAAGGAATTCCACCATGCTTAGCCAGCCACACATTCCATGATCTGCCATATCCGGATCACTTTGGATAGCATCCCACTGATTCTGGATGTGTATCCATGCTGGGTAAGAGGTGTGTTGATTCCATCCTTGCGCATCCCATTGCTTGCGCATGCTTGGCAAGGTCTGTCTCCGTCTTACCTGACAAGTCCGTTGTCGCGAAAGTACAGTGTAGCATTCATAAGTGGGGTTATAACCACCATCCCATGCCTGCTTTGCCACCTTCTTTTCTCATAGGTGCACCTGCCGCGGTATGTGTCTGGCAAAGGATGTCGCGCGTCACGATAAACCCTCGCTACCGCCTTTTCAACTGCCGACCATTGTCTCAAGCACGTTTCCGTGGATGTGCTCATGTCCTGGAAGACAGCCTGCAAATCATGCTCCTGTGAAACTTGATCATATGTAACTGTCAAAGCCGCCTGGTTCAGCAAATCTGCCCAGTTTTGCGGCATAGTCCATACCACGTTGCCCACATCTTCCTGTGCAAAATTGAAATCAATGCACAAAGGTGTGTGGTTTGCAATCCTCTTGTCATGGCGGACCGCGATATACGGCAGCAGCCGGGCACGACACACGTGTCATTGCGTGTCACTCCATTGCAGGTAGGCGGGAGTCGCACATTCCTGGAAAGTTTGTACTACCGTGGAGGCCCCTGCTGCAGCGGCGACGTTTTTGCGACCCGAAACTTGGCCCGGGAAAACAGAGAGGAAGATTGCACGTTTTCCCTTCACTCGAAATTGCAAGACCCACGCGCGTGTTGGAACACGCGCCACCGCCCCCCTCCACCCCCCACTTTCAATGTTGCATGGAAACACGCGCGAAGGCAACTTTTACACTTGTCTGAGACACAACATTGATATTCGGGGAGCGGGGGGCTCAAGACTAGACTTGTCAACCACCCTCGCCTGCCACAGCGCCTCAAGACTCGCCAACAACGCACGGGCGCCAACTGTGCTCGGCGCGTGATTCTGACGCTTTCTCTACTCGTTATCTAGTCGTCATCTAGGCGTTATTCTAGTCGTTATTCTAGTTGCTATTCCACGAAACCACGTAAAACACAAGTATTCATGAACTTGGCTCTGGCTTGAAACGAAAATGCCTTTCTTATCTTTCAATATTCTTGGATTACCGACTAGGAAACGCTTGAGGCTTCCGAATTCACGACTAGAATAACGACCAGAATAACGACTAGAATAACGACAGAATTGCGACTATGAGGCGAACTGCGGCCCCTCTTGCTGCGCTGCGCCAGACGGGTGGCCCTGAATCTGTCCAGCAAAACCGTTGGCCCGCTGCTGGGCTTTCTCGACTTGCCACACGCAAGGTTGAGCGAGCGCTCCAACACGCTGCCGTAACCGCGCCTTTCTGCAGCCCCAGTTTTGGGTCTGTGGCCGGACCCGTTGTTAGCAAAAAGAAGTGGCCAAATCTAGGGCCGTGTTTCAAGCTGGACAAAACTTAGTGACCAAAGTCTCACGCATTACGTACACTGTTGTAATTTTAAGTGAAGGGAAAACGTACAATCTTCTGTGGCAACCCCTCTGTTTTCCCGGGCCAAGTTTCGGGTCTGTAATCTGCAAAAACAACACGCTCTCTCAGCGGTCTTCAAAATTTAAATATCTGGACCTGCACCGTGGAGGCCCCTCTCTCTCTTTAGAGGAAGTTACGGATTCTATTCCACCTGGTAGGCTCCTGACACTCGTCCGTCCCGGAAACGACCTTGTTCTGCGAAGAAACCGAGAACAAACGTGCGGTGTCGATTTAGTGCAGTTCCGAGGCTGTACGCCGCACGTTTGTTCTCGGTTTCTTCGCAGGTCGCTTCCGGGACGGACGAGTGTCAGCGGTGTCTTACTTTTGTTTAAGAATAGATAATGATGGATCAATCCTTTCTTGCACAAACTTAATCCATCTTTGTGTCGCAATATTGGATAGCCTTTAACAAGGCAGCCTGCGGTTGTCCAAGTTCCTTGTCCAAGTTCCCCGGGCAAAGGGGAAAACATGATAAAATTTGCCCAAGTCCTTGTCCAAGTTCTTGTCCAAGTTTGGGTTCCGCCCTGGGTTCCTGGTCCAAGTTCCCCGGCGAACTGAGACAAGTGCTCTGCAAGAGGAAAACACGTGATAAAATTTGTCCAAGTTCTTTCCGCCCTGCCTGGAATCGGGGCCTGCCTGGAATCGGGGCGCTTCTGCTCGGACACTTATACTATTCTTAATTCTAATAACAAGACAACCAGAAGAAGAAAATATTAGGGTAAGAGAATTCTCCTTCGGGGGAGGTCCCCCGCCAAACTTGGACAACTGCAGGCTGCCTTGTTATTATACACCGTCCGCCGCTGCAAGTGACACAAACCGTGGGAGACCTTTGGTACAGTGGATGACATTTTCCTTCGCTGCTATGTGATGGCTGCTTTTTCCACCCAAAAGCGCCCCGGCAAGCTCGGCCGGCTGCTTTCGCCAGCAAAAGAAGCTCCCTTGTCTCAGTGGTTAAAGCGTTGCCGGGGCTTGAATCCCGCTTGCGACCGGGCAACCTTTGCCCATTAATGAACCAAATTGTTTTATCGAGCCCTGGAAGTCACTCTGGACGTTCGGCAGGTTGGTCGGGGCAGGGGGAGGACCTCGGAAGGTTGGCGTTAGACCCGGTGAAGTTACCGGGTCACGAGCAAGGACTCGGCTGTCGTGCTTGGACGAAAAACGGAAAATCTTGTGAAGAACGAAGTCGGGAACTTGCCCGTTTTTTCGGTCCAAAAGAGAGCGGTGACGTACAGCGGGGTGGAACTTGCCAGCTTTTCCGGGCAGAAAACGGAAATCGAGCAGCGTGTGGAGTTCAACCAAAACCGAGCAAATCTAGAGGCCGTCTGGAAAAAACGAGCTTTTTGGGGAATCGGAAAGTTGGCTGTTCACAAGGTCGCCCTCTGAGCTTAGCACGCGCATGGAGTTGTGCACAGAACCACCGCTCAGCGGAGATGTCGAGCCTTCAGTCATGCCGCAGCATGGTGTCGCCCAGCAAGAACTCAGCGCTGGACTGCTCAAGGCGAAACGAGAGGTGCCCGGCGCGGCGCAAAGCAGACCCTGGCCGGGCGGGGTGGCAAGTGTGCCACGCCTTCACCAATTGAGCTGTGGCCTCTTGCTCCTGGGGTGTGGCTGGTGCATGTTTTCACGCAACAGCTGGTGACAAGAAGTTCCTTGTCCAAGTTTCTCGGAGGAAAACACGTGATAAAAATGTGTCCAAGTTCCTTGTCCAGTTCGGCTGGGCGCCCAGACTGTCAGCGCCAAAAAGACCAGCAAAAACAGCCTGCTGCCCTTCAACTTCGTTTTTGACGACAAGTGGCAGTGCTCAAGAAATAACAAAAAAGGTTCGTCAAAATTGACAAATCGTGGCACCGCCAAAAAACCAGCAAAATCTCTAAAAAAAAGCCCGCTGTCGTTCGTCGTTTTTTGACGACAGGAGACAGCGCTGAAACAAATGACAAAAAAAGGCCGGTGCCACTCTTCGCCAAAAATGGCGTTGAGTGCCACCGCCAAAAAACCAGCAAAAACACGGAAAATGCGCTTCTTCCAGCTCCTCGAAGAACGGGCTGCTCAGCGCTCTGAAGCTGGCCGCGCGTGCGCTCTCGCACAGCGGCAGAAACGCTGTAGAGCAGCTTGCGCGACTGCCAGCTTCCCTCTCGTATCAGCCGAGGCCCCCACTGCGCAGCCCGGAGGTGCCTGCCGTCTTGCCACGCCTTGCACCGGCTGCCGGCTTGCGCACAGTTCTTCCGTCGCAAAGTCCGTGCGCTCGTCGAGGCCCAGCGCGTGTGGCCAGGTGGTCTTTCCGGCGCCCGGCAGGTCCGTGAGCAGTTGCCCGCAGGCAGTGCTACACTGGGTCGTCCGTCTTGTTCCACCTTCTCTGTACGCTCGGCCTCCATACGCGGCGCTGCTGCCCAGGGACGTCTCTTCCACCCGGTTTCCGACAAGGCGCAGATAGCGCGCGGCGCGTCCAGGGTCTTGAACGCCTGTGGAGAAGTGCCTGTCCAGCTTGCTTCTACTGTAGACCACCTCTGTGCGTTTACAGACCTATTGTCGCGTTCACGCTGAGCTCGCAGTGTTGCCGTGCCGATGTGGCTCCGCTCAATATGCAGGCAAAACGGGTCCTAGTCGCATTCTGTGCGTCTCGGAAGTTTAAGTTGCCCGGGCTTAAAGCGCTGTTTCTGGCCTTGTAAGCGCGTTTCTGTTGCGGAGCTTTGTGGCTCGAAAAGCCTGATAAGTGCTTTCTAAGCGCAACGGTGACTCAGAGCAGAAGATTGGGTCTTTGGCCTCATTTGCTGCATGTGAGCCTTGGGTCAATCCTGCGCCGGCAACAGGATTGCCCCGATGCAGCACGAGCAGCCCGCCGTAGAGCTCCCGGGCCTCCGGCTCCTGAACCTCCGGCACGTCGTTGACGCTCACGACGAAGGGCAGGCCGCTTGCAAAGAGCGCGTCTCGGAGCTCTGAGTGGACGGCCAGGTTGTGGCCCTGCCCCCTCGCGCCGTAGTAGTTCATGACACAACCGGGGAAAATATAGGGAGGGTCCGCGTAAATGCATGGCTGGTGAAGTAGAAGCGCTTGTCCACGTCGCGCCCCGCCAGGCGCACCTCCAGGCCCGGGCGCCGCTGGGCAAGGTAGTACTCTAGCTTTCCGGAACCGAAGAAGGGCGAGCGTAGCACCAACACGTCGCCCAGCAGCAGGCCCAGGTGTGGAGCCAGTCACTGCCCATATACTTCAGCTGCATGCCGGCCTTGGCAAGACCGTGGCGCTCATCAGCCTGGCAGCAAAAAGAACGCCCCGTACCCAACTTGCCGTCCGGGCAGGAATCGAGCCGCGCGGAGTAAGAAGCGGTCAATTCCTTGGCCGACGCCTTAGCCACTGGACTAAGGCGTCGGCGAAAACATATGTAAAGATGTTTGAAGGACCAGTCACCGGCAACATCCCGGAGGTCCTGGACAACGGAGAGGTAACGGAAGGCACGCACGTCACCGCAGGGCAGCTGGCCCTCGCTCTGACGCCCTACGCGCAAGTGGCAGACCTGGCCGTGAACACGGCAGCGTCCGGCAACAACGCAGCTGCCATCCAGTCCCTGGACGACCGGGTCACTGCAGAGCTGGCTTCGAAGCTGGGCAGCAGCGCACTGGCGCCGGCAATCGCACCTCTCGCCTCGGCCAACAACGCCACGCTGGCCACGGTGGCAGCCAACTACGGTCTCAAGACGGTGGTGGACCAGCACTCCCTCGACATCGCAGCAAGATCACGCCGCTGGAGGTCGACACCAAGGTGGCCAACGCTCTCCTGGGCGTCGTGTCCGCCGCAGCGCTGGCCTCCAAGCTCGCCAGCCGAGACGATCTCGGGGCTGCAGGCCTCCAAGGCGGACGCCAGCGCCCTGACTGCGTACGCCCTGCAGTCGGCCGTCGACACTTCCTCGGAGGTGGACTCGAAGCTCCTGGACGCAGTCACCACGGCAGCCCTCGACGCCGCCCTCGCCGGCAAGGCGGTGGACGGGCTGGACACACCACTGGAGGTGGACACCAAGGTAGCAAATGCAGTGCTGGGTCTCGCCACCGAGGCCTTCGTCGCAGCGCAGCTTGCTAGCCGGGACGCCAGCATCTCGGCGCTCCAGCCAAGGCCGACGCGACGCTGCTGGCCTCGTACGCCACAAACGCCGCACTCTCCGCCAGCGAGACCACGCTCCAGAGCGCCCTCGACGCAATCCTCGCGGAGCTCGCCGCCCTGCAGCTTTCCGGCAGCGGCGGAGTTGTTAACGCGCCGGCCTGGGCGGGCTTCACGACTTGGGAGCTCGTTCGCGGAAGCAACGTCGTTCGCAACCTGCATCTCGAGGCTCCTCTCTCTGCTGCGCTGGCCAACGGCGACGACACGCTGAGCATCACGGCCGACTGCTACTCCGTCGCAGCGGCGGACGCGGCCCTCGCGGCTGCGCTGCTGGCCTACTACACCTCGGCGCAAGTGGACGCGCTGCTGGTCGACTACCGAATGGGGACGGCGCAGGACGCCGAGACGACCAGCGCAATCTCGCCTACTACACCTCGGCGCAAGTGGACGCCCTGTTGGCCGACTACCGGACGGCAAGCGCGCAGGACACGCAGACGCAGGCAGCCATCGCGGGCGCTGCTGGCCTACCGGACGGGCCCGGACCAGGACGTCTTCACGACCAACCAGATCACCTCGGCGCTGGCGGCGTACCGCTGGGCCGCCGACCAGGACACGGCAACGGCCTCGAGCATCGCCGCCGCCCTGCTCAGCTACTACACCATTGCACAGGTGGACAGTTTGCTGGCCGGCAAGCTCGGAGTCACGGAGGCAGCCTCGGCGCTGGAGATAGCCGTGCGCTTTCCGGACGACGGAGGGGCCGACGAGGTGGTGGCCGCCATCGGCGAGCAGATCCTGGGCCCCACGGACGTCTCCCTGGCAAAAAACTCAAAACAGACTCAAAAAAAACTCAAGCAGGGGTCTGGGGAGGGTTCTGGGGGTGGGGGAGTTGCAAAATGCAAAAACAACCGCAGAAAACACAAAAAATACTCAAAAAAAACTCAAAAAAACACAAAAACACAAAAAATACTCAAAAAAAACTCAAAAAAACACAAAACAGACTCAACAAAAAACTCAAGCAGGGGTCTGGGGAGGGTTCTGGGGGTGGGGGAGGGGCAAAATGCAAAAACAACCGCAGAAAACACAAAAAATACTCAAAAAGAACTCAAAAAAAAACAAAAAAAACTCAAAACAGACTCAAAAAAAACTCAAGCAGGGGTCTGGGGAGGGTTCTGGGGGTGGGGGAGTTGCAAAATGCAAAAACAACCGCAGAAAACACAAAACAAACTCACAAAAATCAAAACAGACTCAAAAAAAACTCAAGCAGGGGTCTGGGGAGGGTTCTAGGGGTGGGGGAGGGGCAAAATGCAAAAACAACCGAAAACACAAAAAGAACTCAAAAAAAAACTCAAAACAGACTCAAAAAAAACTCAAGCAGGGGTCTGGGGAGGGTTCTGGGGGTGGGGGAGGGGCAAAATGTAAAAACAACCGCAGAAAACTCAAAAAAATACTCAAAAAAAAACTCAAAACAGACTCAAAAAAACTCAATAAAAACTCGAATCTCCTGCTGTGTTTTTTGTTGTGTTTAGTTTGAATCTCCTGCTGTGTTTTTCTTGTGTTTTTTTGAGTCTCCTGCTGTGTTTTTCTTGTGTTTTTTTTGAGTCTCCTGCTGTGTATTTTTTGTGTTTTTTTGAGTCTGTGTTTTCAGTTGAGTTTTTTGGCTGAGTTGTTTCTGAGTTTTTTGGAGTTTTTTTTGGTTCCGCTAAAACCTCTCCTGTCTGAGCCCGTCTGATCCTAATGCTAGCCGAGACGCCAGCGTCACGGCGCTCCAGGGGGCCAAGGCCGACGCGACGCTGCTGGTCTCATACGCCACGAACGCCGTGCTCTCAGCCAGCGAGACCACGCTCCAGAGCGCCCTCGACGCAATCCTCGCGGAGCTCGCCGCCCTGCAGCTTTCCGGCAGCGGAGTTGTCGCGGAAGCAACGTCGTTCGCAACCTGCATCTGGAGGCTCCTCTCTCTGCTGCGCTGGCCAACGGCGACGACACGCTGAGCATCACGGCATACTGCTACTCCACGGCGGGCACTAACGCTGCCATAACAGCAGCCTTGCTGGCCAACTACACCTGCCATCACAGCCGCGCTGCTGGCTTACTACACCTCACAAGTAGACGCGCTGTTGGGACACGCACGGCAAGCGCGCAGGACACGCAGACGCAGGGGCCATCACGGGCGCGCTGCTGGCCTACTGGACGGGCCCAGACCAGGACGTGTTCACAACCAACCAAACCACCTCGGCCGCGCCAAGCCGCCAAAAGCGCTTAATTTCAACATGTCGGATTACATGTCGGATGAACATGTTCTTGGCACTCCGGGTGCGCCACCCTGCCGAGCCCGCGCCAAGGGATTCTTCCCAGGAAAAAAAAATTCCAGTCCTCCCGTGGGGGGAGGACTGCAGCACGCTTTTTTTTGCCAAAGGCTGCAAGGCCGCGCCTGCCCGGCATTGAAGCCGCGCCAAGCCGCTGAACCCCCACTCTCCCCCGGGTCCATGCTATATGTGCTATATGTGCTATATGGGTCTGACACGCCAAGCCGCTGAACCCCCACTCTCCCCCGCGTCCATGCTATATGTGCTATATGTGCTATATGGGTCTTACACGCCAAGCCGCTGAACCCCCACTCTCCCCCAGCTCCTTGCTATATGTATGTACTATATGTGCTATATACTCTGTACGCGCGAAATCTGTACTATATATGCTATATAGGGCCATATAGCACATATAGCACATAGCATGGACCCGGGGGAGAGTGGATGTTCAGTGGCTTGCCTTGTAAGAGCCATATAGCACATATAGCACGTATAGCAAGGAAGCCGGGGAGAGTGGATGTTCGGCGGGTTGCCGCGCCCTGCGTAGCCTGCCTGCCGCGCCCTGCGTAGACGCCAGCGCCGCATTTTGCATGGTTTTTGCATGGTTTTTGCATGTGGAACAGCTTGTTTTTTGCATGGTTTTGGCATGACATGATTTTGCATGACATGATATTGCATGACATGATTTTGCATGACATGATTTTGCATGGCATGATTTTGCATGGTTTTTGCACGTTTTTTCGCACGGTGTTGCATGTTGCACGTCTTTTCGCATGACATGTGCATGTGGCTCAACCCCGTGCCCCTCCCCCCTGTTATTTTCCTGTCAGGCTGCCGTACGTAGGTTCATCCTGGACATCCTGAACTTCTGCGAGGCGGGGCGGTGCCGAGCGGGCACCAGTAAGTAGCAGTGCCGAGCGGGCACTTAACTAACAGTGCCGAGCGGGCACGTGCCGAGCAGGCACAGGCAGTGCCGAGCGGGCACGTGCCGAGCTGGCACCCCAGTGCCGAGCGGGCACGTGCCGAGCTGGCACCCCAGTGCCGAGCGGGCACTTGTAGGAACCCCGGTGCCGAGCTGGCACCGTGGAGGGGGTGCAGTGCCGAGCGGGCACTAGTAACTAAATGTGCCGAGCAGGCACCGTGCCGAGCGGGCACCTAGGTAAGCGCGCCGAGCAGGCACAGTGCCGAGCGGGCACGTGCCGAGCTGGCACCGTAGGAGCGCCAAGGCGCAGCTTTGAAGCAGGCGTCCACTGTGGTTGAGTGGCTCGCCCAACGGCTTAGTACTGGCTCGCCCAACCCAACGGGTTCGCCCAACGGCTTAGTACTGGCTCGCCCAACCCAACGGGTTCGCCCAATAAGTACGGGCTCGCCCAACCCCTTAGTACTGGCTCGCCCAACCTCGTTTGATCGCCCAACGGGTTCGCCCAAGTACTGGCTCGCCCAAGTACGGGTTCAGCGGCAAGTCCGAGTGCGCAAGACGTTCGTGTCGTACTGGATACCAAATTGAAAGTTAATAACTTTCAATTCCCTGGTGCAGGTTGGCCCCTTAGTACTGGCTCGCCCAACTTAGTACTGGCTCGCCCAACTGGCTCGCCCAAGTCCGAGTGCGCAAGACGTTCGTGTCGTGCTGGATACCAAAGTGAAAGTTAATATCTTTCACTTCCCTGGTGCAGGTTGGCCCCTTAGTACTGGCTCGCCCAACTGGCTCGCCCAACGGGTTCAGCGGCAAGTCCGAGTGCGCAAGACGTTCGTGTCGTACTGGAAGTATACCAGGAAGTGAAGGAAAATATCCTTCACTTCAAATTCCCGGCCGCACCTCCCTGGCGCGGGCCTGCCGTCAATCCTGTCGTGACCACAGGATTGCTCACTCAATCCTGGGTTGGGCACAGGATTGCTCACTCAATCCTGTGTTGGGCACAGGATTGCCCCTGAATCCTGCGCTGGGCACAGATGGGCAGCGATGAAGAATTACGAGAATTTTAATGTGTCAGAGCGACACATTAAAACCTACCGCTTTCCAGGACAGCGAGGACGCGAGAGCGAGGTGCGCGCCTGCCCCTTAGTACTGGCTCGCCCAACTGGCTCGCCCAACGGGTTCAGCGGCAAGTCCGCGAGTGCGCAAGACGTTCGTGTCGTACTGGAAGTATACCAGGAATTGAAGGATAATATCCTTCAATTCAAAATCCCTGGTGCGGGCAAAGTTCCGAGGCACTTCGTGTTCACAGCCGAGCCTGCCCGGCATCGGAGCCCTGCCGAACCCGCGCCAAGGTCGAGATTCTTCCCAGCAAAAAAATGTCGAAGTTGTCGTCTAAGCCGACGACTGAAAAAATTTTTCCAGTTGTCCTGTGGGGGGACAACTGCCTTCGGCGAACCTGCCCGGCAGAACCGCGCCAGCCCGCCGACATGGAGGGCACGCAGCTTCGCACCAACTGCGAAGCAGTGTCCGGTTTTGCCGGCCACTGGCTCCATCGTGCGCAGGTCTCGCTTTAGACCGGCGAAATCGGTCAAATTGCTGAAGGAGCTCAAACGGTGAGCTCCTTCAAATTCGCAGGTCGGGTGTTGCGCTGGCGTTCGCCTGAGAATTTGCAGATTCTCACTGTTTGAGAAACTGCTGAAAAGTCTTCGAAGTGTACGAAAAAAAACATACACATGCCCCGTTACAAATTCCACGCCAACGTGCGGGCCTGGTGCGGGCCCTGTGACACGTGCGGAAACTTGTGCCGAAGAGGGGTTGGTGTGTTTGACACACCAAGCGGTGACGCCTGTGATGTGTGTCAAAAACAAACACACTTCCCGAATCACGAGGAAACTTCTCCGAGCGGCCGGAAACTTGTGCCGAAGAGGGGGTGGTATGTTTGACATACCACCAAGCGGCGACGCCTGTGAGGGCGCGCTGCGACAGTACAACACCCCTGCGTTAATGACCTACTCCTAAGAAAACATGTTTGAAG
>CAUJNA010001063.1:0-42500 GCA_963377175.1 Effrenium voratum
AACCCGACATTTCAGAGATGAAGTTGTTGAAGTCGGAGCATAGGGCGGGCAGGACGACCGAATTAATGGTAAAAACGATGTCAAAACAAATGACCCACCCAACACCCCAGAACTTGATAACTACTAAAAGGGCTACCTCTTTCAAATGAAAAAAATGTTTGCCCCCAGCCCAACAATGAACAAGGGGGGCAATTACCAAAATGATTACCTTAACGAAAACGATAAATAAGCTCCCCGAAAACCCTCTTTTAAAAACGAATAAGGGGGAAAACAGATTTGAGATGAACATAAAAACCATAACAGGCAACCCTCAACAGACCACCCCCCAGGCCCCCTACTTTTACCATTTTTTAGGGGGCAGGGCACCAGTGTAGGGCACTTGGGGGGGCCGGGGCCGGGGAGAGGGGGCAGGGCACCCAGGGCACTTGGGCACCTAGGGCACCTAGGGCGGGACCGGGGCCGGGGAGAGGGGGTAGAGCACCCACTTGGAAGGACCGGGGCCGGGGAGAGGGGGTAGTTTTTCTTTTTTCTTTTTTTTACGGGCTCCGTTTTTTGGTGGCATCTTTGATGGGTTCCGTATTTGGTAAGTTTTTTTTGCTTGTATTGTTCAGTTGATTCTTCTTCTTCAAAAACAAAAGAAAGAAGGCACCCCAACCGCACGGACAAGGACCCAAGTGCCCTAAGTGCCCTGGCTCCCCTTCAACTCTCCGAGGTTGCAGCCGGCTCAAGGTCACGGTCTCTCAAAGTCACGGGGTTCAACCTCAGACATCAAGGTCTCGATGAAAACAAGGATGAGCGGGTTAAGGGGACAAAAACGGATTGCCATTTAGGGCGGAGGGTCACAGCGCAGCCAGGCTCCCGGCGAACAGCCTCGCTGCCCCCCAGACCCCCCCCCAGAAGCGCCCTCCAAAAAAAAAGGGGCTGCAGCACGTCCCTTTCCCTCAAGTCCACAACCCACGTCACGTGCAAAAAGAGACGTGTCACGGCAAGAAAATCCATGCGTGAAAACCGTGCAAAAACGAAATTTTCAGAAAACGCAAAAACGCCTTTTTTTCCGCAAGAACGCCTGTTCAGTACGGGCAGGAGCCGCCGCCCGTGCCCAGCTTCACCTGCAGGTCGCGGACGTCAAGGACCAAGCCGCACTGCTTGCCCATGATCCAGACCTGCCGGGCTTCGACGTTGGCCTTGCACTCGCAGCCGGCCAAAGTCTCCGGTCTCTGGATCTTGTTGCCGTCAACGCATCGCTTCTCAAAGTCCTCCCAAGCAGCCCACGCCTCTGAATCTCTTTCCGTCGCAAAGCAGACGTTCTGCCGAGGCCCTTGGTCCTTATCGAAGTTGCTGGGCTCCCAGACAATGCTGGTCCACTGGGACTGCCTGACGATGTGCTTCCCCTCGCTCCTCAAGGGTGCCGACTTGGCTCCCTTGGGGCTGGTCTGAACCTCACCAATGGCGAATGTGGTCGCGATTGTCATGACGCCGGTCTCTTTTCCTCTAGGGATAAAAAAAATATTGGTCCGATGAACGCGTTGGCCTCCGCTCACGCAGCCTGCGGCCATTTCTCGAAAGGGAACAGCCCGGAACCACTAGGGCAAGTCCTGGGGCCCAAGAAAAGCCAGCCGGGCACTTAGGGCGGCAGCCATGCGGGCCCGGGAGGTCCGCACGGCCTTTGCACCCACGCTACAACGCCACGCTCAAAAAACATGCCAAGTTCAGTGCGCAAATCTTCTAAACCCAGGCCGTGTTCCTACAAGGTTTGATGTCTCTTCAAGACCCTTGCACCCGTGGAGATGCCTCAAAAAATTGTATCCCGTCAAGTTCAGTCCACACGCCTTCTAAACCCAGGCCGTGTTCCTACAAGGTTTGATGTCTCTTCAAGACCCTAGCACCCGTGGAGATGCCTCAAAAAATTGTATCCCGTCAAGTTCAGTCCACACGCCTTCTAAACCTAGGCCGTATTCCTGCAAGGTTTGACGCCCCTCCAAGATCGTCTCCCATCAAGTTCAATGCACATGCCGGCCAAAAAAAACGAGCACATCCTCTCGACGTCAGCCAACCTTCCTGCCAAGCAGCTCACCCCCCCGAGCTTGTGACAGCTCCATCCCCCCGAGCTTGTGACAGCTCCCCCCCCCAAACTTGTCCCCCGAGCTTGTGACAGCTCCATCCCCCCCGAGCTTGTGACAGCTCCTGGTGCTCGGCACCCCCCGGCACTCCCCGGTGCCTGCTCGGCACCCTCCCGCTGCCTGTTCGGCAGCCTTGCGCTTGTTCAGCGCTTCCGCCACTTGCTCAGTGGCAATCAAACCCCCCCAACCCGGAAAACCATCAAGCCCCCCCACCCCGAAAAGCAATCATGCGTGCGTCAAGAGCTCACCCCCCACCCCGGAAAGCAATCATGCATGCGTCAAGACCCTGCAAGGCCCTGTTCGGTGCTCGTTCAGCATCCTGTTCGGCTTCTCTTTCCAATCGCGGTTCATGCCCCTGTTCGGTGCTCGTTCAGCATCCTGTTCGGCTTCTCTTTCCAATCGCGTTTCATGCCAGAAACGTGTGCCATGGTCAAACATGGTGACGCCGTCTTTTTTTTTGCAACGCCCGAGGGGACCCCAGGGGCCCTGGGGACGGGGAGGAGCCGGGCGGTTGCCCGGACCACTTTTTTTTTGGCGAGCTACGAAAAAGCAATCGACAACAATGGCATCCTGGGCAACACAACGAGAGAACATCAGGCAGGCGGTCGAGGCCGGATCGAGGGCCCGGGACACGGATGACGGAAGCCGTGTCTTGGGCTTGAGGCGGGGCCGAGGCGCCTACGCGTTGCTCCAGCGCGCGGACGGGAGCGTTACTAGGGCCGGGGAGGCCTACTATGCTCGGGCGGCAGCCAGAGTCGAGGACCTTCGACCCAAGGCAGCCGCTGGTCAGGGAGGGTGCGGCCGACTACGTGCTACTGCAGAACGGGCAGCGGGGCCTAGTGCGGCGGCTGCGGGAGGACGGCACCTACCAGCTGACGAACCTAGGGAGGCGGTTCTTCAAGAACAAGTACTCGCAGCACGTAGCACACATCCGAGTGGTCATCAGGGGGCCGGCAAAAACGCGGGCCGGGCTTACGAGCGCAGGGACTGGCTCCCCGCAAATGTCCTGGGTGGAGAGGCCAGCCGGCAGCCCGACAGGCTGTCGGAGCAGCAAATACTGCAAATCGTCAAGCAGGAGACGCTGCGGCTGATAACCGCGGGGGACGAGGACCGCGCCGCCGGCAGGGCGCCCATCATGGAACTCAGCGACGAGACGTACTTCTACGACCCGGAGGGGGAGTGGGTGGTGTCCTTGGAGACGACGCAATACCGGAACAGCCGCGTACACGTAGAAACCATCCTGCGGCAGAGGCTGCGAGGCCTGCGCCGCGTGTCGTACCAACTGCCGTGCTTCAACAGTATCCTGGAATGCGCATTCGAGGATTCCGGGGACAATGCCTGCGTGCCGCGGCAGCTGGCTCAACTCTTGGGCGCGCCCTTCGAGGAGGTCTGCGGAGACTTCGACGCCCTTGCAGAGCACGACTGGCGCGCGCACGGCATCTCGCCGGTGGAGATACGAGCCTTCTGCGCGTGGCGCAACGCGCCCATGGTCCTCATCTCCAACACCGGCGAGCCCCTGGACCGCTTCGAGCCCACGCAGCGGGAGACCAAGACCGTGGTGGTCACCTACTACGACGGGCACGCCTTCTTCTACCGGAACGCCCGGCCGGTGCTGGAGCAGATGGGCTGTGCGCTGGTCATGTACCGGCGAGACCCGAAGCAGACTGTGCCGCCGCTGGAGGAGAGGAGCCCGTGGCAGGGCGAGATCAAGCCAGGCCACTTCCACACGACGGACCTACGGGAGACGAGGCGGCAGCTGCTGCTCGCGGAGCACAACCCGCAGGTCACGCTCCGCTCGCTCGCGCAGGTCTCGAGCCTGAAGCTGCGCGCCAAGGGCGGGCAGTGCGTGATCCGTGAGCTGCCCGAGGACTGGGAGCTGCTGCAGGCATGGGCCAAGGGGCTGGGGCTGCACTACCGCGGGCAGAGGCTGGCCTCGCTGAGCTTCGAGGCTTTCTCCACGCTGGTCCAGGCGCCGAGGATCACCCCGAGCCAGCGGCAGAAGAAGCTGCTGCTGGCCGAGCAGGGAGGCAAGTGCGCCGCCTGCGGGCAGCAGATCGGCGCCGGGTGTGCGGAGTTCGACCACATCGTGCCGGTGCGGCAGGCCTTCGCCGGGCAGCAGCAGCGCTTCCAGGCGCTCTGCTTTGAGTGCCACCAGATGAAGACCCAGACCGAAAGCATGCAGCCCACGTCGCTGGAGTCGCGGTTCACGCGCTCGGTCTACGATGCGTACGTACGCTCTCCCAAGCAGCCTCCGTTAGTGTTCCAGGCGCGGGCCCTGGGCAGCGGACCGCTCGAAGGCGTGGACGTGGTGCGCTGCCGCAGGAACGGGCTGGCCAACGCACCGTTCCCACTGCCCATCTTCTGCCCGGCCGACAACATCGAGCCGGCGCGGCCCGGGCACCTCGCAGACCACTCGTTTGTGGACCTGCAAAATCGGGGGCGCGATGCCCCCGTGACGCTGCTGCCCTACGTGGGGCCGGGCTGGTACCCGAAGGTCTCGCTGGACTACATGCTGCGCTGCGGCGTGGCGCAGTGGTCCGACGTGCTCCACACGATGAACGCGGCCAGCCACGTCACCGCGGAGTGCCTGGCGCCGGCGCGGGACGTCATGGAGCAGGCCTGGCCCGAGGGCGAAGAACATATGGCAAAGCTTGCAGTGAACTCGATGATCGGGCTCATGGCGCACGACAGCAACAAGGCGTACACGCTGCGCAGCAGCAGCAACGAGCTGGACGCGACAGGGGCCGACACCAGGCTGGTATTCTACGTCGGCGAAGGCCGGTACGTGTGGGACTTCATCACCACCCGCTCAATCCACAACAACGGAACGCTGCGCCCCATCCACGACTGCGTGCTCGGCTTCGAGGCGACGATGGTGGCACGCATCCGACGAGTACTGGGCCTTCCGCCAAAGTACATCAAGCAGGTGAAAACGGACTGCGTGGTGCTGCAGGGCATGCCGCGGAAGTTCCGAGACAACTTGGAGCGGCTCGTCCACAACACGTACCCAGACGGTAAGCCCAAATTCCGCCACGAGGAGACGACGAAGCCGCTGCGAGGCAAGCGCGCGCCGCCCTGCATGCAGGCGGAGCCGCCAGCAAGGGCCGCCGGCTGGTGTGGCGCACTGCCTGGCCGGCCGATCGCTCCTGCTCACCGGGCTGCCCGGCACAGGCAAGACGCACCTGGCGCGGACCATCGTGACCAAGCTGCGGGAGCGCGGTGAGGTAGTGCACCTCATCAGCAAGACTCACAGCGCCGTGCAGAACCGGGGCGCCGGCGCGAAGACGGCCGACCACTGGGTGCGCAAGTATGTGCGGGGGGCCAGCGTGCAGCGCCTGGACTGGCTGCTGGTGGAAGAGGTCACGCAGTTCGACATGAGCCTGTGGGCGGACATCGCGTGCGTGTCCCTGAACCACGACGTGCGCTTCCTGCTGGTGGGCGACTTCCGGCAGCTCCCGGCCGTGCTGGACACCTGGGCCGGCACGCCCGTCAACAAGCCGCTGCGACACAGCCAGCTGATGCTGGACCTTGCGGGCGGCTGGCGGCACGAGCTGACGGAGAACAAGCGCAGCGACGCGCGCATCTTCGACCTCGTGCGGAGCCTACGCGTGGACGAGCCGGACGAAATGCCCCTAGAGGCAGCTTTGCAGATGGCGCGACGGCTCTTTCCACGCAAGCCAGGTGCCGGACACCACACTCACGATCAGCCACGCCCAGCGGATGGCGGTCAACGCGGACGCGAACCGTCGCCTGGCCCCGGCAAACGCGCAGCTCGTGGAGCCAGAGGAAGACCCGGACACCGCCGAACAAAACAAGTCGCAACCCATGCGCGTGTGGCCGGGCCTGAAGCTCATCGGAGCGGGCGGAGCCATCAAGAAAGGCACGTTCGTGACAGTCGCGGCCTGCGGGGACAACATCGCACTGGAGAGCGGCGCCGAGCTCACCCCGCGAGAGCTCTCAAGCCAGACGCGCCTTGCCCACGCGCTCACCTACGCGTCAAGCCAGGGCCTGACGCTCCAAGGCAGGGTACACCTGGACACGCGCTCTGAGCACTTCACGCTGCGCCACCTCTACATCGGCTGCAGCCGAGCCACCTCCGGCAACCTTCTAGAGGTCGTCTAAAACTGAAAGGGGGTCGCAGCAGAACAGTAGCTTGGCGGGTCCAGTCTCGTCCGACCAGACGTGCGGGCCAACCCCGTTTTGGAAGTGTTCGGTGGCTTGCTACGGGGACGGTGGGGGCGGTCCGGCTTTAAAGAAACGGATGCCCGCGCTACTGGAGCTCTTCAAGGGCACCGGCTCAGTGGGACGAGCCTTCGAGGCGGAAGGCTGGGAAGTTGTGAGCCTTGACCTGTTGCCCAAGTTTGAGCCCTCCATCTGCTGCAACATTCTGCAATGGGATTACCGCGCAGCCTTTCCGCCCGGACACTTCCAGTTTGTCTGGGCATCGCCCGTGTGCACCGAGTACTCCAGGGCGCTGACCACCCGGCCGCGGCGGTTGCTAGAAGCTGATGCCCTGGTCCTTCGAACCATCGAAATCATCGCACACTTGGACCCTCCCATGTGGGCCATTGAGAACCCGGCCACCGGGCTGCTGAAGACCCGCCCGTTCATGGAGCGCCTGCCCTGGGTGGACGTGACCTACTGCAAGTACGGAACTCCGTACAGGAAGCAGACGCGGCTGTGGACCAACATGCGCTGGAGGCCAAGGCGAGGCCTGTGCAGGCCCGGCAGCCGCTGCGGCGCGTGGCAGGACGGCAGGCACCTCCGGGCCGCGCAGCGGGGGCCGCGGCTGATGGAGGGGCAGTACGAGAGGGTCAGCCAGTCACGCGAGCTGCTCTACAGCGTTCCTGCTGCGCTGTGCGAGGAGATTGCGTGCGCGGCCACGGAGGAGCTTGCGGAGCGGCTGAGCATTCCGGATTAGGCTGTTCTGGTCTAATCCGAGGCCTGGAAACAAGTCCATTTTTTCCGTGGTTTTGCTGGGCAGCGGACTTTTTTTTTAGTCCAGCACAGAGACGCCCGTGCCGGAGAGCGTCACCAGCTGGTAGGCCACCAGGTGGATGAACAGGTCCGTCATCGTGCCGTCCAGGCCCTTGAAATTGAACCGGGCAAGGTCGCCCGAGCGGGTGCTGACGCCACTCAGCGGCATCTTGGGCACGCGCTCGGTGGGAAAGCCGGCAATGAAGCTGTGGCGCAGGTAGCCCACACGGCCGATGTCAATGTTGCGCACCGTGTCGTCGTAAGTACCCGCAAGGACCGAGAGGAACTGGAAGTGCTCCGAGGCTCCCTTCATAGGATTGTGAGGGTACTGCAGGCTGCCCAGCTGCATCTGCGATTCCAGGAGGCTGTCCTCCTGCCTGGCCGCGCCGATGGGGGCCACGTCCTGACCCGGGTTGGCCAGCAAGTGGATTGTGGAGCCCGCGTCGTTGTCCCAAAAAGTCACAAACGCGCCCATGAGTTTTGTGAAGGCGCGCGCCACGGTGACGTTGTGCTCCGCGACTCCGTTCGGGTCGCTGGACTGCTGCGTGTGCACCGTGGGGTAGCTGAACACGAGCGACCTTCCTGAGAGGAGCACGCGGTTGAAGGACTCAACCAGCGCAGAGTCCAGGACGACCTGGGAGGCCAGAACTCGGACGTTCTGGATCTCAAAGTCGGTGCTCAGCGTGGCTCCCGCCGGGTGCGCCCCGGCGTTCTCGGACCACAGCGCAGTCGTGGCGTCCGCGAACTCAATTTCTATCACCAGGTTCAGCTGCGGCGGCAGCATCTTCCCGCAGCGCAGGATGCCCACCATGGTGGGGCGCAGCAGCACGTCCGCGTAGCCGCCCTGGTGCACCGCGCGGGCGATGCGCGGGTCGTTCACTTCGTCGAAACCCTCCATGGCCTTGTTGCGGTTGTACTCCCGGCCCTTCAGCAGGTCGTGCACGGCCACGGTGCGGCCGTAGTAGTTGATGTCGTCGCAGCGCTGGCCGTTGGCGAAGACCTGGACGCGCTGGACGAAGCAGGCGGGGTTGGGCGTGGCTGGGGCCAGCGGGTTGGCGCCGTCCGTGTTCCTGACGCGGAAGGCGATCTTGATCGACTCGGGGTCGATGAAGGACGTGCCGCTGGTCAGCGGGATGCGGCAAACCCGAGAGGTTGTGGGGGAGAACGAGCTCAGCGAGCTGGGGAAGTACTGCACGTCATGCCGCGCCGTGACGTAGCTGGTGTTGCTTGTTTTCAGCTTGTAGTCCAGGCTCTGCATCAGCTCATCCTGGGCTCCGGCAGTGACTACCTCCATGCTTCTTTATATACACGCAATTTGAGTCGTACGGCGAAGGAAAATGCTATTCCTCCAGTGCGTACATAGATGTACGGACGAGAAGAATAGCGTTTTGTGGCGCAAAACCGTGCAAAACGAGCTATTCTTACAGCGTATATTGATATACGGCCTAGAAGAATAGCTTTTGTTCAGCGCAAACCCGTGCAAAAATAAACTCTCCCCAAGGGTTTTTAAGCAGCCTCAATGTCTCGCGCCAGCTGGTCAAAGCTGGGTGGAGGCAGGCTCCGGCGCGACTGCCCGGAACTGGAGCTCGCCCGCGAGCTCGGCTGAGACTGGGGCAGGGTTACAGGGTTCAGGCCCCAGGAGAAGGGGCGCGGCGTGTGGTTGGACTGCGCCTGGACTCGGAAGCCAGACTGGGAGGAGGCGCGGCTGCTTGCGGGTCTGCCGGACGTGCTGCTGCCTGAGCGCAGCGTGAAGTGCTGAGGCTGAGTGGCGTCATTCATGTTGTTGGCGGACCGGACGTCCTGCACGGCCGCGTCCTCGCTGCCCTGCTGGGGCCGGAAGAGCGTGTTCTCCAGCACCCATCCCGTGCCGCGCGCGAGGCCGTAGGCTGCGCCGCCTGCGATGCCCATGGCCAGCCCCGCTGTTGCCGCCGCGCCAACTCCCGCCGCGCCAGCCAGCGTTCCAGCAACCTCGCCCGCGGCGGGCGCCAGGGCTGCTGCTCCTTCTGCCAGGCCCCCCAGGTACCCAAAGGCTCCGCCCACGCCCTCGGCGGCAACGGCAACCTCACCCTCCTCCGCAGCCACGGCCGCCGTCTCCTCAACGGCCTGCGCTGCGCCACGCTCCACCTCCTGCGCGCGCTGCCCCGCCTCATCCAGGAGGCGCTCCACGTCACTGGGCCGGCCTATGATCTGCGGAGGCGGCTGCGCCGGCCCCGGACGGGGCAGCACGTTCAGGCGCACGTACTCAGCTGCGTCCTGGGGCAGCTGAGAGCGGAAGGCCTGCGCGGCTGCGAGCCCCGCCGCCCCTGCGCCTATGAGGTCCGCTGCCGCCTGCGCGCCGTCTGCAGTGCTGCGCAGACGGTCCGTGATGGAGGGCGGCCCCTGCCCGTTGCTGGCCAGCGCGCCGGCCTCGGGGTCTCCCGCCAGGTCATCCTCAACAAAGCGGGTTCCGCCGTACCCTTGGTACTTCCGCGCAAGGCGCACATCCTCGTCCGTGGCCTCAGTGGGAGTGCGGAAGCCGTCCTCGGGAATTGCCTGCAGAGGCGTGTGCTGCAGGGGCCGGGGTTGGGGTCCTCGCTGGACTGTACAAAATCGTCCAGGTAGAAGTGGCTTGTGATGAATGAGGTGGCTTTGCGGTCCGGCTGATCCAGGGGCAGCGGCTCATTCCGCTCAAGGTAGCCCACCACCTGCTCAAAGCGCGGGCGCTGGTTGAAGCCGTGCGCCCGGAGTGTCTTCATTTACTGTTGCGCAACTTCGCCCACCGCCCGTTCCACGCCCCGGCGCTCGGCCCGCGCGTAGCGCAGTTGGGGTACCTGGCGGTGCACGGCCTCCGTCAGCCGGCTCACGTCGTCCAGGTGCCGCTGCCCCTCCTGCGCCTGCCTGCGCTCCCCAAGCCAGTTGTTGAAGGCCCGCGCCTCCTCCAGTTCTCGGTAGCGCTTCAGCAGCAGCGGCTGCAAGTTGTAACTGGGGTACGTCCTGCGGAACCACCGGAGCATCCGCGGCTCGTTGCGGGGTCATGGACATCATGCTTTTACACTAGTACGCTTGCGCCTGTGGTCAGCCGGTCATAAGCGGACTGCCTCTCCAGCATGCGCAGGGCGCGCTGCTGCTCTCTTGTGAGCTGAGGGTGCGCCTCCGGTGGTGCCTCAGCCGGTGCCTCCGCCGGTGCCTCAGCCGGCGCCTCTGCCGTCTCAAGTGGAGGCGGCTTTGGCTTGCGCTTTGGAGCAGCCGGCTCAGTAGGCACGTCCTGCTTCGGTTTGTTCTTGCTCCCAGGGGGCCTGCCCCGCCGTTTCGGTTCCGCCGGCGCAGCGTCCTGCACAGCGTCCGGCGCAGCGTCCTGCGCCTCTTGCGCCTCCGGCGCCTCTTGTTCGGTCGGCTCCATTTATTATACGTGGTCAAGATATAACACGAACGACAAAGACGACCCGCGAAGCCGGACAACGTTGCCGTCCAGGTCGGTCAGCCGGAAGCGCATGTGCCTCAGGGTAACCGGGCCCCTGAGGGCCATGAAGTGCCCGTCGTCGGAGCCCGTCTCCACAATGGTGCCCACGCCACTCTTCAACGTGATCTTGGAGAGGATGTCGTCGCCCAGGTTGCCCAGCACTCTGCTGGCGTTGGCCAGCTGGGCGCAGCGCAGGTAGACCTCGTTGTGCGCCATCATGCGGACGAACTCAAACACCTGCTGCCCGCCGGAGACGAAGCTCGGGCCCAGCATGTGGTCCACGCTGAAGGGCTTGGTGGGAGAAGCGGGCGGCGCGGCGGGGTAGTCCGCCGCGTCAGGAAATTGCTGGCGCAGCTCCAGGTCGTTCAGGATGAGCCGGTTGCCGTCGTAGGCTACGCTCAGGCTGTTCGTGGTCTCGCTATAGGTGGCGGTGGCAAAGTTGGAGCTGATCCAGGCGGCCAGCCGGGCGCCCGTGTACGCGCCTTCGGGCAACAACGCCCAGTTCAGCGTGCCCAGCGCGGCGTCAACCCAGTAGAGGTAGCGGCCCCGGTCCGTGGACAAAAAGCTGTCGGCCAGGCGGATTTTGTAGACGGCGAGCCGGGCGTCGCTCTGCAGGTGCAGCGACTCTCCCAGGTCGACCTCAAAGTCACTGTCCGAGCCGGCCACCCTCTTGCGGCTGTCCACGTAGATCGTTGTCATCCTTTTCTTTAGGAAACCACCCATCCGGCGGACGACGGGCGGCTGGACGGCTGAGACGGAAGTGCAGCAGGAGATGTTCTCACACTTCGCGTTGATCAGCGTGGAGCTGGCGAACAGCTTCTGGCCCAGGAAGCTGAGCGCCGCTCCCATCGGCGTCTTTTTCAAGCGCGAAACGCTCTTCGAAGCGCATTTCGTTCTTCGGCTTCAGGTAGTACACGAAGAGGAAGCTGTAAGGTTCTCGGGTCGCCTGCTCATACAGCCGGTACAGCTGCTCCTTCGGCAGCAGCGCGCTCAGCTCCTCGATGACGGCGTCCAGCTCGTGCTGGTTGCGCAGCCTCCAGCAGCAGAGGAATTGCATGTTGACCCGCACGGCTGCGCTGATGAGCCTCAGCTTCTGCGAGCTCACCCAGGTGCTGATCTGCATGTGACGGCCTCGGATGAAGAGCGTGTCAAGGGCGCCATGCGGCTTGTGGAGTTGCGGCGTGTCAGCAAAGTCGTCGATGACTACAAGCACCTGGTACAGTTTCTTCATTTCCAACTTCTTGGACGCTTCCGTGATCTTGCGCTGCTGCTGGATGATGCGCCGCAAGGCGGACTCATCCCACTCGTCCCAGTAAGCCTGCTCACGCTCCGTGTTCACCCCCCGGTCCTGCTCGATGTACTTCTTGACGGGGATCCAGCCATCATCGATGTTGACGCTTGGGCTGAAAACGTAGATCCGCTCAAACACGCCCTTGTACTGCTCCAGGATGAGACTGATGAGCGCCACAGTTTTGCCCGACTTGCTGGTCCCAAGGAAGATGCCCGTGCATGGCACCAGGGGCACCACGGGGTCCGAGGCTTGCTTGCTGGTGTACTCAGGCG
This sequence comes from Effrenium voratum, assembly GCA_963377175.1. Classification (NCBI taxonomy): domain Eukaryota; class Dinophyceae; order Suessiales; family Symbiodiniaceae; genus Effrenium; species Effrenium voratum. Next base: position 12,100 of record CAUJNA010001063.1, read on the forward strand.
TGGGGAAAAGCTTGATCTTCCCCATTCGTCCTTTTGCGTTACGCGAGTTCCGGAAGCCGGCAGCTGAAGTACCGTGGAGGCCCCTGCTGCAGCGACGTTTTTGCATTTAGACCCAAAACTTGGCCCGGGCAAAGAGAGGTTGTCATTGAACGTTCTCCCTTCACTAGAAATTGCCACGCGCGGGTTGGAACACGCGCCACCGCCCCCCCCTCCAGACTTTCATTGCATGGAACAAGGCAACTTTTACACTCGCCTTACACTCGCCTGACATTGAAATTGGGGCTCAAGACTAGACTTGTCAACCACCCTCGCCTGCCACAGCGCCTCAAGACTCGCCAACGCACGGGCGCCAACTGTGCTCGGCGCGTGGTTCTGACTTTAATCGTTATCTAGTCGTCATCTAGTCGTTATTCTAATTATTCTAGTCGTTATGGCGTAACTCCACCATAGGTGGATGCAGCTTTATACTGGAGCCTTAGCAGAACTGTGGCCGCATTTGAAGGCCACGGTGCACCCACCCGTGTTGCCATTCCCCTCCTACGAGGGCCATTGAACATCTGTTGTTGAGCAACATTTGAACTATGTGTTTTATAACTCCTGTTGCTGAGCAACATCTGAAGTTTGTTTCCTTTGTGCCATGCGTCTGTGACAGCATGACTGTTGAGTTTTAAACCTTGGGTTAACCTGACTTCCGCTGTGCGTGTAGGTAACCCTGCTTGTTTGTGAACCGTGATTGCGCCATGAGCATGGTTTTCACAAACTCGAACATATGTGTGAATCTCACGTGCCATTTTGGCTTCAAGGCACTGTGTGCAATGACACGTGAGTCTGAATTTTTGACTTGACGTGTTATGGGTGCCGCCTGTTCACGTCGTCACCGCCGAGCAACAGAGCATTGGACGCGTTATATACGCAAGCTGTGGCATATTCGCAAGTTGCAACGCTACTTCCACAACATTGGGGAGTTTTTGCATCGTCGTGTGACCAGACGTCTTCTGTCACGCTTGTCGCGCACGTTGCCGCTGCGTTAGTCCATTTTCTGCATGGCTTTTGGGGGTGGTGGCGCAGAAATGTCTGTTGGGAGAGCTGGACCTCTTGATCCGAGTTGGAACGAGGCTGACTTGTCAGGTTCTATTGAACAGTGCAGGGATGAACTTTCGTCCGGAACAGCCAGGTCCATTCCCGAAACAGATGCTGTTTTTCATGAAAACAATGCTGATGAATTTGGTGGCTCGCTGGATTTGGATGGCGCCCTCGGTGACTTCAAGACTATCAGGCTGGATCGCGAGGCGCTGCCTAGTTTTGTGGGTCATGCAAGTTGTTCGGACTGGAGTTCCGAATCTATCTGCAGGGCGGTTGAAGAGGCTGAACTCGAAGCCGCTACTGTGAGACAGTTTTTGCTGCCGTGGGAAACTAGCCACCTTGCACCCATTTTTGGGGGTTCTGACACAGCAATACTGCAGAAGGAAAGGCCGCAGGCCCGGCACATCCATGAGCTTACAGAGCGGCGCGAGCCTGAGTTGCAACCTGCAGTATCTCGTGATGCTGCTGCTCCAGCTTTCCTGGCATGTGCACGCATTCGTCCCCGCAGGAACCCACCCGGTTTACACTTGGTGCTTAAGCGTTGGATGATGGTCATTTTGCATGCGCCCACTGAGTCCGAAGCCGGGATTCAGCTCATGGCACTTGAGAATGAGACTGAACGCTTGTCCGTCCTGCAGGAGATTTTGGGTGGAAAATCTCAGGCTACGTTATCAAAACGAGTGTCGTTTGCTCAGAGGATGATTCGCTGGTGGGTTGGTATTGGCGATTGCAAACAGGCCTTCTTCCCGCCGTCGGCTGTGGCGATTATTAAGTTCATGAGATCTTTGCGTGACAGTGGTGCAAGGATTTCCATTTTGCGGCAAGTGCCTGAGACACTACTGTTCTTGAAGCATGTGCTGGGGTTCGAGATTTCTGAGGCGGTTCTCACTTCGCCCAATGTCAAGGGCATACTCCGCCATGCCAGCAAGGAGAGACCGCCTCGAAAACAATCTAGGCCATTGAAGGTCTCCGAAGTCGCGGCCTTGGAGTGCATCGTCCAGGACCACAGATATGCTTTGCTTGACAGATATGCTGCAGGAGTGATTGTGTTTATGGTTCTTGCACGGGCTCGCTGTTCTGATGTCAGGGATATTTACACTTCCCGTATTGATGTGATGGATGAAGGCCTTTCAAAGGGATATATTGAAATGTCCACCTTCCACCACAAGAACGCTATGCACGCTGCCGGCACTGGGTTGCCACTACTCCTGATTGCAAGCGTCATCGGTGTGACAGGTGACAGATGGGGCAAAGCATTCCTGGACGTGGCAATGATGATGGGCAAAGACCTGAGGGCTGGGTTTGCTGGCCCGCTGCTCACTTCGCCGGACAGGAATGGCCGGCTTACGGAACACGCCGTTACTGCTGCAGAGCTTGGCCTTTGGCTCCGTGCTCTGTTGCAGAAACAGGTCGAGCCCCTCCCGGGCTTGACAGGGCATGGCATCAAGGCAACAGCACTGTCATGGGCGGCTCGGTACGGTTTGCCGGATGAAGTTCGTGCGGCGCTGGGGCACCATTCCATGAGAGGACGAGACGCTATAATTGTTTATGCAAGGGACCATCAAGCCATGCCATTGAGGAAACTTGATGAGGTTCTGCAAGCCATTCGCAGTGGTGTTTTCTTGCCTGACAACAGCAGGGCCTCTTATTTTGATGATGCGTCTCCAGACGTTCGAGAAGAGGCGCCCGCTTGTGAGGACAATGAGGACCCCCCTGCAGATGATGTTCATGCCTCGGGGCATGACAGCACGAGCTCGAGTTCTGAGTCAAGCTCCGGCGATGAATCAAGCTTGGATGAGGCCGTTGTGCGGGCCAGCCATGTGTCCCCCGAACCCACTAACTGGGGAAGAGGGACCCCATTTGAGCACAATGTGACCAGAACGTTGCATGTCCTGCCAGAGGGGTCCTCCACAAACACCTTCGTTTGTGGAAGGGTTTGTTCGGACAGTTTCACTCAATTCAAGGGCCAGCTTGTTGATGAATCAGCCAAGTGCAAACAGTGCATGCATGGCAAAGCTGCCCGGGATATGGGTTCTTTGTTGGCTGTGATGGACAGAGCAAAGAAACCTCGTTTGCAGTGAAAACGTGCCGTGTCGGCGCACTTGCCCGTGTCGGGCTGCCAGCGATGTCGCTTGGCTCTTGCTTGAACTTGTAGTTCAGCTGATGGCAGTGTGTCACTGCTTTGTCATGTGAAGGGTGGCGTGCGTGTCGCAGGCTCTAGCCCTCAGATTTTGGTCTGTGAAACTGACATGCGTGTGCTGCAGTTCACGTGTTGACCAAAAATTTAAGCCCTTGTGGGCCGCCATGACATCCTTGATGGACAGTGAGGCGGTGCTAAAGGCACGGCTCACAGAGGCCTGTTTGCCCGAGGGGAATGTGAATGTACTCCTAGGCAAGCAGATTACAACGCTCAGAAAGCTGGCGTATTCGGTTTGCACGCCGACGGCAACCGCAAGTGATGCCCAGTTGAATGCCTTGGTGAAGACGAGCGAGACAGAAGAAGTCGGAGTGGCCATTCTTGCAGCAATCAGACAGGTGCACTTTGAAGCCCAGACTCTCGGTGTGGCTGCTCTGAAGAATCTTGTCGAGCCAAAGAAAGATTCTGCTGCAACCGAACTCCCCTTTGTGGAGCGCAATGAACGCATTCGTTTGCAGAAAGGTCGTCTTCAAGGCCTGGACCTCAGTGGAGCCTTGGAAAATGCACACTTCAACTATGATTTGGTTTTCACCATGAGAGAGCAAAACTCCTTGAAGTATTTGGGCCCAGCCAAGTTTCCTTCACGGAAGCAGGAGGTCATGCAGGAGAAATGCTTGCAGGAGCTCAAGGTTGATTCGTCTGGCTCGATTGTTTTTGGTGAAAAGAAGAAGGACATGGAAGCCGAATTGGGGACCGAGCTCCTCATCAGGGACGCCCTAACCAGGAGGGCGCTCTCCTTCGATTTGGTCGGCTTGTGCAGTTTCATGGCAATGGAGTCCTTTCACAGATGGTTGTTCGACCATTTGCAGGTGCCGGCAACGCCAGCAGGCAGCAAAGTCACTATTGGCCAGGTGATGCGTGCTGATAAGCAGGCCTTTGTGAAATTGGCCGAATGGACTTCAGATGGCATCAAAAGGACAGAGTCAAATGACAAGCCTCCGCTTGAGCAGGTCCTGGCAAGGGTGCGCACCGATCCCAGTGTGGTGTACCATTTGCTTCAGGCCCCGGTGTCACAGAAGCAGGAATCAGGTGGTCAGCACCTTGCCCAAAAGCGAAAGAATCCCGAATCCGAGTCTGCCAGCAGACCAGACAAGAAAGGGAATTCCAAGGGCAAGGGCAAGCGTAATATCAAGGGCAGGGGCGTGAACGCCCCCAAAGAGTTGCGAGACAAGCAGCACACGCTGTCAAACGGCGAGCGGATCTGCTGGAACTTCAACTTAGGTTTGTGCCAAGACGCAGAGCCGGGTGGGCGCTGCCCACGCGGTCACCATGTGTGTGCTGAGCCGCATTGCCAGCAGGCTCATCAGATGAAGCATCACCCTCGCTGACTATGCAATGATTTCTTGCAGCGAGTTTCCAGGCGTATTGCTGGGCGACCTTTGTTTGAGCTGGCATGTGTTGAAATCTTCGCTGGCACCGGACGTTTGTCTAAAGCAATGAAATGCCATGGATTTGGGCAATCAATAGGCATCGACCACAAAGTGGTCAAAGGTGCATCAGTCGTTGTTTTGCGCCTTGATCTGACAGCGCCTGAAGGCGTTCGTTTGCTCTGGGATTTGTTACACCATTCTGACACCATCATGTACATCCACTGCGGTCCTCCATGTGGAACGTCCAGTAGGGCCAGGGGTATTGGCCCCGGGCCTAGGGCTTTGCGATCACATCGCCACCCTGACGGACTTCCTTCCTTGTTACCACATGAGGCGCTGCGGGTAAGACTTGCCAACTCTCTGTATCAGCTCGTTGGACAGATTGCTGAGTTTTGTTCTGAGAATGGTATTTTCTTCACCTGCGAGAACCCCAACCGCAGTTGGTTTTGGTCTACATCCTTTTATTCGCTGCATGTGAAACATTTGCTTTTCCGTTCCGTGCGCTTCGATCACTGCGAATTCGGCAGTCAACGACAGAAGCGGACAAGACTTGATACCAATTTGACCCTTCTTGATCGGCTTGCGCAGAATTGCTCGGGGCGCCATTCACATTTGCCCTGGGGACGTACGTCCGCAGGTTGGGCCACAGCTGAAGAAGTGGCGTACCCTCCGGATCTTTGCAAGCAATGGGCCCGAGCTGTGGTGGATGAGTTGGTCGAGCTTGGTGCCAAGCCGCCTCCCAACGAGTTGCAGCAACATGGACCGGACGCTCGCACGATGCGTGCTCAGCCTCGAACCAAGCGTTTGCCACCCTTGGTGCCGCCGTTCAAGGCCACGTTCAAGCTTTCCGGTCTATTGCCTGACTTGCCTTCAGGCCCCACTCTCAAACAGGCGTGGCCGGTGCCCGAGTCGTGCACAGTGGAGCCGTCAGTCCAGTTTTTGCCTGCAGGTGCCAAGTTGGTGCGCACTATTTTTCTCGGGGGGAGTGGCAGTGCTGCTGACAGTTCTGGTGAACACAACTTGGACGATGCTGAAGAAATGTCCAACTCCAACATCAGGCTTGACCAGCTTCCTGAGTGGGTCAATTCGGCCATGCCCTGTACTGCGCATTCTTCGAAAGCAGAGACTGAGAACGAGGCCGTAGCCGGAAGAGAGGCCCTCCAGATTTTCGGCATTCCGTGGTCACCTGACGAGTTCTTACAGCAAGCAGCGTTGCGCAAGCACCCCCGGGACCTGGTACAGTTGTTACCGCGTGACCTTTCAGATGTAGTGGAGTGCAATTCCCCAGACACGGCTACGGCGTGTGCTCTGGGAAGGACCGAGACAATTCGACGTTGGGCATTTAAGGCGTTGGAGTTGCGAGCAGAGGATGCAAGACTGTGTGCAGCTGCGCCCGAGCATTGCAGGGAGACATTGAGTGCAAAGAGGCCGGCCATGTTGAAGTTTCTGCTTGATGAGATTGGCTATGAGGATCGTGACCTTCCGCAGCAGCTCCTCACTGGGTTCGACTTAACTGGCCCAGTACCGGTGAGCAATGTTTTCAGGCCGCGTATCAGGCCTGCCACCATCACGCGTGACGAGCTCCGGGCCCATGCCGGTCGCCTTAGGGAAGCCACCCTGTCCAGCATTAGATCTTCCGGTGATCCTCTTGTTGATCAGGAACTTTATAAGGTCACCTGTGAAGAGGTCAGGAAGGGCTGGCTGCGGGGGCCGTTCAAGGAGTCAGACATCCCTTCACACAGTTCTGTGAGTCGCAGATTTCCGGTGGTTCAGCACGGGAAGGTTCGGCCAATCGACGACATGGCAGCCAGCTGTATCAACATGGCAACTGCCACGGCTGAGGCCATAAGTGTCCACAACTGTGACGTCGTGGTGGGGCTTGCTGTAAGCTTAATGAGGGCCGACAGCAACTGCCAAGGTCAGCAGTTGCTGCTGAGGTCCTGGGACCTTAGCAAGGCTTACAAACAGTTTGCAATTTCCTTGGAGTCATTGGATGATGCGTACATTGCTCTCTTTCGGCCAGGCGGTGGGCACGAAATTTACCAGGCCGTGGTTCTCCCGTTCGGTTCAGTTGCAAGCGTCAACAACTTTGTTAGGTGCGCATTTGCAGCATGGACGATCGGGGTGAGGGCTCTGAAGCTCCCGTGGTGTGCGTACTTCGACGATTACGTTTGCTTCGCTTGGGAATCTGTTGCAAATCACACTGCAATGGTTGTGCGTGCCCTGTTTTCATTCATTGGGTTTCAGACTGCGGATGACAAGGGCTGTGACTTCAGCGCGGTGTGCATTGTTTTGGGTCTGGAAGTCAGCATTGGGCCTTGGGACCGCGCCATTGTCAAGGTCAGCAACACGGAGGACCGTAAGCTCAAGCTGACGGCGGCTATTGGTCAGGTTCTTGAAGATGGGAAGATCAAACCTTCTCACTGGGAAACCCTCAAGGGCCGTTTGCAATTTGCAGAGGCGCAGATTTGGGGCCGTGGGGCTGCATTCGCAATGAAGACCTTGCGCCGTCATTTGGATGGTGCGCGCCGGGTCTTTGAAGCAAATGAGGCAGTTCGTGCCGCACTCGAGTGGATCCGTGACAGAATTCTTCTTGCTCCACCCAGACAACTTGCGGCGAAGGAGATGCCAGTCAGGCACATTTATGTGGACGCGTGCTACGAATCGTCAAGCGACTCGAAAGCTGGACTTGGAGGTATCTTGATGGAAGGAGAAAAGTGCCTGGCCGTCTTTTCGTATTTCATGACCAACGACCAGTTGCAGCGTGTTGCAAACGTGGGCAGCAAGAACCCATCTACGAGTTGGGGACCTTTGCTGTTGCCGTGGCACTCTCTTTGTGGCGCAAGAGTCTTTGTGGATTTGCCCCGGTTGTTTTCACTGACAATAACGCCGCCCTCGGCTCCTTCATCTCAAACAAGGCTTCCTTGTCTGGTGTGGAGAAAATTTTACAGTTCGTGTACAATATTGAAGTCGCAATTGGCTCGCTGATTTGGTTTGAGCGAGTTTGTTCTTTCTCAAATCCAGCTGATGCCCCGTCTAGGGGGGAGGTGCCGGAACAACTGAAAACGCTCAACGTGCAGATCGATATCAATGCTGTGTTGGAAGAATGCTCGCTGTGAGCGTCTATGTGCGTGGGGTAAGTGGGCGACGCCGCAAGACAGCATGTGCGTCTTGTTTGTGCGGCATGGAAAGCATTGTATGCTGGACTGTTTACAGCTGTGTAAGCTGTATCGCCTTTCACCCCATGCCTGCAAAAAGAGTCCGCACCAGCTTATCGAGTTGAGTCGTTTTCGAGGATGGGTTTCGATTTGCCGTTCGGGTCCCATCCCTGCAGTCGGTTGTGCTCCCTCCCCACCCTTTCTGGCCTAGGGCGCCAAGTGAGTTAGGGTTGTTTGTAGGTTTATTTTACGGTGGGTGTGCTTTGGCTCAAAGGATAATCTAGTCGTAATTCCACGAAACCACGTAAAACACAATTATTCATGAACTGGCTCTGGCTTGAAAGGAAAATGCCTTTCTTATCTCTCAATATTTTTTTGGACTACCGACTAGGAAACGCTTGAGGCTTCCGAATTCACGACTAGAATAACGACTACAAAACGATTAGAATAACGACCAGAATAACGACTAGAATAACGACTAGAATAACGACTACAAAACGATTAGAATACCGACTAGAATAACGACTAGAATTGCGACGATGCCCGACTGCAGGCAAACTGCGGCCCAGCTCCACATTCTCGCGCTGCGGACGCCCCACGAGCGGCCCTGATCTCGCGCAAAGGCTTGAAAATCGCAGCCACACAGGCGGATACGTGGTATCTGCGGCTGCCCTAACCCAGCACAGCAATCCTGTTGCCGGAGGATTGACGGAGACGCAACCCAAGGCTCACATGCAGCAAATGAGGCCAAGAAAACCACCCTTCTGCTCTGAGTTGCGCTAAGAAAGCATTTATCATGCTTTTCGAGCCACAAAGCTCCGCAACAGAAACGCACTTACAAGCCAGAAACAGCACTTTAAGCCCGGGCAACTTAAACTTCCGAGACGCACAGAATGCGACTAGGACCCGTTTTGCCTGCATATTTAAGCAGGCGGAAAACCCTTGCAGAAGTGCAAGCAGAAGGGCTGTGGCCGCACCGCGCAAAACCAACAAATTTTTGCAGAATCCACATTTGCTGAATAATAACCTCTGAAGATGCGCTGTGAGCGGTTTTAGATTTCACAAATAACAGAGAGAGACGAGTACCTGGCGGCGCAGCGGGCGGAACGCCGGCGCGGGCTACGAGCGCAGGGACTGGCTGCCGGTGAATGAGCTGGGCGGGGCCACGAGGCACCCGGCCCACCTCACGGAGGAGCAGGTGGCGCAGCGGGTCAGGCAACAAGTGGAGGCCTCGCTCGGCGACCCGGGCGGCCCCATCCTGCAGCTCTCGGACGAGACCTACGTCCTCGACCCCGAGGGGCACTGGGTGGTCAGCACCCAGAGCACGCACTACAGGAACTCCAGGACCGAGGTGGAGACGCTCCTGCGCCAGCGCATGAGGGGCCTGAGGAGCGTGAGCTTCCAGCTGCCCTGCGAGGAGGACGTGCTGCCGAGCGCCTTCGAGGACAAGCCGCTCTGCGTGCCCCGGCAGCTGGCCGAGCTGCTGCAGCTGAGCGTGGAGGAGGTGTGCGCGGACTTCGACGCCATGCTGCGCCACGACTGGAGGCGCCTCGGCATCTCCGCCGAGGAGGTGCGAGAGTTCTGCGTGTGGCGCAACGCCCCCATGCGCGTGCTGAGCTCGCAGGGCGACCTGGTGGACAGCTACGACCCGGCGCTGAAGGAGCACCGCACCCTCTCTCTATACACAAGGTTTCCCAACTGCCACAATATTGCAGCTACAGACCCAGCAGAGCTCGTCCGCCCAGGAAACGACCTTGTCCTGCGAAGAATTTCAAGTCCAGAATTGCTCCTGCAGCCACGGCGCTGCAACGTAACGCACCCTCGATTTGCTTGCAATTTGCCTTGTAGCCTCACTTCTGCGCGCCAACTTTTTTTTGCAGGCGGTGTGTAGAAGTGAGGTCCGTAACTGCAATATTGTTGGAGTAGGCAACCTCTGCCGGGCTTCCCTTTCTGTGCCTCTCTGGGCCGGACCTTGGATTTTTTTTATATAAAAATCTAAATGCTTCCATCCCTGGCAGTCTTCCGCGTCTCTGGGCCGGACCTTGGATTTTTTTTTATATAAAAATCTAAATGCTTCCATCCCTGGCAGGCAGTCTTCCGCGTGCTTTCCGTGCTCCTCCGGGGCCGGGCCGGCTTTCCGGTTAAGTCTCGCTTGCCTCTGCTGCCGCCGCAATCTCGTCACAGAGCGCCGCTGGAATGCTGTACAGCAGCTCACGGGACTGCCTGCGAACGTTCTCGTAGCGCTGGCCGATTTTCCGGGGACCCCTTTGGGCGGCGCGTGCGTGCCTGCCGTTCTCCCAGGCCTCGCAGCGGTTGCCGGGCCCGCAGAGTCCGCAGCTGGGCGCCCAGCGCATGTTCGTCCAGATGCCACAACTCACCCATAAACTTCAGCTGCATGCCTTAAAAGGACGCATGGGGAAGATCAAGCTGTTTCCTACGACAGAGTATAGCAGTAAGCAGCCCTCTGACACCGTGGTGCCCCTGGTGCCATGCACGGGCATCTTCCTCGGGCCATCAAAATCGGGCAAAACCGTGGCTCTGATCAGCCTGATTCTGGAGCAGTATCGCGGCGTCTTTGAGAGAATTTACATCTTCAGCCAGAGTGTCAACATAGACGACGGCTGGATCCCCGTCAAGAAGTACATTGAGGAGGACCTGGGGGTGAACACAGAGCGGGAGCAGACGTATTGGGTTGAGTGGGACGAGGCGGCGCTGCGGCGCATCATCCAGCAGCAGCGCAAGATCACGGAGGCGTCCAAGAAGTTGGAAATGAAGAAACTGTACCAGGTGCTTGTAGTCATTGACGACTTTGCTGACACGCCGCAGTTGCACAAGCCTCACGGCGCCCTGGATACGCTGTTCATCAGGGGCCGGCACATGCAGATCAGCACCTGGGTGAGTTCCCAGAAGCATCAGCCGTGCGGGTCAACATGCAATTTTTGTGCTGCTGGAGGCTGCGCAACCAGCACGAGCTGGATGCCGTCATCGAGGAGCTGAGCGCACTGCTGCCGAAGGAGCAGCTGTACCGGCTGTACGAGCAGGCGACCCGAGAACCTTACAGTTTCCTCTTTGTGGACTACCTGAAGCCGAAGAACGAAATGTTCTACAAGCGCTTCGAAGAGCGTTTCGCGCTTGAGAAAGACTCCGATGGGGGCAGCGCTCAGCTTCCTGGGCCCGAAGCTGTTCGCCAGCTCCACGCTGATCAACGCGAAGTGTGAGAACATCTCCTGCGCCTCAGGCGCTCAGTGCTGCACTTCCGTCGCAGCTGTCCAGTCGCCCGTCGTTCGCCGGACGGGTGGCGTCCTAAAGAAAAGGATGACGACGATCTACGTGGACAGCCGCAAGAGGGTGGCCGGCTCGGACAGCGACTTTGAGGTCGACCTGGGAGAGTCGCTGCACCTGCAGAGCGACGCCCGGCTCGCCGTCTACAAAATCCGCCTGGCCGACAGCTTCCTGTCCACGGACCGCGGCCGCTGCCTCTGCTGGGTTGACGCCGCGCTCGGCACGCTGAATTGGGCGCTACTGCCCGAGGGCGCTTACACGGGCACCCGGCTGGCCGCCTGGGTCAGCTCCAACTTTGCCACCGCCACCTATAGCGAGACCACAAACAGTCTGAGCGTTGCCTACGACGGCAACCGGCTGATCCTGAACGACCTGGAGCTGCGCCAGCAAGTTCCTAACGCAGCGGACTACCCTGCTGCGCCGCCCGCCTCTCCCACCAAGCCCTTCAGCGTGGACCACATGCTGGGCCCGAGCTTCGTCTCCGGCGGGCAGCAGGTCTTTGAGTTCGTCCGCATGATGGCACACAACGAGGTCTACCTGCGCTGCGCCCAGCTGGCCAACGCCAGCAAAGTGCTGGGCAACCTGGGCGACGACATCCTCTCCAAGATCACGCTGAAGAGCGGAGTGGGTACCATTGTGGAGACGGGCTCGGACGACGGGCACTTCATGGCCCTCAGGGGCCCGGTTACCCTGAGGCACATGCGCTTCCGGCTGACCGCCCTGGACGGCAACGTTGTCCGGCTTCGCGGGTCGTCTTTGTCGTTCGTGTTATATCTTGACCACGTATAATAAATGGAGCCGACCGAACAAGAGGCGCCGGAGGCGCAAGAGGCGCAGGACGCTGCGCCGGACGCTGTGCAGGACGCTGCGCCGGCGGTACCGAAACGGCGGGGCAGGCCCCCTGGGAGCAAGAACAAACCGAAGCAGGACGTGCCTACTGAGCCGGCTGCTCCAAAGCGCAAGCCAAAGCCGCCTCCACTAGAGACGGCGCCGGCGGAGGCACCGGCTGAGGCACCGGCTGAGGCACCGGCTGAGGCACCGGCTGCACCAGAGGCGCCTCAGCTCACAAGAGAGCAGCAGCGCGCCCTGCGCATGCTGGAGAGGCAGTCCGCTTATGACCGGCTGACCACAGGCGCAAGCGTACTGGTATAAAGGCAAGATGATGTCGATCGAACCCCGCAACGAGCCGCGGATGCTCCGGTGGTTCCGCAGAACGTACCCCAGCTACAACCTGCAGCCGCTGCTGCTGAAGCGCTACCGAGAACTGGAGGAGGCGCGGGCCTTCAACAACTGGCTGGGGGAACGCCGGCTAGCCCAGGAGGGGCAGCGGCACCTGGACGACGTGAGCCGGCTGACGGAGGCCGTGCACCGCCAGGTCCCTCAGCTGCGCTACGCGCGGGCCGAGCGCCGGGGCGTGGAACGGGCGGCGGACGAAGTTGCGCAACAGTAAATGAAGGCGCTTCGGGCACACGGCTTCAATCAGCGCCCGCGCTTTGAGCAGGTGGTGGGCTACCTAGAGCGGAATGAGCCGCTGCCCCTGGATCAACCGCACCGCAAGGCCACCTCGTTTGTCACAAGCCACTTCTACCTGGACGATTTTGTGCAGTCCAGCGAGGATCCCAACCCCCGGCCCCTGCAGCACACGCCTCTGCAAGCAATTCCCGAGGAAGGCTTCCGCACTCCCGCAGAGGCCACGGACGAGGACGTGCGCCTTGCGCGGAGGTACCAAGGGTACGGCGGAACCCGCTTTGTTGAGGATGACCTGGCAGGAGACCCCGAGGCCGGCGCCTTGGCCAGCAACGGGCAGGGGCCGCCCTCCATCACGGACCGTCTGCGCAGCACTGCAGACGGCGCGCAGGCGGCAGCGGACCTCATAGGCGCAGGGGCAGCGGGACTTGCAGCCGCGCAGGCTTTCCGCTCTCAGCTGCCCCAGGACGCAGCTGAGTACGTGCGCCTGAACGTGCTGCCCCGTCCGGGCCAGGCGCAGCCGCCTCCGCAGATCATAGGTCGGCCCAGTGATGTGGAGCGCCTCCTGGATGAGGCAGGGCAGCGCGCGCAGGAGGTGGAGCGTGGCGCAGCGCAGGCCGTTGAGGAGACGGCGGCCGTGGCAGCGGAGGAGGGCGAGGTTGCCGTTGCCGCCGAGGGTGTGGGCGGAGCCTTCGGGTACCTGGGGGGGCTGGCTGAAGGAGCAGCAGCCCTGGCGCCCACCGCGGGCGAGGGTGCTGGAACGTTGGCTGGCGCGGCGGGAGTTGGCGCGGCGGCAACGGCGGGGCTGGCCGTGGGCATTGCGGGCGGCGCAGCCTACGGTCTCGCCCGCGGCACGGGCTGGGTGCTGGAGAACACGCTCTTCCGGCCTCAGCAGGGCAGCGAGGACGCGGCCGTGCAGGACGTCCGGTCCGCCAACAACATGAACGACGCCACGCAGCCTCATCACTTCACGCTGCGCACCGGCAGCAGCACGTCCGGCAGCCCCGCAAGCAGCCGCGCCTCCTCGCAGTCCGGCTTCCGCGTCCAGGCGCAGTCCAACAACACGCCGCGCCCCTTCTCCTGGGGCCTGAACCCCGTGGCCCTGCCCCAGTCTCAGCCGAGCTCGCGGGCGAGCTCCAGTTCCGGGCAGTCACGCCGGAGCCTGCCTCCGCCCAGCTTTGACCAGCTGGCACGAGACATCGAGGCTGCCTAATATTATTCCAGTCCGTGTACGATTTTGCTCCTTCGCCGTACGAGTGAAAATGCGTGTCGTGGTACATGTAAAGAAGCATGGAGGTAGTCACCGCCGGAGCCCAGGATGAGCTGATGCAGAGCCTGGACTACAAGCTGAAGACGAGCAACACCAGCTACGTGACGGCGCGGCACGACGTGCAGTACTTCCCGAGCTCGCTGAGCTCGTTCTCCCCCACAACCTCTCGGGTCTGCCGCATCCCGCTGACCAGCGGCACGTCCTTCATCGACCCCGAGTCCATCAAGATCGCCTTCCGCGTCAGGAACACGGACGGCACCAACCCGCTGGCCCCGGCCACGCCCAACCCCGCCTGCTTCGTCCAGCGCGTCCAGGTCTTCGCCAACGGCCAGCGCTGCGACGACATCAACTACTACGGCCGCACCGTGGCCGTGCACGACCTGCTGAAGGGCAGAGAGTACAACCGCAACAAGGCCATGGAGGGTTTCGACGAAGTGAACGACCCGCGCATCGCCCGCGCGGTGCACCAGGGCGGCTACGCGGACGTGCTGCTGCGCCCCACCATGGTGGGCATCCTGCGCTGCGGCAAGATGCTGCCGCCGCAGCTGAACCTGGTGATAGAAATTGAGTTCGCGGACGCCACGACTGCGCTGTGGTCCGAGAACGCCGGGGCGCACCCGTCCGGAGCCACACTGAGCACCGACTTTGAGATCCAGAACGTCCGAGTTCTGGCCTCCCAGGTCGTCCTGGACTCTGCGCTGGTAGAGTCCTTCAACCGGGTGCTCCTCTCAGGAAGGTCCCTGGTGTTCAGCTACCCCACGGTGCACACGCAGCAGTCCAGCGTCCCGAACGGCGTGGCGGAGCACAACGTCACCGTGGCGCGTGCCTTCACGAAACTCATGGGCGCGTTTGTGACTTTTTGGGACAACGACGCGGGCTCTAAGATCCACTTGCTGGCCAACCCGGGGCAGGACGTGGCCCCCATCGGCGCGGCCAGGCAGGAGGACAGCCTCCTGGAGTCGCAGATGCAGCTGGGCAGCCTGCAGTACCCACACAACCCCATGAAGGGAGCCTCGGAGCACTTCCACTTCCTCTCCGTCCTTGCGGGGACCTACGACGACACGGTGCGCAACATCGACATCGGCCGCGTGGGCTACCTGCGCCACAGCTTCATTGCCGGCTTTCCCACCGAGCGCGTGCCCAAGATGCCACTGAGTGGTGTCAGCACCCGCTCGGGCGACCTTGCCCGGTTCACCTTCAAGGGCCTGGACGGCACGATGACGGACCTGTTCATTCATTTGGTGGCCTACCAGCTGGTGACGCTCTCCGGAACGGGTGTGTCCGTCCTGGACTAAAAACTGCGTGGCACCCAACTCGCCGTCCGGGCAGGAATCAAGCCTGCGTTCGTCGGGCCAACTTTTTTTTCGTTCGAATGAAAAAGCCCGATCTTCCGCTTCGAACCATGAAGCTTGCCCTGGGACCCGTGCAGTCGAACGCCAAGGGCGGGCGGTATGTTTCGCTCGAGGACAGTGAAGAAATTTTCTACCGCCGCAACTGCGCCGTGGAGATTCTCTGGGAGCCCGGTAATTTCCAAGACGATGGCGCAAAGCGTTTGGGCATCTGCTTCACAGCGGACCCAGATCTCCGCGACTGGGTGCTCTCCGTGGAAGACACCGTCGTGGATAACATGATCGTGCAACAGGGCCCCTTCCCCGGCGCGTCCCGCACGGAGCTGGAAGCGCAGCTCCAGAGCGCCGTCAAGGTGAGCCCCAAGGGCCAGCACGTCAAGGCGAAGATCAACTTGGAGCGCTGCGTCTACTGGGACTCAAACGGCAAGCCCGCGCCGCAGCCCTCGGAGTTTGCTCGCCGCCGGGGGCGCGCCGTGATCGAGGCGCGGCAGGTCTGGCTGATGGGCCGCCAGTTTGGCGTGCTCTTCGAGGTCCGGCACCTCACCCTGGACGCTGTCGAAGCGCCCTGCTGCCCGTTCATCTCCTCTATTAGTTCAGAGGTGAAGACGGCTTAACGTAAGCGCCCACCTGTCAGCTCGTGGAATCGCATGCCAGGTCTTCTTAAGAAATTATTATAATTTGGGAGCTGCAACGGGCCTGATCACGCCACCTCAAGCAGGTCGGAGCTGGTCGCCCGCGACGCGCCCACGTACAGGTGGCGCAGAGACAGGTGGACGGAGCCCAGGTCCAGCCTGACGCGGCCTTGCAGAGTCAAACCCTGGCAGCTGGCGTAGGTGACGGCGTGGCTGAGCCTTGTGGCGCGCAGCAGCTCCTGCTGCTTCAGCCGCAGCCCGTTGTCCAGCCTGACGTGCTCGGGCTCCACCTCTGTAACGGCCACAAAGACGCCCTTGGGAATCTTCCCACCGCCCCCGATCAGCCGGAGCCCCGGCCACACCAGCATGTTCTGCGCTCGGTTCTGCGGGCTCTGCAATTGGCTCTCGGGCAGAGCAATTTCCACACCCGTTTCCAGTACTAAGAGCTTGGCGCCCGGTGGCTGCAGGGCCCGGTTGGCTGCCGCGTTCACGGCCACCCGCCGCGCGTGGCTGATGACCAGGGTCGTCTCGGGCCACCCTGGCTTGGCGGGGAAGAGTTCGCGGGCCCGCGCCTTGGCCTCCTCCAGCGCGGGCGCGTCGGGCTCGCCCACCTGCAGCCACTTCACAAAATCGAAGATGCCGGGGTCGGAGCGCATGTTTTCGGTGAGCTCGTGCCGGTGGCCGCCTGCGAGGTCCAGCACCAGCTGGCTATGCTCCAGCGGGGCGCTGATGGGCTGCCCGGCCCAGGAGTCCAGCACCGCGGGCAGCTGCCGGAAGTCGCCAAGCAGCAGGAACTTCACGTCGGGGTTCAGCCCCACGCACGCCAGGTCCGCCCAGAGCGCCATGTCCAGCTGGGTGATCTCCTCAACCACGAGCCAGTCAAGTTTTTGCACGCTCCCGTTGCGGACGTACCTGCGCACCCAGTGGTCGGCCGTCTGCGCGCCGAGCCCCAGGTTCTGCGCAGAGCAATGCGTCTTCGACACCAGGTGCACCGCCTCGCCCTGCTCACGGAGCCGCGCCACGATCTTGCGCGCAAGGTACGTCTTCCCGGTGCCCGGCAGGCCGGTGAGCAACAGGGAGTTGCCGGCCGCGCAGTGCTCCAGGGGGTCCTCCACCTCGCGCCACCGCCGCAGCGCTGGCCTCTCCGCCTCCATGCGCGGCGGTGCGCTGCGCCCCAGCAATGGCTTACACTCCTCCACCCGAAAGACGGGTGTGCCGTCCTGGTGCCGCAGCCTGGTCAGCGCCTCCAGGCTCTCTTGCCGGCTCTTTGGCAGCCCCTGGAGCAGTAGGCAGTCCGTCTTGACCTGCTTCACGTACCGTGGGGGCGCCGCCAGCAGCCGCCGGGCCTTGGCCACCATGCAGTGCTCGAAGCCCAGCACGGCGTCGTGGATGGGGCGATACGTTCCGTTGGTTAGCAGGCGCCGTGTGTACACGAAGTCCCAGACGCTGCCCTCCCCGTAGCAGAAGCTTTGCGTGAAGTCGGCGCCGGGGCCGTCCAGCTGGCAGCTGCTGCTGCGCACGGAGTAGATCACGTCCGCGCGGCGCGCCCATAGCCCGATCATCGCGTTCACCGAGAGCTTGGCCATGTGCTCCTCGCCCTCGGGCCACGCAGCGTCCATGCGCTCCAGGGCCCGCCGGAGCGTGGCCGCGCCCACGTGTCCGCGCGCATAGATGCCCAGCGGGATGTGATCCCAACGGCACACGCCCGTCTCCAGCATCGCGGCAATGGAAACTTTGGGGTACCAGCCAGGGCCCACAAACGGCAGCAGCTGCAGCGCGGCCTGGCGCGCGTCGCGGCACCCCTCCACGTAGCCCAAGTCCGGCAGCCGCCCCGGCTCCACGGGCTCCACGCCGTCCGCGGGGCAAAGGATGGGCAGCGGGAAGGGTGCGTTGGCCAAACCGTTGCGGCGACAGCGCACGACGTCGACACCCACGTAGGGCTTCTCGCGGTGGCTCCCCTGGGCCTCGAAGACCAGCGGCGGCAGCTTCGGACTGCGCACGTAGGCCTCCATAACCCCCGGGCAGACGCGGCTCTCCAGACTCGTGGGCTGCGCGGATTCCCGGAGCGTCTTCTCGCTGTGGCAGTCAACGCAGAGCGCCTGCAGCCGCTGCACGCTGTCTGCGAAGAGCTGCCGCACCGGCACAACGTGGTCCAGCTCGCAGGCGCTCTGCGTCACCGTGCAACCACACAGCGCGCACAAGCCCTGCTGCACGGCCAGGACCTCCTGCCGCTGCGCCGCTGTGGGAACCTCCCGCTTGGCCTTCAGTAATTTGAGAAAGACCTCGTGCGCCAGGCCCGCCAGCCGCTGGCCCCGGTACTCCTGGTCCAACCCCTCGCACCAGCGCCGCAGCAGCTCGTGCTCCTCGGGCAGCTCACGGATTCGCATGCCGCACCTCAGCCTCAGCCCGCTGTACTGGGAGGGACTGCTGAGGGTCACTTTGGGGCTCTCCCCGGCCGCCATCAAGTCTCGCCGCGCCTCCCGTAGGTCCTCGCACCAGAACAGCCCCGGCTCCAAAGGCAGCGCGGGGTCAAAACGCTTCCACTCGACTATCGGCGGCAGCTCCTGCCGCGCCTCGCCGCGGTACAGCGTGCGCCACGCATCCCGCTCCAGCACGCGCTTCACGCACCGGTACATGTAGCAGTGCCCGTTGAAGCACAGGAAGCACACGGTGCGGTGTCTCTTCAGTGCAGGGTCGTAGCTGTCCACCACGTCGCCCTGCGAGCTCAGGAACCGCATAGGGGCGTCGCGCCAGACGCAGAACTGCCGGACCTCCTCGGCCGAGACGCCCAGGCTCCGCCAGTCGTGGCAGAGCATGGTGTCGAAGTCCGCACAGACCTCCTCGAGGCTAAGCTGCAGCAGCTCCGCAAGCTGCCGGGCCACGCAGAGCGGCTTGTCCACGAAGGCACTGGCCAGCACGTCCTCCTCGCAGGGCAGCTGGAAGCTCACGCTTCGCAGCCCCTGCATGCGCTGCCGCAGCAGCGTCTCCACCTCCGTCCGCGAGTTCCGGTAGTGCGTGCTCTGCGTGCTGACCACCCAGCGCCCCTCGGGGTCCAGGTAGTACGTCTCGTCCGAGAGCTGGAGGATGGGCCCCGCGGGGTCCCCGAGGGAGGCCTCCACCCCCCGCCGCACGCGCTGCGCCACCTGCTCCTCGGTGAGTCCCGCGGGGTGCCGAGTCATGGCGCCCCCGAGCTCGTTGATCGGTAGCCAGTCTTTCCGCTCGTAGGCCGCGCCCGCGTTCCGCCCGCTGCGCCGCCGGCCGCGGATGACCACCGGTACGTGGACCAGGTACTCATAGTACTTGTCTCGGAAGAAGGCCTTCCCCAGCTTGGTGAGCCGGTGCTCGCCGTCGCCCTCCAAAGACCGCACGAGCTTCTTCTGCCCGTTGCGCAGGAGAATGTAGTCGTTGGGCCCCTCGCGGATGAGGGGCTGGTTGTAGTCAAAGTCCTTGGTGGGGGGGCGCAGCCCCAGGTGCGAGTAGTAGTGCTGCCCCGCTCGGGTCAGCTGCCCGTCCGTGCGCGCGAGCAGCGCGTAGGCGCCCGCCCCTCTGTGTAGGTTCAACACGACGGAGCCATCCGCCGTCGTGCGACCCCTGGCGCCCATATCCGCCGCCTCGCTGATGCGTTGTCGTTGTCTCATCCAACTTGCCATTCTTTTTTACGGGGCCAGATTTTTTTGGTTGGCCGCGCATTCTCCCCGGCCATACCTGCACGTATGGCCGGGGAGAATAGCTTTTTTACGCGGTTTTGCGCTACAAAATGCTATTAGTCTAGTCCGTATGTCTATATACGGACGGGACTAATAGCTCGTTTTTGCACGTTTTTTGCATGGCATGATTTTTGCATGGCATGACATGATTTTGCATGATTTTGGTGCGCTTTTTCATGTCCCGCTCGGGACGCCTCTGGGGATGCTCAGCATGCTGGAGATGCTGGGGGGTGCTGGGATTTGTTTCTTAAACGTTAGACGAGCCTTGTATTGTGCTTCGCAAGATCTCGGCCCGGATCGGACAGCGGCATCAGCAACAGCAGCATTCACTCTTGGCTCGGACAGCAACAGCAGTTTGGCTCGGGTAGGGGTCATTAGGTGTGAGCAGGCTCGGATCGGGCATTAGGTGCGAGCAGGCTCGGGTAGGGGTCATTAGGTGCGAGCAGGCTCGGATCGGGCATTAGGTGCGAGCAGGCTCGGGTAGGGGTCATTAGGTGCGAGCAGGCTCGGGTAGGGGTCATTAGGTGTGAGGCTCGGGTAGGGGTCACTAGTGAACAGCAACAGCATCAGCAGCACCAGCAACATCAGCGCCCCGGCCATGAGTGGAGTCACGGAGGACATTCGAAGTTTTTCGTGCCGGTTTTTTTTCTGGGTGTGTCAGGAGGAATGCTGGGGCCAATGGGAGCCGCAGGCTCGAATTGCCCTCATTTTTTTTCTCCCTTTTCCCCCTTTTTTTTCACGTCAGGAGGAGTGGGGTCAGACGCACCAGGCCCGACTCGCCCTCGTTTTTTTCTTGTTTTTTTTCCGTCAGCCGCATGGAGCGCACCAGGCCTGACTCGCTCTCGATTTTTTCCCTTTTTTTTTTTTTTCCACGGCAGGAGGGGTGGCATCCGCATGAGCTGCACCAGGCCCGACTCGCCCTCGTCTTTTCCTTGTTTTTTTTTTCCACGCCAGGAGGAGTGGCATCCGCCGCAGGGGTGGCTTCCGCATGGAGCGCACCAGGCCCGACTCGCCCTCGTCTTTTCCTTGTTTTTTTTTTCCACGCCAGGAGGAGTGGCATCCGCCGCAGGGGTGGCTTCCGCATGGAGCGCACCAGGCCCGACTCGCCCTCGATTTTTGTTCCCCCTTTTTTCCACGGCAGGAGTGGCATCCGCATGGGCCGCACCAGGCCCGACTCGCCTTCGTGTTTTTTCCCCTTTTTTTCCACGTCAGGTGGAGTGGGATGGCGCCGGCAGCTCCGGGTGGAAGGTGCCTCGCAGGCCTGATTTTTTTTTCACGCGTTTGCGTCATCTCGCCACTTGAAGGCCGCCGTCGAAGGTGAAGAGGGAGAAGGCGTTCAACGATGAGAAGGCTCGTCGTATCGTGAGAGGGGGCTGTGGGCTATCCTTTTTTTTTCCGCCAGGACGCGATGCGCCGCGAGCTGGCGGTCAAGGCGGGTACAATTTCAACGGTAAACGGATGAAGATCACAGTTGCAGGACGCGACCATCCGCGAGCTCCGCGGCCAGCTCGCGGAGCACGCGGACACGGCGGCGAAGCTCGTGGAGAAGGCTCGTTTTTTTTCCGCCGGCTGGCGGACCGTTGTGGCTGACAGGAGATGGAGTGCCTCCGCCTCTTCACGAAGCTCGAGGCGGAGCAGAAGTGGATCGAGGGCTACAAGGAGCGCGGCGTCCCCCCTTTTTTTTTTTTCCTCAGCAGTGAGCTGTCAGGTCGACATCAAAGCCCTCTACGAGGAGAACCAACGGCTGCGGCTGGAGGTGGGAATCGGCTCATCCGTTGTCTCTTGAATCCCATTTTTGGGAGGCCGCCACCGCCGCAGCCGCCGCTCCGCCGGCGAAAAAGCCACGCAAGGCGCCTTTTTTTTCTCCGCTTTGGGCCATGTTTGAACGTTCTGGTCAGGCGGCATGAGCTGGACATCGTGGCGGGAGGACCGTGTTTTTGCGTTTTTTCGCGTGCTTTTTCAAGCGTTTGTTCAACCTGCAGGAGTGAGCGTGGCCGACTCGAGCTCATCCTGATGGAGGAAAAAGCGCTCGGGCCCGCGGTTTTTTTTTTTAGTGCCGAGCGGGCACTTAGGAGTGCCGAGCGGGCACTTAGGAGTGCCGAGCGAGCACGTTAGGTAAACGTGCCGAGCGGGCACTCTAGATTAGGAGTAGGTAGTGCCGAGCGGGCACTTAGGAGTGCCGAGCGGGCACAGTGCCGAGCGGGCACTTAGGTAAACGTGCCGAGCGGGCACTTAGGAGTGCCGAGCGGGCACGGTGCCGAGCGGGCCCGTAGGATAGTACGGGTTCGCCCAACGGCCCATAGTACTGGTTCGCCCAACGGCCCATAGTACGGGTTCGCCCAACGGCCCCCTTAGTACGGGTTCGCCCAACGGCCCATAGTACGGGTTCGCCCAACGACCCAGAGTACGGGTTCGCCCAACGGCCCCCTTAGTACGGGTTCGCCCAACGGCCCCCTTAGTACGGGTTCGCCCAACCTCGTTTGATACTGGCTCGCCCAACGGCCCCCTTAGTACTGGTTCGCCCAACGGCCCCCTTAGTACGGGTTCGGCCAACGGCCCATAGTACTGGTCCGCCCAACGGCCCATAGTACGGGTTCGCCCAACGGCCCCCTTAGTACGGGTTCGCCCAACGGCCCATAGTACTGGTCCGCCCAACCTCGTTTGATACGGGCTCGCCCAACTGGCCTAGCTCTGTGCCCCCCCCTGAGGCGGTTTTTTATTTATATAAAAATCTAAATGCTTCCATCCCTGGCAGGTTGTCTCCCGTGCTTTCTGTGCCCCTCTGAGGCGGTTTTTTATTTATATAAAAATCTAAATGCTTCCATCCCTGGCAGGTTGTCTCCCGTGCTTTCTGTGCCCCCTGAGGCGGTTTTTTTATTTATATAAAAATCTAAATGCTTCCATCCCTGGCAGGTTGTCTCCCGTGCTTTCTGTGCCCCCTGAGGCGGTTTTTTATTTATATAAAAATCTAAATGCTTCCATCCCTGGCAGGTTGTCTCCCGTGCTGTCTGTGCCCCCTGAGGCGGTTTTTTATTTATATAAAAATCTAAATGCTTCCATCCCTGGCAGGTTGTCTCCCGTTCTTTCTGTGCCCCCTGAGGCGGTTTTTTATTTATATAAAAATCTAAATGCTTCCATCCCTGGCAGGTTGTCTCCCGTGCTTTCTGTGCCCCCTGAGGCGGTTTTTTATTTATATAAAAATCTAAATGCTTCGATCCCTGGCAGGTTGTCCCCGTGCTTTATGTGCCCCCTTGAGGCGGTTTTCCACAGGCATTTAGATTTTTATATAAATAAAAAAGCACCTCAGGGGGGCACGGAAAGCATGGGAGACAGCCTGCCAGGGATGGAAGCATTTAGATTTTTATATAAATAAAAAAAGCCATCCTCATCCTTGAGGTGTGTGATATAGGGATGCCAACATGCGAAGCGCACGGAGCTGAGTTCCAGGTCGTTGGGCGAAGCAGTATTAATCCTACGTGCCCACTCGGCACTGCATAAAAACCTCCCCCAGCGCCAGACCCAGGCCATTTGACAAGCCGCGAGGAAGTATTATTTTCTTTTTTTTTTTAAATAAAATTTTATATTTTATATAAAACTAACTAAACGCATGCATTCCTTGTCAGACTGCCTGCAGAGGGACTGAAGCATTTAGATTTTATATGAACAAAGCCGCCTCAAGGGGCACAGAGCTAGGCCATTTGACAAGCCGCGAGGAAGTATTCTTTTCTTTTTTTAAAAAATAAATTTGTATATTTTATATTAAACTAACTAAACGCATGCATTCCTTGTCAGACTGCCTGCAGAGGGATTGAAGCATTAAGATTTTATATGAACAAAACCGCCTCAAGGGGCACAGAGCTAGGCCATTTGACAAGCCGCGAGGAAGTATTCTTTTCTTTTTTAAAAAATTAAAGTTTTTAATTTATATAAAAAGCTAAACGCGCGCATTCCTTGTCAGACTGCCTGCAGAGGGATTGAAGCATTTAGTTTTTTAGAAAAAATAAAACCGCCTCAAGGGGCACAGAGCTAGGCCATTTGACAAGCCGCGAGAAGTGATTCGATTAAAAAAAAAAAGGTTTTTTATATAAAACCTAAACGCTCGCATTCCTTGTCAGACTGCCTGCAGAGGGATTGAAGCATTTAGCTTTTTAGGAAAAATAAAACCGCCTCAAGGGGCACAGAAAGCGGATGCCAGGGATCGAAGCATTTAGATTTTTATAAATAAAAAAGCGCCTCAGGGGGGCACGGAAAGCATGGGAGACAGCCTGCCAGGGATGGAAGCATTTAGATTTTTATATAAATAAAAAAGGGAGGCACGGAAAGCACGGGAGACAGCCTGCCAGGGATCGAAGCATTTAGATTTTTATATAAATAAAAAACCGCCTCAGGGCGGCACTGAAAGCACTGGAGACAACCTGCCAGGGATGGAAGCATTTAGATTTTTATATAAATAAAAAACCGCCTCAGGGAGGCACAGAAAGCACGGGAGACAACCTGCCAGGGATGGAAGCATTTAGATTTTTATATAAATAAAAAACCGCCTCAGGGCGGCACGGAAAGCACGGGAGACAACCTGCCAGGGATGGAAGCATTTAGATTTTTATATAAATAAAACCGCCTCAGGGGGGCACAGAAAGCACGGGATGCCAGGGATCGAAGCACGAGGGATCGAAGCATTTAGATTTTTATATAAATAAAACCGCCTCAGGGGGGCACAGAAAGCACGGGATGCCAGGGATCGAAGCACGAGGGATCGAAGCATTTAGATTTTTATATAAATAAAAAACCGCCTCAGGGGGGGGCACAGAACTAGGCCATTTGACAAGCATCTCCAGGACCGGGTGGAGTTGCCGCTCAGACGCCTTCGACTTCGGCTGCTGTTTCCGAATGTCCGGGGCCTGGTTGCCAGTCATTGCCAAGCATTCGGGTACTTGCTGGGACGTGCCTTCTTTATCTTTTGAAGCATTTTCTCAGAAGGAACTTAGCTTTCGACACCTACCATGACCATGGATGCCGCGCGGTCCCTGGCGGTGCAGCTCGTGCTGAGCCCAACGCATCGAGTTGGCGAGAAGTGCGGCTTCAGGATCTTCCCCGGCTCTGCGTCGTCCTGCTTCAAGATGATGCACTTGGTGCACCCGGACAAGTGCACGGACCCCCGCGCTGGAGAGGCCTTCGGTGAGATGCAGAGCATGAAGAGCTTGGCGGTCGGCAGTGATCCAGACGCTACTCGCCAGCGGCCCATGACTGAGCGGGAGGGGCTTCTGCACCGCGCGCTGTGCAAGATCCGAGATCCGGTGGAGACCGCCGCAGAGGTCATCAATTTCTGTGACGGCCTTCTCCGTCGGCGCAAGCGCCTTGAGAGATCTGTGTGCCAGGAAGCCTTGGCGAGGCTCCAGTGGCTCAACCTCAATGATGCCAACCTCGAGGAAGCTGAGTCGGTGCGGGAGCTCCAACGCGTCTTTGAAAGGAGGCTCTCAAAGGCTCTTGCGGAGGTTCAGGAGCAGACGGAGGAGCCGGCCGAAAAGCCGGCTGAGGCCCAGGAGCAGACGGAGGCCCATGAGCCGGCAGAGACGGAGGCCCACGAGCCGGCCGAAAAGCCGGCTGAGGCCCAGGAGGAGACGGAGGCCCAGGAGGAGACGGAGGCCCCTGAGCCGGCCGAGGAGCCGGTTGAGGAGGCGGCCGAGGCCCAGATGGAGACGGAGGAGCAGACGGAGACGGAGGCCGAGGAGCCGGCTGAGGCCCAGGAGGAGACGGAGGCCCATGGCCCGGTCAAGGAGCCGGCCGAGGAGCCGGAGCAGATGGAGACGGAGACGGAGGAGCCGGAGCAGATGGAGACGGAGGTCAAGGAGGAGGAGGTGGAGGAGGTAGAGGAGGAGGTAGAGCTTCCGACACCCGCCCAGCTGGGGCACTACACGCAGTTCAAGGAGCAGTTTACCGAGCCTCCCGAGGATAACCTAAAACACCATCGCCTTGTTTGGGAGCGGACGGACGTGTTCACCATCAGCAACGCTCTGCAGCTCGTCGCCGTGCGGCGATGCCCCGACCACAGTCTCTTTGATGTGCTGATGAGCCTGTTCAAGCGCTCTGTGAATGTGGACCAGGACGGCATTGGGTGGATTCCCGTGCTCCTGCGCCCAGGCCGCACCGCGCCTGGGCTGAAGGGGCGGATCTTCGGGTGCCCGCACAGGAGGCGCCTGCCAAAAAGCGCAAAGGCAATGAGGGCGCCGTGGATTCCGCTCGGGCAGAGTTCATGAAGCAGCTGCCGCCGGAGATTCGCAAGGAGATCGAGATGGGGGTCCCAGACACGCTTGTGGGGCGCTCTGCGTTTGCCTTCAAGAAGTTGGTCCGCTACATTGCGCGGCATCGCCTTGGATCCGTCGAGCTGGACATCAAGAACTCGTTCTTCCAGCTCTTGAACCGACAGCAGCCGCTGCCGCCCATCATGGCGGAGTACCTGGACCACCGTGAGGAGAAGCTCGCGCAGATCGGCCGCGTGCTCTTCCACAAGCTGCCCGAGGCCCGCCGGCGCAGCGTGGCGAAGGAGCTGATGATTGCCCTGGGCTTTGGGGGTGGGTTCGCAAACTGGACGAGCAAGGTGCTGCAGGACATACCCTTGGCTTCGGATGAGGGGGAGCGCGGCGAGGTGGCTGCTTGGCTCTACGGCTTCGAGACGGCGGCGCGCCTCTACCACGTGGCCGTTTTTGAGCTGCTGCCACAGAAGGCCAAGGACTGGCACATGGAGCAGGGCGCTCCACTGCCTCGGGGGCCTTTGCCCTGTACGCCCACCACGAGAGGTTGCAGATGGAGAAGATGGCGGCGGCAGCGGGCAGGGCCTTCAACGACCACCAGCACGACGGCATCGGGGCCCTCCGCTCCGCGAGCGAGGCCGAGAAGCGAGCCGTGGATGTCGAGGTGGTCGTGCACGAGCTGGAGGACCCGTGGGCATACGCGGCGGCGAAGTACCCCAACTTGGATTGGAGACTCAAGTCGAAGATGGAGTTCTCCGGGTACCACCAACTGCTCCAGCGCTGCAGGCAGCACGTCATACTTGGACGGGCGAGGGAAACACCGTGGACTTTGCGAAGCTGGCGGCGGCGCAGCTGGTCCCGGTCGTACACGTTCCGGTGGAGGGGGGTGAGAAGAGGACCACCTACGAAAGCTTCGAGAAGGAAGGCTTCTGGCTGGTGCGAAACCGGGACGACTTGGGCCAGACCGTGGAAGACCTGATGAACAAGATGTGTTGCCCGGTCTTCGAGACAGCCGATGAGAACTCCGTGCCGCCGCCGCCCCTCAACGATAATGCCTTCTTCACCGGTCTGTCCTCGTCCGTTCTGGGGCGTCTGGCAGGCCCGCAGATGGCGGACCTCGACGGCGACGAGACACGGCACAAAATCCCCTTTTGCGACGGCATGCTCTACGATTTCAAGGAGCGTGTCCTCCGATCACCGATCCCCGCCGACCGCATGGGCTTCCACGCAAAGGCGACCTCAGAGATGTGGCAGCCGAGCAAGGCGACCAAGCTCTTCGAGCACATCCTGGCTTTCGTGAAGGAGCATCTGGAGACGGGGGTGTGTCTGCTCGAGGCCAGCGAGAATGGCAAACAGGTCATCGAGTGCTTCGAGGAATTGGAGCAGGACGGGTGCGAGATCCTCCGCTACATGAAGGTGTACGGGGACTGGGACTCCGTCCTGTACGAGCTGCGTCTCATGACCAGGGCCATCTCCGCGACGCCGCGGTTCTGCGAGATGTACTACCTCTGGGGAAGCCAGGATTCCGGGAAGGACACCAAGGTGAAGATGTTGCACGCCTTCTTCGGTCACAAAGAGAACAACTACGGGGTGCAGCTTCCGGGAAACTATGTGGTGCAGCAGACTCGCTACCTGACCGCGAAGGACGGACCCGCGCCTAACCATGCAAGGACTCTAGGCAAGCGGCTGGCCTGGGCCAGTGAAGTCCCCGAGCACTACTCGTTGGCGGATGACTTCATCAAGCCCTCTTGTGACATGGAAGGTGCGCCAGTCTGCAGCAGGAAGCTCAACAAGGGTCCCCGGGACTTCATGCCTACGGCTTTGCTGGTGGCAACAAGCAATCACCCTCCCCGTGTGACTCGACCGGATGGGATGCTGCGGCGGCTTCGAGTCTGCCAGACAACGGTCAGCTTCACCTTGAAGCCGTCCATGGCCACCGAGGAGCGAGCTGGCCTCAAGACCCGGATAAACCGAGGAGAGTTCAACAAGTACATCTTCTTCCTTGCGGCAAATCTCGTGGACTCGTTGGAGATGGAGTACAACCCAGGCACCGAGATCAAGCCGCAGCCACCGGAGATGAAGATGAGCGCCATGGACCTGGTCCCATGTGCAGACAAGGACGAGGAGGCCAAACCCGAGGCCTTCATGGCAGAGATGTGTGAGCTGGTGCCCTTGAAGGAAGCAAACCTCCACACGGAGCTGACGATGGCGCTGAAGACCTACCTCAGCCTGGACACCTTGGGCGCGGCAAAGAGCGTGATCTCGAAGTTGGGGATCAAAGGGCAATCCTATGGCCCGCGCTACATCTCCACCCTCAAGCAAAATGAGCGCATGGTGGGTGTGAAGCTCCGATCGGCAAGTAGCTCTTAGGCTTTTGGGTGACGTACAGTGTCAGCCATTTGCAGAGACCCGGCACGTCACGTGAACAGATGGCGTGCTTGCGCAAGGAAAACGCTGTCCAACCCTTGCTGTCTTGAGCGCACCTCAGATGTCCAACCCTTGTTAGATGCCTCAATGCCTGAGGCTGCGGTCTCGACGTCTTGCTCGGGCAGGTCGATAGGTCGAGGACACGGAAATGGGGATTCAGATTTTTATAATGATGTCGTCCGAGAGGGGTGCTCTCAGGAAAATCATGCTACCCCAAAAACAGACTCAAAGTACAAGTTTCCAGCGCTTTATGCAAAGTTTCCGGTTTGGTCCAAAGTAGCCGTAATCAGTCGAGGGTCCTGGGCCTTGGGGGCGCCAGGAAGTCGTCCAGCTGCCTGACAGCTGCCGGCCTGCCCCGCCTCGTCAGTCGGCCCGCCGCGTTGCCGCTGCCCTGGGGCGCCGGCAGCGCCAGCTTCAGCAGGGTCTCCCGGCCCTCGGTGCTCCGGACGGTCATGGAGTCCACGGCCCGCAGCTGCTGCACGTCGCCGTACTGAGGGTTGAAGCTCCTCGCCGCGTTCGTCGGTGCTCGGAAAGCGCCCGCGTCCTCCACTGCCTTGATGCGGCGGTTCGTCAAGTCCTTGTTGTGCTGGAACCTGTCGGCGTTGTCTTGGAGGACCCTGAACTCTGTGGCCGGCTGCTTCTCCACGTCTTCCGGGGCGCCATGCACCGTCTCGTGGGGCCGCGCGTTGTAGGCCGAAGCGGTCTGCTGAAAGTGGTCGCTCCACTGGCCGCCCTTGCGGGCCACGCGCGTGGCCAGGTTCGGAAGAGTCTCTATAGGGTTGTAGCAGATGGGGTTGCAGTTGCATCGGTTTTTCTCCATACAAGGGACTCCAATTAGGCCCCCCAGCTTCTCACCAGAGTCCACACCCAATTTCGTACCAGTGGAGAGTGCGAAAGCTGCGCAGATTTCAGTTGCCCGTTGGAATTCTGTCCTCGTCATGTGGCAATCTCGGCCCGCTGCCGCGGGCGCTGCGAATCCATGCGGCCGGGCAGCCTAGAAATGGACGTGGAAGAGCAGTGCGCGGTGGCTGTCAAGCTGCCAGCTGTGAATAGCATGGAGCGACTCAATTGCAGGCCAAAGAAGACCTGGCCCACAACTGGCTGAGTAGCCACAAGCCCTTGTTTTCTGTTAGTTGCTCACGCTTGACGGTCAGCGCTTGGAGAGTTGCCCAAGTACCGGCTTTTAGCCAGCCATGTTTGTTGGGGCTTTGGGCCGTTGTTGCAAGCGGATTTTGCTTGGGGAGGGTGCCTTTGCCTTGCAGCATTTCAGCGGCAGACAGAGTTTGTCTTTGTGGTGGGGCTGTTGCGCTCATCCCCAGGTCTCCGGTGTCAACGCTGGCAAGGCTGTGCGGGCAGGCAGCTTGCCTAAGCTTGATTTCAGTAGCTGTGGCGGGTGTCGGTATGTGTGCCCGCTGCATTGGTAGCAGGGGTGCCTTTGCGGCAGTATCCTGAAAGTGACACAGTGCAACCACTTGTGCAAATGTTGGTGCTTGCAATCAAATCAAGGTCAAGCCTCACGACTCCATTCAAGTGCATTTATGCTTGTTCAATATGTTGTACCAGTTGTTTGTTTTTCCTGTTAAACTAGTAAGAGCACCCTGTTAAAAGACACATCAAATCCTAAATCCCCAGACCGAAGCCGAGCCCAGCCTTCTGTGTTCATTGGCGCAAAACGAAACCAGGACTATGCTCAGAGGAGCTCAAGTCCCATCTTGCTAGTTACTAGGAGGTACCCTCATCTGCCAGGCTCCAAAACAGGAAGCCTATCTCGAGCTGATTTTGTTAAGCTTCGCTATTGGAAGCCGCAAGCTTGAGTGAAATCCTACGCAACGGCTCACGGGCCCTCAGTTCAGTCAGCAAGCCAGGCGCCCCTTCTTAGTAAATACACTTCCCCTCGGAAGGTGTTTCTTTTCGGGGGCACGGTCTGAAGGAAAATTCGTTACTCGGGGAAGCGACTCAGATTTTAGAGGCGTTCAGATTGTTTTGCAGGCGGAGGGCTCCAGGCAGCGCGCTAAGATCCGAAGAGAATTGCTCACATTCCGGCTTTAGGTTGTGGTGCTGGTGCGGGCTCTCTGCAATGCTCGATGCGATTGTTTCTCGGGTCTTTGCCAGATGAGCGGCGTTTTTTTGCAATTGATGGCCCATCATCAAGGGGGGGGGGCGCTGGCACAGTGGCCGCGGAAGCGAGGGTTCGAGCCGCGTGGCCATGCG
>CAUJNA010001063.1:47500-113790 GCA_963377175.1 Effrenium voratum
TCAGCTGGACGAAGCTGATGGTGGCACTGGTCTCATCTCAGAGGTGCAAAGTGGAGGGTCCACGGCGAGCTTGAAAGTGCTGGCAGGACAAGGAGTATGCCTCCTTCCCGGCCCCAGCTTTAGCGCGGGCGCTTGATGAGACGGAGGGGCCTTGCGTTTGGGCGTCGCACGTACTCCGGTGGAGGGTTCACCTATTGGCTGCCGTTCCCATGGCTGCGCCCAGAAAAAAAAGAAAAAAAACAACAGCTTGGGTTCCTTTTTTTGGGCGGGGCAGTTATTTGCCCAACAGGGTCCTAGGCTCCTAGGCGCCGGCGCAACTCTTCTTGGCTCTTCTCACTATAAGTGGGTGTGTCTGTTTTTGAGGAACCACCTAGAAAAGGGCCCCTCAAAAAAAAAGCAGCACTCCCAAGTCTTCTCTTGTTGGGCAAGCCACGCTGGTCCTCTTTGTCTTGGCTGGCTATGTCGGGGTCACGAAAGGTAGCCTCAAGGAAGCTAGCTTGAGTTTGTCCTTGCGTTAGCAAGGCTGGATTGAGGTCGGCCCGAGCGCAAAACCAATCAAACATCGCCCCCCTCAGTCGAGTCTCCCCTGGACCGCCTCGCGTAGCATGTCGCGTAGCCCCCGCGTAGCCTAGTCCAAGAATCGATGCCTCCGCGTAGCCGCATGGCCTCCGCATCGATAGGCAACCCTTGCCACTGTAAATTGCCCCGCACAGCAACAGAAAACACGACTCAGCTAGGCTGCGGGTTGGTTCTGCGGGCGTTTGCGACTTCCACTTGAACAAATGCGAAGATAGGTTGCGAAATGGCTAGCTGCCTTGCCTTGCCATCAGGCAAGCTTTTTGTCCGGCCATCCCAATATCGGCAAAGCGCCGGCCCGGCTCTTCATGCCTTGGTTGCCTTTGCTTGGATCAGAACGCATTGGCGGTTTCTGTTGTTGGAAATGTGTGGGGGCACCCATCGCATCCATGCGCGCGCAGGCAGCGGCGCATGGCATAGGCACCTCGGCACTGTCGGCGCGAAAAACAGAACACGGTCGTAGCGCAGTTGTCGCCAAGTTCTGCAGGGGTTGACTGTATGCTCGGCCACATGGCCCAGCAACCATGGCATAGGCACATCGGCACGGTCGGGCTGAAAAACAGAAAACGGTCGTAGCGCAGTTGTCGCCAAGTTCTGCAGGGGTTCCCATGCAGGAGAAGCGGCAGGAGAACGAGGAGGAAGGGAGGAGAAGGAGAAGGCAAAGGAGAAGAAGGTCGCTACCCCGGCCGGTGCTTCCACGCGCAGGTGTAAGACACGAGTTGGACATTCAGATATGCAAGTAGCAGACTTGTTCGCGCCCCCCTTCCACGCCGTGCACATGACGTTTTGCGACAGCAACTCTGCCGTCCATTTCTTGGCCGCTGCGCCGGCCCGGCGCTCCACTTCATTTGCTACGCCTTCCGCGCAACCAAGACAGGAGCGTGTTTCGGAGTCCACGTCGAGCTTTCCTGGCGTATCGTTTGCCAATGCGCCGTCCCGGCGCTTCAACGGAGTTAGGACTTTTGCCAGCACATAGGTAAAGCATTAATCTACGCCACGGCAGCGTTTGCTTGGAGCGTGTTTACTGTTGCTGTCGTTGCTTGCAAGGGTCGCCCAGGCTGCGCCGGCCCGGCGCTTTGTTCGTGCGTAAAACCACGATTTTTGTTTTTTGAAATCTTTTGCAGGGACGGGTCGGGCAAACACGATGTCGTGTCCATTTTTTGCAAGCAACTCAAGAAAACAGACGCACAAGAAGGGCGCGTTGCTTTCCGCGAGCTTGCGCTTTGCCGCCTCGGCGTGGTCAAGCTGTCGCGACAGGTTCCGCAAGCGTGGCTTTTCCGCCCAGCCAGTTTATTTGTGTCCATCGCTGGGCTGCCAGCTTGATGATGAGTATGGCCAGGGCCAGCAGGGTCGCTTGCTGCTGCAGCATATTGACGCATATGATGCTCAATTTGGTGGAGCACCTGTTGTACCTACGCGCATGCAGCAGCAGCCCCGGCAAACGAGACCAGGTGGACGAGCAACCTTAGCCCAGCAGGTCTGACAACAAAACGTATGAAGAATAAGCGAGAGAAAAGAATAATATTTCGAAGAATAAGAAGAAGAGAAGACGCAAGAGGAGAAGGAGAAGGATAAGGATACTGATGTAGAGAAAGATCAGGCGAAAAACTGGATTACATAAAAAGTTGAACGTGAAGGAGCTGCGCGGCAACCGGCAGCACAAAAATATGCTAGTAGCAGATTTGCTCACGCTCTTCTTCCACGCCGCATGCACGCGACGCTTTGCGACAGCAACTCTGCCGTCCATCAGTTGGCCGCTGCGCCGGCCCGGCGCTCCGCCTCACTTGCTAAGCTTTCCACAAAAGCACGACAGGAGCATGTTTCCGATTCCATGTCGAGCTTTGCTGGCATATTGTTTGCCGATGCGCCGTCCCGGCGCCTTACAATGGAGTTAGGACTTATCCTCAAGTAAAGCATTAAACAACGCCACGGCAGCGTTTGCCTGGAGTGTGTTTGCTGTAGCTGTCGTTGCCTGCAAGGGTCGCCCAGGCTGGACAAGCAAACACGATGTCGTGTCGATTCTTTGCAGGCAACTCAAGAAACAGACGCGCTTTCCGCGAGCTTGCGCTTTGCCGGCGTGGTGTGAAAAATCAGCCGGATTATATAAAAAGTTGAACGTGAAGTAGCTGCACGGTAACCGGCAGCACAAAAATATGCAAGTAGCAGATTTGCTCACGCTCTTCCTCCACGCCGCGTGCACGCGACGCTTTGCGACAGCAACTCTGCCGTCCATCAGTTGGCCGCTGCGCCGGCCCGGCGCTCCGCCTCATGTGCTAAGCTTTCCACAAAAGCACGACAGGAGCATGTCTCAGATTCCATATCGAGCTTTGCTGGCATATTGTTTGCCCATGCGCTGTCCCGGCGCCTTACAACGGAGTTAGGACTTATCCGCTGGACAAGCAAACACGATGTCGTGTCCATTCTTTGCAGGCAACTCAAGAAACAGACGCGCTTTCCGCGAGCTTGCGCTTTGCCGCCGTGGCGTGGTCAAGCTGTCGCGACAGGTTCCGCAAGCGTTTATCTGTGTCCATCGTTGGGCTGCCAGCTTGATGATGAGTATGACCAGGGCCAGCAGGGTTGCTTGCTGCTGCAGCATATTGACGCATATGATGTTCAGTTTGAAATCTGTGGGCGCCTGTTGTACCTACGCGCATGCAGCAGCAACCCCGGCAAACGAGAACAGGTGGACTGGCAACCTTAGCCCAGCAGGTCTAACAACAAAACGTATAAAGAATAAGCAGGAGAAAAGAATATTTTTTTCGAAGAATAAGAAGAAGAGAAGACGCAAGAGGAGAAGGAGAAGGATAAGGAGAATGATCTAGACAAAGATCAGGCGAAAAACCGGATTACATAAAAAGTTGAACGTGAAGGAGCTGCACGGTAACCGGCAGCACAAAAATATGCAAGTAGCAGATTTGCTCACGCTCTTCCTCCACGCCGCGTGCACGCGACGCTTTGCGACAGCAACTCTGCCGTCCATCAGTTGGCCGCTGCGCCGGCCCGGCGCTCCGCCTCACTTGCTAAGCTTTCCACAAAAGCACAACAGGAGCATGTTTCCGATTCCATGTCGAGCTTTGCTGGCATATTGTTTGCCGATGCGCCGTCCCGGCCCCTTACAATGGAGTTAGGACTTATCCTCAAGTAAAGCATTAAACAACGCCACGGCAGCGTTTGCCTGGAGTGTGTTTGCTGTAGCTGTCGTTGCCTGCAAGGGTCGCCCAGGCTGGACAAGCAAACACGATGTCGTGTCGATTCTTTGCAGGCAACTCAAGAAACAGACGCGCTTTCCGCGAGCTTGCGCTTTGCCGGCGCGGTGTGAAAAATCAGCCGGATTATATAAAAAGTTGAACGTGAAGTAGCTGCGCGGCAACCGGCAGCACAAAGATATGCTAGTAGCAGATTTGCTCACGCTCTTCCTCCACGCCGCGTGCACGCGACGCTTTGCGACAGCAACTCTGCCGTCCATCAGTTGGCCGCTGCGCCGGCCCGGCGCTCCGCCTCACTTGCTAAGCTTTCCACAAAAGCACGACAGGAGCATGTTTCCGATTCCATGTCGAGCTTTGCTGGCATATTGTTTGCCGATGCGCCGTCCCGGCGCCTTACAATGGAGTTAGGACTTATCCTCAAGTAAACCATTAAACAACGCCACGGCAGCGTTTGCCTGGAGCGTGTTTGCTGTAGCTGTCGTTGCCTGCAAGGGTCGCCCAAGCTGGACAAGCAAACACGATGTCGTGTCCATTCTTTGCAGGCAACTCAAGAAACAGACGCGCTTTCCGCGAGCTTGCGCTTTGCCGCTGTGGCGTGGTCAAGCTATCGCGACAGGTTCCGCAAGCGTTTATCTGTGTCCATCGTTGGGCTGCCAGCTTGATGATGAGCATGGCCAGGGCCAGCAGGGTTGCTTGTTGCTGCAGCATATTGACGCATCTGATGTTCAGTTTGAAATCTGTGGGCGCCTGTTGTACCTACGCGCATGCAGCAGCAACCCCGGCAAACGAGAACAGGTGGACGGGCAACCTTAGCCTAGCAGGTCTGACAACAAAACGTATAAAGAATAAGCAGGAGAAAAGAAGAAGACTCAGGAGGAGAAGGAAAAGGATAAGGATAATGATCTAGACAAAGATCAGGCGAAAAAACAGGATTCCATAAAAAGCTGAACGTGAAGGTGCTGTGCGGCAACCGGCAGCACAAAGATTTGCTAGTAGCAGATTTGCTCACGCTCTGTGACGCTTTGCGACAGCAACTCTGCCGTCCACCAGTTGGCCGCTGCGCCGGCCCGGCGCTCCGCTGTCGTTGCTTGCAAGGGTCGCCCAGGCTGCGCCGGACCGGCGCTTTGTTCGTGCATAAAAACACGATTTGGGTGTTTAGAAATCTTTTGAAGGGACGGGACAAGCAAACACGATGTCGTGTCCATTCTTTGCAGGCAACTCAAGAAACAGACGCACAGGAAGGGCGCGTTGCTTTCCGCGAGCTTGCGCTTTGCCGCCTCGGCGTGGTCAAGCTGTCGCGACAGGTTCCTCAAGCGTGGCTTTTCCGCCCCGCCAGTTTATTTGTGTCCATCGATGGGCTGCCAGCTTGATGATGAGTATGGCCAGGGCCAGCAGGGTGGCTTGCTGCTGCAGCCGCAGCATATTGACGCACATGATGTTCAATTTGGTGGGGCACCTGTTGCACCTACGCGCATGCAGCAGCAACCCCAGCAAACGAGAACAGGTGGACTGGCAACCTTAACCCAACAGGTTTGAGAACAAAACGTATAAAGAATAAGCAGGAGAAAAGAAGAACTCAAAGAAGAAGAAGAAAATAAGCACAGTAATATTAAAAAGAAGAAGAAAAAGAAAAAGCACCAAGAGGAGAAGGAGAAGGATTAGGATACTGATTTAGAGAAAGACTCAGATTAGGAGAAGAACAAGGTAACAGAAAAATGAATGTTAAGGAGCTGCGCGGCAACCGGCTGCACAAAGATATGCAAATACCAGATTTGTTCTCGCCCCTTTCCCACGCACGTGCGCGGCGCTGCGACCGCAACCCCTGCCGTCCATTCGTAGTCCGCTGGGCCGGCCCGGCGCTCCACCCCAATTGCTGGTTAGCTTTCCGTGGAAACACGGCTGGAGCGCGTTTCGGATTCCATGTCGAGCTTTGCTGGCGTATCGTTGGCTGATGCGCCGGGGCTACAACGGAGTTAGGGCTTTTGCCATCTGTCAAGTAAAGCATTACACTACGCAACGGCAGCGTTTGCCTGGAGCGTGTTTGCTGTAGCTGTCGTTGCTTGCAAGGGTCGCCCCGGCGCTTTGTTCGCGCATAAAGAGCATCACGATCTTGGCGTTCAGATATCTCACAAAGCAGAGACACGACAAGCAAACATGATGTCGTGTCCATTGTACACAGACAAGTCCAGAAAGCAGACGCACAGGCCGGGCGCGCTGCTTTCCGCGATGTTCCCCGAGCTTGCGCTTTGCCGCCTCGGTGCGCTCATGCTATCGCCACAAGTTCCGGCAAGCGCGGCTTTTCCACCCAGCCATGTTACTTGTGTCCATCACTCGCCTACCAGAAATATAGCCACGGCCAGCAGTTCTGGATCATGTGGATCATGTACCTGTGGGGGCACCCGCCGTATCCACGTGCGCACAGCAGCAACCAGAGCCGTTGCTTGGGTGAGTCGTCCACGCCACGCCGGCCCGATGCTTTGCAGCAGAGCCGGGACGGCGCTTTCTTCGCGCAAGCGCCGCCAGCCTCGCCACCACTTGGCGTAAGGCAGAGGAGCCAGAACACGGCGCGGCGCATCCCTGCTTTGCCGCCGTGGCGTGGTCAAGCTGTCGCGACAGGTTCCGCAAGCGTTTATCTGTGTCCATCGTTGGGCTGCCAGCTTGTTGATGAGTATGGCAAGGGCCAGAGTGGTTGCTTGCTGCTGCAGCATATTGACGCATATGATGTTCAATTTGAAATCTGTGGGGGCACCTGTTGTACCTACGCGCATGCAGCAGCAACCCCGAACAGGTGGACGGGCAACCTTAGCCCAGCAGGTTTGACAACAAAACGTATAAAGAATAAGCAGGAGAAAAGAAGAATATTTCGAAGAATTAGAAGAACAGAAGACTCAGGAGGAGAAGGATAAGGATAATGGTTTAGACAAAGATCAGGCGAAAACACAGGATTCCATAAAAAGTTGAACGTGAAGGAGCTGCGCGGCAACCGGCAGCACAAAGATATGCTAATACCAGATTTGCTCACGCTCTGTGACGCTTTGCGACAGCAACTCTGCCGTCCATCAGTTGGCCGCTGCGCCGGCCCGGCGCTCCGCCTCATTTGCTAAGCTTTCCGCACAAGCGCGACAGGAGCATGCTTCAGATTCCATGCCGAGCTTTGCTGGCATATCGTTTGCCGATGCGCTGTCCCGGCGCCTTACAACGGAGTTAAGGCTTTTGCCACCAAGTAAAGCAGTAAACAACGCCACGCCTGGAGCGTGTTTGCGTAGCTGTCGTTGCTTGCAAGGGTCGCCCAGGCTGCGCCGGCCCGGCGCTTTGTTCGTGCATAAAAGCACGATTTGGGTGTTTAGAAATCTCTTGCAGGGACGGGACAAGCAAACACGATGACGTGTCCATTCTTCGCAGGCAACTCAAGAAACAGACGCACAGGAAGGGCGCGTTGCTTTCCGCGGGCTTGCGCTTTGCCGCCTCGGCGTGGTCAAGCTGTCGCGACAGGTTCCGCAAGCGTGGCTTTTCCGCCCAGCCAGCTTATTTGTGTCCATCGCTGGGCTGCCAGCTTGATGATGAGTATGGCCAGGGCCAGCAGGGTTGCTTGCTGCTGCAGCATATTGACGCATATGATGTTCAATTTGAAATCTGTGGGAGCACATCTTGTACCTACGCGCATGCAGCAGCAACCCCAGCAAACGAGAACAGGTGGACTGGCAACCTTAACCCAACAGGTTTGAGAACAAAACGTATAAAGAATAAGCAGGAGAAAAGAAGAACTCAAAGAAGAAGAAGAAAATAAGCACAGTAATATTAAAAAGAAGAAAAAGAAAAAGCACCAAGAGGAGAAGGAGAAGGATTAGGATACTGATTTAGAGAAAGACTCAGATTAGGAGAAGAACAAGGTAACAGAAAAATGAATGTTACGGAGCTCCACGGCAACCGGCTGCACAAAGATATGCAAATACCAGATTTGTTCTTGCCCCTTTCCCACGCATGTGCGCGGCGCTGCGACCGCAACCCCTGCCGTCCATTCGTAGGCCGCTGGGCCGGCCCGGCGCTCCACCCCAATTGCTGGTTAGCTTTCCGTGGAAACACGGCTGGAGCGCGTTTCGGATTCCATGTCGAGCTTTGCTGGCATATCGTTGGCTGATGCGCCGTCCCGGTGCCTTACAACGGAGTTAGGGCTTTTGCCATCTGTCAAGTAAAGCACTACACTACGCAACGGCAGCGTTTGCCTGGAGCGTGTTTGCTGTAGCTGTCGTTGCTTGCAAGGGTCGCCCCTGCGCTTTGTTCGCGCATAAAGAGCATCACGATCTTGGCGTTCAGATATCTCACAAAGCAGAGACATGACAAGCAAACATGATGTCGTGTCCATTGTATACAGACAAATCCAGAAAGCAGACGCACAGGGCGGGCGCGCTGCTTTCCGCGATGTTCCCCGCGCTTGCGCTTTGCCGCCTCGGTGCGTTCATGCTATCGCCACAAGTTCCGGCAAGCGCGGCTTTTCCACCCAGCCATGTTATTTAGCCACGGCCAGCAGTTCTGGATCATGTGGATCATGTACCTGTGGGGGCACCCGCCGTATCCGCATGCGCACAGCAGCAACCAGAACCGTTGCTTGGATGAGTCGTCCACGCCACGCCGGCCCGATGCTTTGCAGCAGCGCCGGGACGGCGCTTTCTTCGTGCAAGCGCCGCCAGCCTCGCCACCACTTGGCGTAAGGCAGAGCAGCCAGAACACAGCGCGGCGCATCCCTTTCTCACTGCGCTGCGCTCAGTCTCTGCGCAGGCTACTGTGCTTATGTTGAAACGCATGTGCAAACATGGCCTGTGTGTGGAATGCTTGACCAAAATGGCCCCTGCCACTTTGGCTCAATGACTCAAGCATTCCGGATCTCGATCTTCACTGTTCTGTTCCGCGCGTGGAACATGGTCATTTGGTTTGTATATGAGCAGGTGGCACAAAGGGAGAAGTGGTTGGGTGCCTGTAGAAAATTTCAAATGACCTAAAGCGAAAGCGGGGGGTTTTGCCATGGATATGGAGGTGAATTTTAATTTTCCCGAATTTGATGACGATGGTTTGGAAGGGTCCTTTACTGAGGGTACAGGCGGTTTTGCTGAAAGCTTGGAGGAAGAGCAAAGTTCCAAAAATTTCTTGCTAGGGCCACGCCCTAGGCCGCAAGGTGCCACCGCTTGAGAGAGGGGTTGTCTGTTTGGTGAGTGCGTGTGCGTGTGTGTTTGAAACATGCCCATTTATGTCTGACACTTGCACCTGACGGTGCCCGCTGTGACTCCTCTTGTGCTTCTGGTTTTAAATTGTAAGTGCTCAGTTAGAGCAAACACCCCGTAGGGAAATAAGTTTACCCTACTCGAAATCTCAATCGGTTCAAAAGATCGTTCTCTCGAAGTGAGACTGTCTTTTGGAAGACCCGCAATCTCATGAGCAGTTCCAACCTCCGGGTTTGCCTCTTGGGATTTGCGTCGGCGCCAGGTGCGCGTGGGGCATTTTGATGCTGTGAGCCAGCTGCTGGACCAGAAGTTCGGGAAGGCCTGCTCCGTTTTTCTATTTAGGGATGTGCGCCGGCACCAGTTGCATTGGAAGCCAGATTTTTCGAGCACCCTCCTTTTCTTTGGGTTGCACGCGTGCTTTTTGTGGGTGTAATGCTACAAAGCAAAGATGACAGCGTTCCGTGCATGTTGGGGCTAAAAAACCGTCGTTTCGACTGCACAGGCGCGCGTGGCAGGAAAGCCGTGGATCGTGCGTTTCTGCTGTGCGCGAGCACGCCCAGAAGAAAAGATCCAGCGCGAGAGATTCGAGCGATGATTCGCGCTTGGTCCAGCAACGCGTTGCGAGCTTGCCTGAGGGACGCGTCTGCGGAGTGGACAGGCGATTGTTGCATCTTCTTGCAGAACAGGGTCTTCCGGCCTCAGCAGGGGCAGCGAGGACGCAGCGGTGCAGGACGTTCGGTCCGCCAACGGCATGAACGACGCCACTCAGCCTCAGCACTTCACCCTGCGTTCCGGCAGCAGCACTTCCGGCAGCCCTGCAAGCAGTCGTGCAACAGTCATGCCTCCTCCCAGTCCGGTTTCCGCATCCAGGCGCAGTCCAACCACACTCCACGTCCCTTCTCCTGGGGCCTGAACCCTGTGACTCTGCCCCAGTCACAGCCGAGCTCTTGGCCGAGCTCCCGCAGTTCCCAGCAATCCCGCCAGAGTCGCCTGCCGCCGCCCAGCTTCGACCTAGCTGGCCCGGGACATCGAGGCCGCCTAAAAATACTACTCCTCAAATAGTGTACGGTGGCGCGGCACATGTAAAGAAGCATGGAGGTAGTCACCGCCGGAGCCCAAGATGAGCTGATGCAGAGCCTGGACTACAAGCTGAAGACACCAGCTACATGACGGCACAGGAGTCTCGCTTCACTAAGTCATCCAAATCCGTCCATCCAGCCGAGGGGCCTCGGCTGGATGAAGCCCGTGTTGGGGGACTTGGGGCGCACGATTTCTATGTGCTAGGCAGCGCCAAAGACACCAAAGCGAGAGCAAACTTTAGGCCTCCCCAAACAACGATAATTCCCGCCACGCGCTAGAACGAAAGGGCGTGAAGCATCAGGGGAGGCTGGCTTGTCAAAGACTGAGTGCGCCCAAGCCATGCCCTTCCGCTGTTTGGGATCAAAGGTTTTGCTTGCTGCGGCTTTTTGTGTTTGTAGCGCGCTATGAAGCGACCTGCGGGTGCGGTTGTGAAGCGGCCAGCAGCAGGAGGCCGACCCCCCAGTCGGCAAACCAGGACGTGCAGCTGCGACTGCGGCTCGCCTGTTTATGGAAGCCGCGTTCGCAGCGGTGCGTGCTGGGCTGTGGGGCGGCTGGTCTTTGCTACGCTGCAATGCGTTGCGACCTTCGCTCAGCGAGACACCTGCTCCTCAGCAGACCGAAAGGCTATCATGGAGGAGCTTGAGAAATATTCTGCCGGGCATGGTGGCGGCCCTGCACGTGCAACTTTAGCTGCGGTTGAGGCGGTGGCAGCGCGGGTGCAGGAGGTGGGTGGCGGGGTCGCTGAAGAGACGGCTGAGCCTGACAAAGAGCTTGTCAACGCCTTCATGCACGCTTTGTTGGCCTTCGCGGCGGATGCATTTGCACGGCTAGGCTGCGAGCGAAGTTCTCGTATCCGAGCCAAGTTGCTTGGAGGCTGGGAACACGCAGACGCGTTTTTGAACAAGCAGCGCTGCATGCTGTATTCTCTCTTCGACACAACGAGTTTGTGGATTATTGCCAACTGGCTGGCGCCCAACTCTCCCACATGGATGCGTCCAGGCCCACGGCTGCTTGCCAATTTGGTCATCGCTGTGATTTGCTGCAATCACGCCACTGTGCTCCAGAACTTTCCTGGGCCAGGGGGATTTTTGCTGGGCCTCACCTCATACAAGTTTTTGCAGCTGCGCAAAGATGCGGGCGCCCCGACTGCTCCAGCTGGTGGGCTTACCGGGGTCGGCCGACATGCTTTGCTTGCGGTACTGCGACAGCTGGGCGTGCTTCGGGAGGATCATCACCAGTATGACTTCCTTCAAGCGATGGCATTCTTTGCAGAGCATTGCATGCTCGAAGCCGACTCAGCATGGTGCGAGCTGCAGCAACGACCTGGCCCAGAACACACGCTGCAGGTGTTGCAGCGTCGGTTTTCTCTGCCTTTGCTTTGTGCTGTCCAAGTTGGACGCTACTTGGAGTTAACTGACAGTCGCTTGTTCTCCGGCCGTGCCTGTGATGCACTCGGGCCCAGAGCCTTGGAAATGGCATCTTATTTATTCCCCAGCGAGAAGCACCCTGCGCAGCAGGATTGCCCTTTGTGGCGTGCTTACGTGCGCAAACTAATGACGCACGTCAATGCCGATCTGCAGGCCAAGGCAGCGCAGTTGCTCGGGGAAGAAGATGCCACTTTCGTTTTGGCTTACAACTTCCCGTGTGTTGGGCCACATTTTTGGAGCCACGCATCTCTGGTGGAGCACATGCTGTGCGAACTTCGCAAGCTGCTTTTCGCAGCAAACCGTGGCCATAAAGGTCGTGGCGAGGGCACTCCTAATGAGCTTTATTTGCAGCTCTGGAGGAGCGCTTGGGCTGACCTTGGCCGAGCTTGACATGTTTCACAATGAGCGAAAGAAATGCTGGGAGAGTCAACTTGTAAGGTCCGGAACAGGGACGATTGTGGAGAAGAGGGAGCGATTGTGTGACGTCGGCGGTGTATTGTCCAAGATGACACCACATTAATATAGAAAGCACAGTGACGCAAACAGTTGTTGGTGTCTGGAAGGTGACACCACATTAGGACATAGATAGGTGAGTGCATAATGAAGTGTATTTGTACCCATGTTATGCACATGTACCTTCAGTTTTCCTCTAATTGGCGGTTCGGATTGGTTGTTTCGGGATGTGAACGGGTTCCTGGTTCTTGTAGAGGGTAAATGGGAGACCAGCCCACCAAACCACCAAACCACCGGACCACTGTTTGTTGGTATTTACCGGGGAATCATCATTCCATGGTTTCTCAGGTGATGCGAAATGGATTTCGCAACCATCCACCGTATTTTTGAAGACCCACGCGCGCTCCAGGAGTCCTCGCCGTTCCGAGTTCTACATGCCCAGTCCTTAGCAATAGGCCATTCGGACCTGCGCGCTTGAAACGCCCCACTGCCAATTGGAGTCACGGGGAAACCGAAAGCTGACGCTTCCAGCGTGTTCATGTTTCAATAAACCAGCAAGGACCAAAATATATGTTTGGAACTCTGAATTCAGAGCAGTGTCTTTGTCAATTGGCAACATGAGCTTCCTTCACTTATTCTGTATATTATAAGTCGTATGATGTCTCAAAAAGTCGGTGGGTGCCCCGGCCGTCTGTTTGCTGCAGGTTGGTTTTTGCGCAGTGGCGCTGAGACACATGGCTTCTGATTAGTACCTACTAGGTCCCCCAGCTAGGTGCCCGACCTCTCACCCCTTTGGAGGGTTTCCCTACTAAAATAGACTACAGAAAAAAAGGGGTACCCTTATTCTAATCTCTCGACTGGAGGACCTAGCCTATGTTCCCCGTTGCCTTGCGATGACTTGTCCCCCTGTGGCTGTGCTCGACTTTGGTTTTGTGATGTTGATATGCGCCGTAGTCAACAGACCCTTGAAGTTAGAAGGCGCTGTCGGTGCTTTGCATTCTGCTCCTTCTGCTTGACTGCTGAATACAGCGGGCACAAGGCCGCGACGTCCTTTCTATTGCACGACGTGTTTCTAGTTGTCCTGGAA
This sequence comes from Effrenium voratum, assembly GCA_963377175.1. NCBI lineage: Eukaryota > Dinophyceae > Suessiales > Symbiodiniaceae > Effrenium > Effrenium voratum. The sequence continues at coordinate 60,546 of CAUJNA010001063.1, forward strand.
GGCAATGACCGGATTTGTGTCAAACAAGTAGAACCCCGAAGGCGCGGTCTCCCTTGAGCGACCCTTTGATCCAACAAAAACGGGCGCCCTCGAAACAGAAACACATAAATGTTTTATTATCTTTTGTTTTCAGAGCTTCAATTCCCCTTTTTGCGCCCTTTGTTGGGAGGGGGGTTCCCAAATTAAGCTCGACTCCCATGGTCACACCATGTCTAGGGGGGGGATCGCCTTCAACCAATGGACAAAGATGGTTCATTTCTGTGATGGGCCTGGGGACTACGAGGGTTTGGAGGGAAGCAAAGAGACTCCCGAAAGGGATTCTAGCATAGGTGTGCTTTTGATACACTTCTCAAGGTCCCTGCAATAGCTTTCCTCAGGCAGACAACCCGCAGAGCGTAGCAGGCCGATTGCCAAGGGCGGCCTGCTGCCTGGGAATCTGCACTTCTATCGCCCGGGCCTTGGCGTGTTGCAAAAACACCGCCAGCGACTCGAAATGCAGCCAGAATCAAAACTCGGTTCGATGAAGGTTAGTAAGGGGAAGTCAGCCAGATTTTTTTGCGGATATCCACCTTCTTAATTCTTTGTATGGTTCTGGGTAGCCCATGTCAATACCAGGTTTTGATTATGACTCAAATGCAGGCTGTTCACATGTCTTCCGCAGCAGTTGTATGTTGACTTCCGATCAGTCCGAATGATTGGTGGGCCAGCATATTTGTGCCAGGGCTGCAGCCGCTTTCCAGCACAAATCGTGTCTGCCCAGCCACAATGCCCCGCCGTGTGGCGTCCAAGTTTGCTGACCAGCTGGAGCCAGGCCTCAGCGCCCAGCAGCGAAGGAAGAAGCTGAAGGAAGTCTATGAGAAAAACCGACAGCGCAAGTTGAATCGCCCAAGTGGTGCTTCAAAGTACAGCCACCTTCCAGAGATTGAGGCGCTGAAGGGCAAACCTCAGGCTCGGCGGCGAGCTTTGGCAAAGCTGTACCGGGGCCAGAAGAGCGAGAGTCAAAGAGCAGAATCGCTGCAAAATGGCACGGAGAGCCACGCTGGGATGAGCCCGGCGTCGGGGCCAGATGAGGGTGGCTCCCGACAAGATGTCCATTGCAAGAGCGGAAGCGCGGGGCCAAAGCTGGACAGCGGCAGGATTGTCCAGCATGAAACCCCGGGCAGCGCTCCGAGCTTGGAGCTTGCCCGCCTGCAAGAGCGGATCAGGCAGTTGGAGGGGGAGGCGCAGCTGCTGGCTCGGCGGCTGCGGTGGCATGAAAATGTTCGTGATATCGTGAGTGCCTCCGCAAAGCGGTCTTTTGATGCCGTCCCAATTCCGGGATGGCTGATTTTGGAGGGCCAGAAGCTCGCTTGAGTTCTCTTTTTGATGCGCCGGTGAATGCCGTGGCTTGCCATCAGCCACGTGTGTCCAGCAAGATCGCACTTCTATCTTGACAGAATGGGTGCCGTTGTTTGTCACTGCATTTGGCTGGCGCATTGAGCCATTTGAATGTAGCGAAATTTTGCCGGAATGGCCGCGCAGCCTTGTTGCCTTGGATTTCTTCTGACTCTTTACGACTTGGCTGATTTGACAGATGTTGACGGTGATGCTTTGAGGCTTGGGCAGTGGGGGAAGCTACAATCAGGGCAGCGACAATTGCTCACAGGGGAAAACAGCACTGCGAGCAGCTACAATTGCTCATCAACCTTGGCACACTTCCAGCGCAGCGGTGCCGCTGCTTGGCAGTTTGCTCATGTTAATGCTTGGCTCACAGCCTGCAAGCCGCTACCTCCACAGAAATGGCGGAGCCAGAGTCGAGCTTGGAGCCCGGCAGCGCTGCCAATGCTGTCGAAGAGGCCGGGGCATGGATGACTTGACGAATGCCCTTCTGCATAAACACCCCCCTCGATATGCGGGACAGAGTGCGGGACAAAGTTGCGGGACAAAGTGCCGGACAAAGTGCGGGACAAACTGCTGGACAAACAACTGTCCGGCAAGTTGTCCGGGGGGTTGTCCGGAAGGTTGTCCGGAGGGTTGTCCGCGCACTTTGCCGAGATTTATGCTGCAAACCCCCCCTCCCGCGAGAATACTTTCCTCCGAGTGGTTTCCGAGTGGTTTTGAGCGGGTTCCGAGTGGTTTCCGAGTGGTTTCCGAGTGGTTTCTGAGTGGTTTTGGCGTGCTCCAAACCTGTCCAAAGACTTGTCCGGGGGTTTGTCCCGGGTTTTTGGGCCCTCAAAGCTGTCCGGAGCTTTGTCCCGGGGTTTGTCCGGGGGTTTGTCCGGGGCTTTTGGGCCCTCAAAGCTGTCCGGAGGGTTGTCCGGGGGTTTGTCCCGGGCTTTTGGGCCCTCAAAGCTGTCCGGAGGGTTGTCCGGGGGTTTGTCCGGGGAGTTGTCCCGCCGATTTTGTGCCCTCAAAGCTGTCCGCAGGGTTGTCCGGGGGTTTAACGTCCGGGGGGTTGTCCGGGGTTTTAAGCCCGTTTGGACCCAAAATATGAAAACGGGTGTTTATGCAGAACCGCCTGTCAATGGATGACGGGTTTCATGTTAGAGCAGGCATTTGCGCTTACCGACGGCGTCGGTAAGCGCAACCAAGCCATCGGGAGCACATATTCAGCCCCTGGGCGCGCTGTCTATTCTGTGGTTGCGCTTACCGACGCCGTCGGTAAGCACAACTGAGCGTTTGAGCCCCACACTCATCGGGGTAAGCGAACTTGAGTAATTGCACTCCCTCTAGATTAGTTTCCTTCACTGGGCGTGCCATGCTTCCAGGTGATCGCAGAAGAAGCTCAAAACCTTTCGCCCTTGCTGGCCGAGTTCAAGGATTGGTGCTTCTGCCCGGCCACTTGGCCCACACACAATACTGTTGCCTCGTGGCCGGGGCAGCAAGCAGTGCAACTCAGGACCGTCGCTCAGAAGACTTGGCGTTGGACACGGAGTTCCTCCAGTACGTCCGGAGCCACTTGAAGCCAGAGTGTGAAGGCGGGAGAGCGCCTGGCAGCTTCCAGCTGTACGAGCTGCCCGCTAGCCTCGACACCAGTGCCGGATGGCGAGCAGTGTCTTGGACAGCAGGGCTGGCTTTAACTCTTGAGAGTTGGCGCAGAGAGCACAGTGGCCTGGTGAAACAAGGTGAGCTTGCAGACGGCCTTTGACAAGATGCTCGCCTTTGAGCTCGCAGGTCAATGGCTTGGCGATGAGGTCGTCCTTTCGCCAGTGCAACATTCTTCCGGCTCAAAGTACTACTTCGTGTCTGGACATCAACGAGTGGGCTCTTTGTTTGTGTTTTTTTGCTTCTGCGCCCTGGCTCGCATTGAAGTTTGCCCCAAGCATGCTGACCCATGCATGAGCCACCCAGCTGTTGGTGTGTGTTCCTGCCAAAGGCCGAGAGAAATCAAAGCGCCTGCCCACCTTCGCCATGAAGTTGGCGGCTTCAATTCCAGTGAAAGTGGAGAACATGCAGCAGGCAGACGCCATGATGGGAGGCCTGTGCCCTAAGCTGTCTATCGCAGTCGTAAGTGCTCACGCCCGTCCGCTGGCAGGACTCAGCCGAGCCGTCCAGGCGAGGCATGGCACCACAGCCTACAACGTTTGGACTTTGCTGACCCTCATGGATACCAACTCCCTCACGGTGTCTGAGTTCAAACAAATGGCCACTAGTCATGCAGTCGGGTGTGAGTTCTCTTTTTGGCTTACTCAGTCGTTGTACGGCGATTGAGGCACGGCGGCACCTTCCAACGTTCTGCGACGATGAGGCAGCGTTTCCTTGGGAGAAGATGACGGCTATTGCCACGAGAGTGGCCTCAAGTGCTCTCAGGAGGATTGATGCCTTTCAAAGGCAATGTCGCAATCTGGAAGTCTTTCCGACCACGTGGTTCCGCGAGGGGAAGCCCCCCGGATGTGTAACAGCAGTTGTTGGCAAAGCGGGGACGCTTGCAAAGGCACTCGTCAGCAGCCACGTGGCCAAGGTACCTTCTCATGGGGGAGCGGGTGCGTAGCTCGGAGTATTTGACGGAACGGCAGCAAGATCTGTGGGTGGCACGCATGATTCAAGAGGCGGGCAGGCTGAGCTGAGTCCAGATTGGTTGGTGCGCACTGCCTCCTTGCCCCCCTGAGTCCGCTCCCTTTTCCCATCATCATAACGGGTTGTCTTGAACACGTGCATTGCACAGATTCGCCAGAAGGTTTTTTTTCATATGTGCAATCACATGGCGCTATGCATTGTTTGGGCTGGACAGGTCTTGAGGCAGATCAACCTAGCAAAATAGTTCCTCAGCAGGACTTGTGTGCAGGACCTGCCCGTGAACAAACGATCCCGCAACTGTGACAGGTCCTTAATAAGAAGACGAAGGCATCATACGACTGGCTATTTGCTGTCTGCTGGTTGCGAGGCACAAGCCCTGCAGAACCGATAGACCTCCCTAATTTCGATGTCCATTACAGAAGTCACTAATTGGAGCTTGCTTGGCCCAACCTGTGAAACTTTTGCGGCCCCTTGAAAGTTCACCAGCCCTGCGCAGCTCCGCAACATCATGGATAAGAAGAACATCAATCTGGAGGCGGTTTCGGGCATTAAAGTCAAGGATGAGTGTAGCCGGATCGATGTCCCGGCACAAGCGCGCCTCATGTTTCGCAAGCAAGCCATCGAGTATGAGAAGGGGGCTTTTCAGCAGCACTTCCGCTGGACCAAGGACCCGGCACGTTGCAGGGCCAAGCGTTTGGGACAGCTTGCCAGCGCGAGCGCGTCTCGCCAGGACGAGGAAATCAAGCTCGTGGCTGCGTTTGCGGCTGGGGCCGGTGCCACGAATGCCGCGCCTCAGCGGTGGCCAGCTGTGGCTAGCCTGCTGAGGGCGCGGAAGGAGGCAGTGGAAGAGATGAAGAGAGCGGAGACGGCACAGTGCCTTGGCCAGCGCAGCCCCTGCCCGCTTTGAGCGAACTTGCAAGATTTGTTGGTCTAGGCAAAAAGCTGACGCCATGAAGCGCTTGGATGAGGAGGCGGAGAAAGGGAGCTCCGCTCACAGTGCCTGCCAAGCCCTGCACATGGCCACGGCGGCCGAGAGACTCGCGGAGCTCAAGCCTCAGGCGGAGCAGGTGCTTCAGGAGGCGCTGGCAGTCATGAAGGCTTCGGCTGAGCGGAGACAAGGTGAGGTCTCTTCGGAGGCCGGTCTTTTTCCATCGCATTAAAGTAACGTCTGGTGTCATCCCAGCGTCAGTTTTGCCTCTGGGGCTGACTTCTGCAATCTGAGCAGGTGGCAGAGCAGTATGCTGTGGCCGAAATCCGCAAAACGGCCAAGGAGTTGCCAAAGGAGTGGATTCAGAGAATGATGGATAAAAAGGTTGCCACTGGGCCGCAGACACACACCGCCACTACATTTCGACCCACCTTGCTGGGCGTTTCAGCTAAGGTTTTGCTTTGTGATTTCAACATGCTCGAGGAGACGGAGCTCCCCGGCCTCATCGACGGACTCCTTGGTGACACGGTCGAAAGCTGCTTCTTGAAAGGGCCGCAATCTCTTCTCCTTTTCATGCTTCCCCTCTCTCCATCTGTTTCCGCGGTGGAGACTGCTTTGCTCACGAAGCTCGCCCACCTCACCGTCCGGCGCACAGTCATCCAGCTCAAGGCCTTAGATGTGTCTCACGCAGTGAGCTGCGCAGTGTTGCCCAAGATGTTGGATTGGGATTTAGCGGCAGCCAGTTATCCACGCAACTTTTGTGCCAGCATCTTGTGACCCTGCCCAGGCGCCCCCGGCCTGGAGCACTTGCACCTGCCTACAGCTTTTGGCCGTGCACAGCGCTGAAACGGGCGCTTGGGCCAGCGACTGTGCGTTCCCTGACTTCTTTGTTGCAAGCACCGATGGCCAGCACATCCTGCGGGGTGAGAACAGGCACAGTGTTGGCACAACCCGTCATTGGGGGCGGGTGTTCTATGCGGATCTACTCCGCGCCTTGGGCATCTTGCGGTTTTGTGATGATCCCAATGCCCCTCTCGTGTTCATCGAGCTCGAGTTGTCCCACGGTCAGCTTTTCGATGTGCTAGTGGAGAAGAGCAAAGCCGCCCACTGGCTTGGAGGCATCTATGGGATTGCGCCGGCTCGGGCCGCAGCAATGCGGCGCCGGATTCAGGATATGGCCGTGAACAGATGGACGACATCGCGGCAGCTCAAGAGGAACACTTCGGGGGCCACGGCAACATTAGCCGAACTCGCAGCAGTGTGCCACAGTTGAACTTGAAAGTTTCTAGCTGCTTGCTATGCTTTGTCGTGCCATGCCTCCATGGCCAGCAGCGTGTTACCGGATCCAAGGATTCCAGATCCAGAAGCCGCAGCCATCCCAAGCACGCTTCAGGATTACTACGAGGCCATGCGCAAGAATGTTCAGCTGCCTCTCCATGAGACGTTTGTGATCAGGGATCCGAATGAGCCATTTCCAGAGGCAGGCTGGGTCTGGGATACACTAGAGTCACTTAGGGCCTGCAACGAGGCTCCAAGCGCAAGTGTTTTCCGCCAGCACAGCTGAGGTTGCCGCAAGTGGCCGCAACTTGCAGCATGTGGCTGTGAGTTTGAAGGTGTTGCTGGTGCTGCGGGGGGTATATCTGGGGCTTGGTCCAGCACAAAAAACTGTGGAATTTCTGCGCAGAAAGCTCATGTCATGCTAGTGTTTTTTCTTGCCGTAAATGGCAGCTTATCCAGTTTTTTTCGCTGATGCTGGGGCTGTTGCTGAGCTTTTTCTCAGCGCAAAAACTTCTGGTGATTTTGTGTTGAAAGCTTTTGTCGTGCTAGTGGTTCTTTTTGCTGCCGCAAGGAGCTGCTTTCCAGCTTAATTCGCTGATGCTGAGGGTGTTGTTGGTGGTGCTGAGCTGTCTTCAGCACAAAGTCTGCTGGAGTTTGCGGGCTGAAAGCTTGTGCCGTGCTAGTGGTTCTTTTCCTGTCGCAAGGGCTTGCTGACCAGTTTTCTACAGTCGCGGATGTTGGGGATTTTGCTGGAGTTTTTTTCAGCACAAAAAACAGCTAGAGTTTTCCTGCCGCAAAAGGCGGCTTATTCGCTGATGCTGGGGGGGGCTCTTTCACAAAAACTGCTGGAGTTTTTGTGCTGAAAGTTTTTGTCGTGCTAGCGGCCCTTTTCCTGCCGCAAAAGGCGGCTCATCCAGTTTGCTGAGGTTGCTGTGGGGCCTTTTTTCAGCACAAAAACTGCTGGAGCTTTTGTGTTGAAACCTTGTGCCGTGCTAGTGGCTCTTTTCCTGTCACAAAAGGCGGGTTATTCGCTGATGCTGGGGGGGTTCTTTCAACACAAAAACTGCTGGAGTTTTTGTGTTGAAACCTTGTGCCGTGCCAGTGGCCCGTTTCATACCGCAAGGGGCTGCTTTCCAGCTTAATTCGGGGGTGTTGGAGGTGTGCTTTTTCAACACAAAAACTGCTGGAGATTTTGTGCTGAAAGTTTGTGCCGTGCTAGTGGCTCTTTTCCTGCCACAAAAGGCGGCTTATTCGCTGATGCTGGGGGGGTTCTTTCAACACAAAAACTGCCGGAGTTTTTGTGTTGAAACCTTGTGCCGTGCTAGTGTCTCGTTTCATACCGCAAGGGGCTGCTTTCCAGCTTAATTCGGGGGTGTTGGAGGTGTGCTTTTTCAACACATTAAACTGCTGGAGATTTTGTGCTGAAAGCTTGTGCTGTGCTAGTGGCCCTTTTCCTGCCACAAAAGGCGGCTTATTCGCTGATGCTGGGGGGGTTCTTTCAACACAAAAACTGCTGGAGTTTTTGTGTTGAAACCTTGCGCCATGCTGGTGGCCCTTTCCCTGCCGCAAAAGGCGGCTTATTCGCTGATGCTGGGGGGGGGGTTCTTTCAACACAAAAAAAGCCCCACAGCAACCTCAGCAAACTGGATAAGCCGGCTTGCAGCAGGAAAACAAAGACCCACTAGCACAACGCACCAGCTGTTATTGCAATGAAAACAAGCAACGCCCCCAGCATCAGCGAACAGAACAGGATAAGTCGACTTTGGCAGCAGGAACACTAGCACGGCACAAGAAACAAAGCCCCAACAATGCCCCCCGCCCATTGCCAAAGGAAAAGAACCACTAGCACAGCAAAAGCTTTCAGCACAAAAACACGAACAGTTCGTACGTTGAAAACACCACTACCAACACCCCCAGCATCAGTGAATTAATAAGACTGGATCTTCTCCTGGAAGAGTAGGATAGACTCGCCGTTTATCTGTTTTGCACCACGCAGTGGGGAAAGAGAGCTGGCTGTGATGCGTGGGCCCTGGTTGTGTTGTACTCCTTTGTCCCTGTCCGGTTTCGGGAGACAGTTTGGGAATGGAAATCCAGTAGAGCCAGGGTTAGTGTTAGTCTTCTTTTTTTCCCTAGGGGGTGGGTGAGGAGCGTGTGACCCAGGTGATCCCTGGCTGTTCTTCGCAGTTCTTCAGAGTTGTTTGGCTTCAGGTGGTCGTTAATTGCTTGCGGCTTTTGTAGTTGGAGGACACGCATGAACGGGCAATGCCAATTCTTTCGCACGGTGAAGCGCGCAGACGAAAAGGGCAATTCACTTTGAATACGGGTGTCTCCTTTGAAGCTGAGCCACACCAACCCCAGAAGAGCAACTGACACAAGGGCTAATTGTTTGCCAGGGGGCCTCTGCTGGCATTCGCCGCAGGTTGGCTCTGGGCCGCGCAAAGCATTGCTGCGCGACACAGATGCGGTGACGACGCCCATGCCTCGCCAGCTGAGTTTGTGGCAGGGTCGCTTGACAGATGTTTGTGGTCGGAAAGTCCAGGCTGAGCAATTTGAGCAGACCGACCCGCTGCACAATAGCAGCCAAATGCAGATTTCACAGGGTGGGTTCAACGCATTTTCCGAGACCTTGGCTTCAGAAAGCCACACCCAAGTATTGTAACACTGCTGGGCCCGTGTTTGGGGGCAACGCTGCCTTCTTCAGATCCCTGTATGTGTGCTCCGCAGAAAGGCATGCTCGAGTGGGACGTCCTGGTGCACCCCAGCTTGTTTCATGCCGGTCATGCTCTCTTGCCAGCCCGAGCGTTCCACGGAGGCATTTGTGGTTTAGGTTAAGTCGCCCGCCAAGGGCTGTAAAAGCTGAGGTTTGCGCAGAAGGAAGTTGTGATGAAGATCACCGGAAGTACTTGGACAAAATGGCCAAACCCAGGCTTGAAGAAGGTCTTGGCCGTGGCTTTCGGGAACAAAAACAAGGTATCTTGTCAATTGGCCATGGATATCGCTGACCATGTCGGCAGCCTTCTGCATGTGGGCCCCGCCTTGACGCATCCCAGGCAGCGGGTGGTTGCGCCTGTTGTTCGGTTATTCAGAGCTGTTGATTGATGCATGCAATCACTGCCCCCAACAGGCTTTGCCTCCTGGAGGCTGAATGGCTCTTCTCCACAGCGCACAACCCTTCCTTGGTGCTGCGCGCGGCCGAGCCCATCGCGGCCTTCTCAGGCGAGCTCTCATTTGCAGGGGAGCTTACTGACATGCTGGCCAAGAATGAGAAAGATCCCAAGGGCGCACCGGCAGTGGCCAAGAAAGACCCGCAGGATGCCGGCGCAGCAGTGGATGTTGAGGCAGCGGCTTCAGGGGCTTGTGAGGAGAACAAAGTAGAAGACAGCACAGTGGCTGAAAATCTCACGGGTAAGGAAAGTGAGAAGAGGGGTCTGGAGAGCCTGTTTGAAGATGAGGATGATGACGAGGTGGAAAAAGTCTTGGAGCCAGTCAAGAAGTCCGCCCGGCTGGATGAGGACAAAGAGATGGTAGAGGTGGCGGAGGATGCTTCGGAGCCAGTTGGGAAGCGCGCACGGCTACATGATGATGCATTGTTTCAGTTCGACCTCACCCAGCAGGGCATTGAAGTGACCAGGCTTGGGCACAAGAGGCGACTTCGCAAGTTCTGCGTCGCCACTTGGCTTGACAGCCAGTTGTGTCAACTTGATCGCACAGCGCTTTCTGGCGCCCGATCTCAAGTCATAGAGCTCGAGCATGAAGTTGGTGCGCCTGAGGTTTGCTCCATTCCCGGCGGAACACTTGGCAATCAGGGCAGCGTCCCCTGGAACCCGTCCAAGTCAACAAGGGTGATTCCCTTGATTGAAGGAGGGCTTGGGGATGTCACGACTTTGGGGAACTACATGAAGAGCCACGGCCAGATCACTCACATAGAGGGCCGAGGCCAGCTGAACAAGAAAGGCCGGACACTCAGGCACGCTTCAAGCTGTGTGACGATCAGCTTTGCTTGCTATAGGCGGCTGTTTCCAAAAGACGCGCGCCCCAGGCGACATTCCAAAGTCCAAGCGCGGCATTGCGTGGCAGCCGCCAAACAATGCAGACCAGGAGGCCATTGACCTATGCCACAGCCAGAAAGACTTGTATGAGTTCGTGTTCGCCACTGGGCTAGCGAGCGGGTTTAGCCAGACAGTGTGTTTTCCTGCCAAGCTCTTGTTTGAGGTGACTTCCGTGGAGCAGAAGGGAGAGAGCGAGTGTTGGCTGAAGCTCATGGGTGCCGCATTGCTTCTGAAGAAGTCCTGGACCGTTCCGGAAAGCGTCAAGACCTCACTGATCTCGCCACGCGGGGAGAAGAAGTTGAACAAAGAGGCGGGCCAGCTGAGGGTGCAGTGTAAGAAGGGCAGTGGGCTGATGGAAGAAAGTGACTTGTGCAGCCTGGAACATGCATCAAACTTTAGAGCCTCCGGCTCAGTCCGCCGACATTGTCCTCTCCCTTTTCTCCTTCTTCCTCTCTTCCTTGTCTCCCTTGTGTGCTCTCCCTCCCTCTGCTCCCATCCTCCCCATCCCCCCAAGCCTCTCTCTTCCCAATCTCCCTCTCTCGTATGTATGCATGGATGTACATAAGTATGTATGTATGCATGTATGTATGTATGTATGTATGTATGTATGTATGTATGTATGTATGTATGTATGTATGTATGTAATGTAAGCAAGTAAGTAAGTAAGTAAGTACCTAAGTAAGTATGTATGTACGTAATGTATTTATGTATGTATGTATGTGTAATGTAATGTATGTATGTATGTAATGTATGTATGTATGTAATGTATGTATGTATGTATGTATGTACGTATGTATGTATGCATGTATGTATGTATGTATGTATGATGTATGTATGTATGTATGTATGTATGTATGTATGTATGTATGTATGTATGTATGTATGTAATGTATGTAATGTATGTATTGTATGTAATGTATGTATGTATGTATGTATGTAATGTAATGTAATGTAATGTAATGTAATGTAATGTAATGTATGGTAATGTATGTATGTATGTATGTATGTATGTAATGTATGTATGTATGTATGTATGTATGTATGTATGTATGTATGTAAGTATGTATGTATGTATGTATGTATGTATGTATGTATGTATGTATGTATGTATGTATGTATGTATGTATGTATGTATGTATGTATGTATGTATGTATGTTGTATGTATGTATGTAATGTATGTATGTATGTATGTAATGTATGTATGTATGTATGTATGTATGTATGTATGTATGTATGTATGTAGAATGTGAATGTAATGTATGTATGTATGTATGTATGTATGTATGTATAATGTATGTATGTATGTATGTATGTATGTATGTTAATGTATGTTATGTATGTAATGTATGTAATGTATGTATGTATGTATGTATGTATGTATGTATGTATGTATGTATGTATGTATGTATGTATGTATGTATGTATGTATGTATGTATGTATGTATGTATGTATGTATGTATGTATGTATGTATGTATGTATGTATGTATGTATGTATGTATGTATGTATGTATGTATGTATGTATGTATGTATGTATGTAATGTATGTATGTATGTATGTATGTATGTATGTATGTATGTATGTATGTATGTATGTATGTATGTATGTATGTATGTATGTAATGTATGTATGTATGTATGTATGTATGTATGTATGTATGTATGTATGTAATGAATGTATGTATGTATGTAATGTATGTATGTATGTATGTATGTATGTATGTATGTAATGTATGTATGTATGTATGTATGTATGTATGTATGTATGTATGTATGTAATGTATGTATGTATGTATGTATGTATGTCGGTAGGTAGGTAGGTATGTATGTAATGCATGTATTCATGCATGTATGTATGTATGTATGTATGCATGCATGTATGTATGTATGTATGTATGTTTGTGTGTAATGTATGTATGACATGTATGTATGTATGTATGTATGTATGCATGCATGCATTCATGCATGTATGTATGTATTTCCCGCAACAAAAACACGGTTTTTCCAGCGTTTTTGCAAAGAGGACGTCCAAAAACATTGAGTTTTTCCAGATTTTCGGCAAAAGGATGCAGGAAGCCCAAGCCAGCAAAAAAGCCGGCAGGGGGAATCGAGCCTGGGACCCCTGTTTTGCGACACCGGCTCCCCGAAGACTACGTTTAGTGGAACGTCATCAAATTGCCGCGCGGTACGTGGGGGACCCCCCCCCCCCAAAAACCTACGTAATAGACGTCGGGCGGGGGGGGGGTTAGGGGGGGGGGTTATCCTCTATCCTCTAGAAAGTATCCGACACGCCGAGCAATGTCGGCGGACTTTCAGAGCACGCTTTCTTGCTGCTTCGGTCCATGCATGCTAAGAAGCACCTTTCAAGGCAAGCCCCCCCGCAAAGAAAAGCAGCCGGTGCCGCGCTTGCTGCTGCTGGAAGATCCTCTGCCCTTGCCAGGCGGAGGCGGACCTGGAGGAGAGTCATGCAGAGCCGGAGGAGAATCATGCGGAGGACATTTTTTGAGGACGGCTGCTGATAAACTTGCGCAGTTTTGCTAATGCGCAGCTCATTTGGTCTGGCATGTTGGGCATGCTAGCGCTCAGAACAGACAGGTTGTAGCTGATTGACCGATGGAAATGCGATGTGGGTTTGTAGCCAGCCCAGAGCCAGCCTTAGAGTTGCTCCCTTTCGCATTTCAGATCTTTGCTGCGGGCCTGCCAGCACGACAAGGGGCGCAGTAATTTCTCACCGCTGGGTCTGCTTGAATTGTTGGTTCGTTGCGTGTGTCTGCGTGTCAGTTGGTCTAACTAAACAGCTGGTAAATTGTGTGATTGCATGCTGGGTGACAACCACCTTGCTGGGTGACAATCACCTTGAAAAAGGCGCCTTGCCAGCCTTGAGCCTGGCTGTGGAGTTGCTGCCTTGCCCGCTTTTAACCCTTTAGTCACCGACGGATCATTGCCCGATTAAAAGCAAAAGCTGCTGCGCATGGCCGGATCTTAGTCCTTGCGGGCAAGCTAGGCAATGGCAGAATTGCAAGCCAGTCTCGCAGGCACGGCTGCTCCAATGAGGAACGCATGGGGCAGCCTTTGCAATGGTGGCGCGCAGCAGCTTGCGCAGCGAGCCAGTCTCGCATGCGAGGCTGCTCCAATGAGGAATGCATGGGGCTGCCTTTCGAAGGCTGAGCCTGGCAATGGCGGCACGCATCCGGTTGTGCAGCAAGCAAGTCTCGCACGCACAGCTGCTCCAATGAGGCATGCATGGGGCTGCCTTTCGAAGGCTGAGCCTTGCAATGGTGGTGCGCAGCTGCCTGTGCAGCAACAGCAGCCTTCCTTGCAGGCGGCTTCACCCAATGCCAAGTCATCATCCGCGCCCAGTATGCCTTTGAAGCAGGGGCGGGCTTGCCAGGGATTTGCAAGCCCGGCATCAACAGAGTGTCCACCAAGACGTGCATGGGGCTGCACGTCAGGTAGGCAGAGCGGCAGCGCATGCGCAGAGAAAACTCGCCAACGCCAGTCACAGGGCATTGTGGAACAGCCCGCCACTCAGCTTGCAGGTGAACCAGCCGGCCCATCGGTTGGAGGGACTTCGGGCAAGGCAGCGCAGCTGAAGCGTGCTTGGGGATGCCGTAGCAGCGCCGCGCCAACCCGTAGCAGCAGGCACCCTGGGCAAAGCGGTGGCCACTCCGCTTCAGACACTTGGGCGGCAAGGGCTGCGAGCCCGCGCAGTGAACAGGATGCTGGCTGCACACAGGCTGTTGCTGCCGATGCAGCGGGCCCCACCCCAAAAAAGAAGGCAAAGCGCAAAAAGGCTTCTGTCAGCCAGCCCTCGAACCACCTCCACGAAAAGCTGCGGGCCATGGATGAGGAATTCCATCCCAAGCCTGCTGAGCAAGGGCGGGGTGCCGTGTTGAAGCCCGCTGCCCGCCAGGGTTCCCTTGCAGTTCTGGAGCTGTTTGGCGGAACTTGCCGATTGAGCCGCTGTATGGCGCGGCTGGGCACAGATTTGCAGGTGGAAGTGTTCGAAATCCAGCACGACAAGTGCGAAGACTTGATGAACAAGGACAGGTTTGCAAAAGTACTGGGCCATACCGGCAAACTTGCCTGCTGTTTGTGTTTGGCCCCCAGCACCCCCGCGGCCAGGAGACTCAGCACACGATTTTGAGCAGGCTTCAGAGCAACGCTGTGAAAGCAATTTGGGTGGGGCTGGACTGCAGTACATGGTCGCGGGCTCGGCGTGGCAAGCGGCTGGCGAAATTGAATTGCTCGCAGAAGGCTTGGGGGCTGCCAAGAGGTAAGATGGGCACATCAGTTTGTCTGATCTCTGTCAGCTTGTTTGGGGGCAACGCCAGGCCCGGAGATCTTGGCCACCCCCTCTCCGCGCAGATGACAACGAAGGCTTATGGGGCCTCCCTGAGAATTCGCCCAAAGAAAAGCAACGTGTCCAGGACAGAGACTGTGCAGCTGGAAGCACTTGCAGTCATGCAGCAAGGGGCGCCACGGAGCCCCAAGCAGCTTGCAGGACGCAAATGACCAAGTTCTTTTTGTGGTGAAGCTGATTGAGAACCTACCGCCTGAGAGCTTTCTCATCCTTGAGAACCCAGGGGCATCAAGAGTGTGGCGATTCCCGCCGCTTGCGCGGATGGCGTCTCTTGGTCGCAGTGTGCTTTATGCTTCTTGTGTCTGAGTTGCTGTCGGCCAATGCTTGGCACCTAAAGTGTGTGTGTGTGTGGGTGTGTGCAGCCCGCTCAAAAATGCCCGCAGGTCATCAGCCACAGCATGCGGAACTTTTGATGCCTGCTGCTTTGGCTCCGAGTTCAGAAAGCGGACAAAGCTTATGGCTTGGGGAGCTGTCCCCAAAGGCTTTGATCGTCTTTTCCAATCTTGCAGCTGCGGTCGAGGCAACCGGCACCGCCAGATGACAGGTGTTGAGAGAGGGCCAACCAAAGGCGCAGCGCAATTCCGCACAGCGCTGTACAGCGCATACCCTTGGTCCTTTTGCAAGCTAGCGGCCAGCCTTCTGGTTGCTTAGAGCAGCCGCGCCACAGAGCACCAGTAACTAACTATTTCTGTCATTTAAGTTAGGCTTATTTACCTCAGGGCTAGCTAGGGAATCCCTTACCCACCAGCACGATGGACACTCTCAGGGCCAGATTTTGAATTCAAGTTGCATTCAGCTAGACAAGGCAGTGGTCTTGGCATCGGCAGGCTGGCTGATTTTGCACGTGCTGCTTCTTTGCTCGGCAGGCAGGCGTCAGAAACAACTCGGGGAAAAAAGGCTGTGCCGCCCGACATGGCTCATGGCAGGCGCATGGCATTGTCACAGGGGCCGGTGGCTTGCAAGTGTTTTGCGACCCCAGCGCTCAAGCCCTGGCATTATTGGCAAAGCCAAAGTCCGCCCAAGCACGTCCAGAATAGCAATGCCTCAGAACTCCAAGGCCTCAGTGCAAGCAGAGAAGTTGCGGTCACGAGCTATAGCTGTGGAGGCAAGAGAGGCTGCCAAAGATGTTGCCCAGATGCTGCGGCAACATCCTAGCCTCGCTCTTGAGGTGCTGAGCTTTGCCGAGAAGTGCTTGCTTGAAACTAGCGCCGGCAAATCGCCATCATCATCAACAAAGGCGCCATCGAGCGCAGACCCCCTGACCCGCAAGTTGGGCAGCAAATCCATGAAGAACTTGCCCCTTTGCGACTTGAAAGCAATCTTGGCCGGCATTTGCCAGCAAACCTTTTCATCCTGGGGCCTGCGGCGCGTTCTGCCGAGGGAAGGGCGCGCCAGCGAAGAGCGCAAGGCCTTGCTGCAACTTCTTGAGTTCACGACCAAGATAGCGCCAGAGTTTCGGATCGATCCTGCTCTTTTGCCAGACTTGGCGAGCCTCGTCCGATACAGCAAGGAGCAGGCAGAGCGGTGCGGAAACCGCGCAGCCCAGTTGGAAACGCCAATTGACTGGCCCCGGCATGGAGTCTATCAGCTCCTCCCCAGTGCGGACCCTGATTTTGCCCAGATCAAGCACATCTCAGAGGACAGAGTCATCGATTTCTCTTTGGGAGCGGGGTGCCGTCCACAAGACCTGCACATCACGAACAACTTCTCAGACCAAACCGCCAAGCTGGAGATCGCAGGCAGCCCGCAGTCTTTCCTGTTGAGCACAATGTTTGCATGCGCTAAGCGGTTTCGGCCCGCGGGTGATGCACCACCAGCCTTGCAAGGCCACTGCCCTTGGAGCGCGCGCGGCAAACGTGCCCAGAAGCCAATGCTAACTCCGCCCAGCAAAAGGGCAGCTCGCAGCCCACCATCGCTTTCCCAAAGCAGTCCGAGCAGCTGTGGTGAGCTGGCTTCCAGGCCCAGCCCGTGCAAAAGCCCGGCCCCAGCACAGAGCTTTGTGCAAGTGGGCGACTACGGGAGCAAAATCTCCGAAGCCACCTTCCGACCGCCAATGCCGAGCAACCAAGACTGAATGGCACTGCCTTAGGGCTTAGGGCTGCTTTTTGCAAGGGGTTGGCTCTGGCACCAGCCGGAGCGTTCGGCCAGTAAGTTAAGTTGGGGTTTCCTGGCCGCGGGGAAAAAGGCCCGCAAAGGGAGCTGCCTGGCATGGACACTGTGATGCCTTAAGTGATTGAATCATGATAAAGTTCCTTCGAAAGCTACAGCTTGGGAGGTGCGTGCAGTTGCGCCAGAGCTTCGCTTCAAGCAGCGCTTGCCACAGGTGTTTCGGTGTGTCCAAAGCGCGAGCTCTGGTCAGCCTTGCGCCCAGCGTGCAGCCTTGGACCTTGCAAGGGATAGATGTTGCAGTTGGCTTTCACACTGGCAATGTGCTTTGGACACCTCCTCTGTTCAAATATGACATCGCATGGCGCTCACCAAAGGAGACTTTGTGTTGGCACTGGGCAAGGTGTAGCAGTCTAGGCTTTCCAGCCACGAATGCGTGAGCCCCAGAGCAGAGAGATTTATTCATTCGACAGGTGCCGCCCCCAAGCGGACCTCCGGTGCCTTAAAATTATACACATTCGAATTGTCGTAAGGAGTGGCCCCCAAAATATGCAACCCACAGATCCCAGGCCCCCCCAGCTCCCACAGCCAGTGAACCGGAAAAAGTGCTGCATTTCAGTTTGTTTTGCAAGTCTCCTCTCCTGCCCGTTAAGCTGATCTTGGCAGTGATGCCGGCTTCGAGACGAATGCTTCCCAGGTGTCTGCACTCCGAAAACTTCTGCGTGGCGTTGTGCAACCTGCTCGATTTCGAGCCGGAGCCCCAGACGGCCCGCGCAGATGCTGGCCACAGCCATGTGTGACAGCCAACTGTTTTTCCATGTTTTGTTAAGAGCGAATGCTGAGCGTTTCGGCAGTGGATCCAGCAAAACATGCCTGAAAGGCCCAAACATGTTGAGTGTGCTTTTTCAGTCAGCCATTTGCGCCATAGATTCAGCATAGAGATTCAGCATAGATGCACGGGACGGTGCCCCTAAAGCCTTGCAGAAAGCCACAGACACACAGACACATAGACACACGCAGAGGCGCATGCCCAGACAACCCTTGTGGTCAAGCAGCCTCCGACAAGTCCAACATGGCTTCAATGAGCCCGACAGCGCAAGCATGCCAGCCTGCGAAAAGTGGAGGTGACAGCCTTGGCCACGAGCCAGCGCCGCAGGGCGCCGACGATGCCGACTCACAGCAGATGCGGGCTGTTGGCGACAACCCTTTTTACTTCGAGGCCTCAGCGGCCGACAAGGATGGTCAAGCCTGGAAGCTTGATTGGAAAGGGTGGAGGTACAGCGGCCAGATTGTGATGTGGGAGATGCGGCGGGTCTTGCTTGCAGTGATGCTGGGGAGAAAGCATTTGGCTCTCGACAAATTGCTCCGTGCAGAGCTGGGGCAATGGCACAACTTCGTGCAGCGCCACCGCAGCAGCCCGCATGCTGTGCCCAGTAAGCGGTCCTACTTGAGCGAGGCCAAGCAGGCAGCCGTGGCCGAAGTTGAAGAGCGATACGTTCGCGAAGAGTATTCGTGCAGCACAGCGGCTCTTCTGGACCTGCTTGCATTCCTTAGCACCAACCGGAGAAAACTCCAGGAGAAGGAATCCGCACGGCTGTACTTTGCGGGCTTCTTACACCACCTGGTCGAGGGCGCGGCTGCGGGAGAGTTCCTCCAGCATGCCTGGCAAGGCAGCCCAGCAGAGTGCGACGCGCGGCTGCACCCTTTAGATAGAGTTTGCCTGCATGTCCAAAAGCAATGGACGTCCACCCAGCGCAGCCAAGATGATGAGGGGGGTCGACAAGGAAAGCTCGCACCCACCTTGTGCCGACTTTTCGAGGGGCAGCATTGCAACGCTGTGCTGCGTTGGTATTTGGACTGGACCGAGCGCTTGGCAACGCTGATCAATGAGCATGTGCTTACAGCAGACTTCGACCAGAGCCCTTTGAAGTACCGGCAATTGCCGGGCAGTAGCAAGAGAATGCGGCTGGATCAAGACTTGAAAGACTATGTGCTCAAATCGCTGGCCGAGGGGAAGGCCGCCACCTGCTCGGCCTACCTGCGAGCAAACGATGCCGAGTCCTTGGCCAATTCTGGCCGGCAGTGGGAGGGGTTTGCGGTCCAGCAGTGGCTCTTGACATTGCGAAGGGCTTGGAAAAAGCCGGGGACCATCAGCATAGCGCCGGACGGGAGCCGTTTTGGCTGCCCAGCTGAAGAGACTGTGGCCTACGCTTTTTGGCATGCCAAAACCTTGTCCGCCGGCTGGTTGCCCATACAAGTCCTTCGGGACTATCGGCAGTGTGAAGAGAAGCCGGGCAATGCCGTTGACGCCGACACCAAGCGGGCGAGAAGAGCTGAGATCGCGCAGTTCTTGACCAAAGGCCACCAGAATCCACCGCTGGAGCGTGCCAAGCGCTTGGGCAACAAGTTGAGCATCCTGGCTATGGACCACGCCTTGCAAATCGCATGCGATGTTGGGCTTGCCCACTACTTGTCTGAGCACCCGATTCGGCCATTAGGTCCGGAAGAGGAGCGGTACTATGTCGCTGCCAGCGACCTCCCAGCAGAGCTCATCAGCTTGGGGCAGAGCCGCCGGGCATGCGTCCTGGACAAGAAGCAAAAAAAGACACGGCTTGAGTTGATCCACTCAGACCCTGCCCAGGGCAGACTGCACATCGTGTCGGACCGCGGCACGATGAGCTGGCAGTGTTTGTTTTGGCTTTTTCAACGGCTGCCCACCGTGGGAAGTTTTCAGTGGGACGAGCCACACAAAGACTGGACAAGTGTGAACCAAGCATTGGATGCCTCTGGCTTGAGACCTTTCCGGCTGTGCCTCACGACGCTGTTGAATGTGGCCAGCGGGCCATGGCAAGGCGCAGCAATGTTTGGCAACATTTCCGCATCGGCAGCGACATATTTCAGCAGCGCTTCATATGAAGATCCCTTGTTCGGATATTTCTATGAAGACATAGCCCGCGAAGCTGGCGTCAACATGTGTACCTTTGGCAGCGCAGACAGCATGCAGGAGCCTTTCGTTCGCCCGCGCACGAAAGAAGGCATGGCCCCATCCCCTGAACAAGGCCGCGTTGAAACATCGGTACCGAGTTAGCTATAGCTTAGAAGCCTTTGTTTCCAGGCCGCTTCTTCAAAAGCAAACACATGGCCCCCGATTACACCCCTGCAGAAAAAAACCTTGCTCAAAACGCTTGGCTATCCCAGCAGCTTTCCCGAACAAGAAGCTTTCAATTACGGCGTCCGCCTTCAAGAAGCTTTCCCGAGCAAGCGTGCCCCGGGAAACAACCAGCAAAGAACCCAGCCAGCAAGTTGCCGGCCCCGCTTTAGGAGGCGTACAACTTCATGAAATCCTGCCCGTTTTTCAACAAGAAGGGCAATCTGGTGAAGTCCTGCCGCTGGTTTTCTATCTTTGACAGCCTCGCTGCAGCTTGGCCTTACTTAGCCGACTTGTGCAACCATCGGGCAGGCTCTGCCAGTTGACAGGAAGAAAGCCGACCGATCGGCGCAGGTGACTTTTGGTTTGTGCGCACGACTGGGGGGCATTTGCTGTGCGAACTTGTGCGAGACTAGGGAAACTCACGGTGGATAGAACCCTTCCCAACGCAAGTCACTGGCAACAGCCGTGCGTGATACGTTTAAGCGGGAGAGTTCAGTTCTAGGCAGCACTGGTGGGCCACTTGTGCCTTGTGAGGACTACCTGCCGTATTGGTTCGTACTGAGTGTGCAGCTGGTGCACCTGTGCCTGCGCAAGCACATTGTATCTAGCCAGCACTTGCCTGTTGAATCGTGTCGTTCATTGTCACAGGTTGTGTCCCTGCAGGTGTTTTGCGTGATTCGTGTGGCTTAATGCATTGTGGGGCGATGGTGTGCTGCCTGGCATTGCTTGAGGTACCGCTTGGCTTTCTGGTTTGCATTGCTTGCTTCACAGGTCCCGTTTGCAAGGGCTGTTCCTTGGGCATGGGGCGAAGGCAGTCACGTGAGTTGCTGGGCCGAAGGTCCGCTCCATGGAGGAACTCCACATGTGCATGGCGCAAAATATTGCCACTGCACGGGCGGCGGCTGCTGCTTCAGAAGGACATGCCGTTGCTTCAGAAGGGGCTGCCTCCAGAATGATGAAGCATGGTGCTGCTGAGCAGCTGTCTTTCTTGAAAAAAATGACGGGCAACTTGCACGTCGCAACATGCGTGAGCATGTCACGTTTCAACAAGAGGCTGGCCACGGTTCTTCTACATGCCGTCGCTCCAGTCAGAGAGTCACACGGAATTGCCCAGAAACAGTTTAGCACCAGAAGAGGCGGCATGGAAAGGCAGGTGCAAATGGCCGCCGGCCAGTGGGTACAGGAGGTCGTGTCCATTGCCAAAACTACCGTTGACCACAAGAAGCTGGAGAGCATGGGTTTCCGGGCCTCTCCATACGAAGCAACAGGCGAGGCAAGTTTTAGGACAGCTGCAGTGGAATCGGCAGGGCTTGTTGCTTTTATACAAAGAAGACATTAGTTGCTTTTAAATCGCAATGCCTGATTGCAGGCGATGTCTTGGAAGAGGACGAGGGGCAGCAATTGGCAGAGTTTGCGCTGCGGTTCATTGCCAACCTTCTGGGCCAAAGGCTCTTGAAGTACCAAATGTACTCGCATGGCATGCCCTTCAAGCTTGCGTGGCTGCTGCACCACGAAGAAGTGGAGCAGAAAACGGCGTTGCAGACACTGCGAGAGTGGTGGCGCACCTTGAGCGCTGCAGAGGTTGCTGCCCACACAAACCCTTGCGTGGCCTCATTGTTGGCTGAGCTCTGCTGGCCAGCGCAGCAGTGGTACCGGTGCTTGCTGCTGGAGCTGGACGAGGTAGCGTTTTCCCATTGCCCAGAGCACTTGCGACGGCAGGTCTATGAGTGGGCCACCGGGTTACAGACAACCACAGTGACAGAGTATGGATTCCACCACCTGCGCACAAAAGAAAGCGCCACAGAAACAGGCAAGCTTGGCAGGCAGCGGAGATGGCTTTCGCTCTTGGATAGCGGCATCCTCGCCGATCACGATCGCCCGCCCCTTCAGAAGCTTCCTGAAGACAGCCTGGGCGTCACCCACGGGAAGTCTATCAAGCGGCAAGTCTTCGAGGCCGAGGGCGGCTCGCCAAGCTTCCAAGCTGCAGACTTGGACAGCCTGACCCAAGAGGAGACGACAAGCTTGCAGCATCGTGCTTTAGATGTCAGTTTGGGCAGCCCCGGGCGAGATTTGGATTTTTGGTGTGCCCGTGAACGATAGGTCGTGCAGACGGCAAAGCTTTTACAGACCACATGTTAGTGCCAGGCTTTTGGATCACGATGTTGTCGCTCGGTTTAGCTTGACCGGTTTCTTGTTGATTTGGGGCGGCCATTGCGTTGAAGACACCAAGGAAGCGACCAACCCAAATCTACGAAAAAGGATCGCTCCAACTGAGAAAACACATGTTTTTGGCAGGTTGGCCCTCTACACCCCTCCACCCCTCCCTCCACCCACCACCCCTCTACCCCTCCCTACACCTCTCCACCCCTCCCTCCACCCCTCCCTCCACCCCTCCACCCCTCCGTCGTCAATCATGACAGTCCCTTAAAGAGAAGCAGCATGATCAGCCCTGGGTCTTTTGGTGCGTTCTCGGGCCCACCTCTTCCGGCTGAAATAACACCCTTTGCCTGTCAGAGCTTGTAACCGGAAGAAGGCTTGTGGTTTGCACATTGCATTCGGTGCGATAACTAAGCTGTCACGAGCCCCTTCAGCGCATATCGCCCCCTGGGAGGACAGTTGGCGGTCTCCTTCGAGCGACGCTTTCTCCAAATCTCCTCTGGCATGGATGGCCTTGCTGAAGCTTTTCCCAGGCAAAACCACGGCTTTGCAGACGTTGTGGCTGTCCGTCCTAGCTGTTCCACTCACGCTCTTGCAGAAGAGACCGGCCAAGCCAGAGGATGAGATAGAGTCAAGTTGCGGCGGGCTTGTGCTGATGAGTACAGAATTTGGAGTTCTCCTGTGGAAACTGCAGTGGGCACGATGTGCTGACGGCAAACGGCTCTACTTCCTGTGCTCGGAGCCCGATGCCTGCTGGCAACTTGCAGTTGTGCACAACCTGGCCGAGTGGGCCGCTGCTGCAATCCAAGTGGTGAGCCCAGCTGAGTGCTGCAGACTGGGGCAGCAGAGTTTGAAAATTGGCTTTCGGAAGGTCGGTCACTCTTCTCCTCTCTTAAATCTTGCCGCAGCTCACGGCTTTCCGGGAGTTACTGGCCCTGTCCTGAGCAAGCTGATCTCGCACCTGGGCATGCGCTTCAGTGCGAAGAACAACAACCCTCGCCCCACAACAGTGGAGGGCATGGTGCGGGCATTGGCTACGCATGTCTTAGGAGCTGATGTTGACCTTGAGGCTGTTCTGAGCCATCGCGGCGGCCCGCAGCAAGTCGACACAGTCCTTTGCAGGGAAAATCTGGCAGCGGTGCAGGAGCTGTTAGAAGATGAGGATGACAAGCAGGCCGCGTCCAAGGTGGTCGAGCAAATGGAGAACAATGAAGCGGCCCGAAGAGCCGCGCTAGGAAAACGCCCGGTGCCATCACAGCAGTCTCGCAAGCCGCTTCCAGCCCCGGCCACGCCCGCCGGGTGGAGCGCGGAGCAGCTTTCCAAGCTGTGCCCGCCAGCGAAAGTCACCATATCATTGGAGACAAAGTGGCATGCCCGGTGGCGGTGCAGCTACCCATGTGCCCCGCCGAACAACACATCGAGAGTCTTTGACGCCAAGGAGGACCGATCCCAGAGGGAAGCGCAGTTGTATTGCTTGCGGTTTCTGTGGCAATGCCACGCTCGGGCCACGGGGGCCACCGATTGCCCATGGGCTTTGCACACATAGCACGGCGCTGACCGGGTCGGCTTGAGAAAATGAGCTCGCATCACAGCCCTTTTGGAGTGAAGGATTGTGGCGAGGCCCCATGCATGATCACAAAGTCAGCGGGGCCACGTTTTCTTTGCTGGGCATTGGGCATTGCATGCTTTCATGTCCCAACTCGGCTTGGCATGTTTGCTGCTTGCTGTTGGCGACGGATCACAGAGGTGCATGCGCCGCTGCAAAGCCAGGTGCTTGGTTCGCAACCACCAGGGCGCATTGAAAGTCAGCATCCATTGTGTAGATTTGCTCTCTCGGGTCATGTGCGCACGGCGTGTGTGTTCATGGCAAATCATTGATTCCATTGGGTAAAGTTTCTGAGGGGTTTGCTATAATTACCACAACAGATGAATTGTGACTTTTGGTCCCAGCCTGAGCATTCATATGCGTCTTTGTCAGCTTGAGCTTCCTCGAGATCTGGCCGATGTGTTTATTGTGGATTCTGCTAATTACGACCAATGCCGTGAAACACGAAACCAGCTCCAAGTGTTCCACCAGCTGTACAAGTTTGGCTTTGCGTGGACTTGCAGTTTTTGAAAGGCGCCGGGCGGAAAAGCAGTAGCACCATATGGCCTTTTCAGTCTCCCAATTTCAGGGCTTACCAGGCCCAGTTGGTATATACCCCCAAAACTAGTGGGTTTTCGTTGTCCCAGGAACCTGTCGAGTTCGGTGCGCTTCGAATTACATACCCCAAAAAAAGTTGTTATAAGTGGGCCCTGGCCTTGCGGACACATTTTCGGGGTATGTTGGATTATGTGCGGGAATGTGGAAATGGCAATCCAGGCCGATTTTGAACCCTGAGAGTACGCGGTTGCGACGAGAAGGCTTTCTCCGGGCTGGTGCCTTTGCGTGATTTCAAGTGGTTTTTGCAAAGGTTTGGCCGTTTCGTGCTTCTAGCCACGCAGCAAACAACTTTGCGACCAACCTTACACATTGTTTGGGTCGTTTGGCACACTTTTTGAAACCCCTGTTGCCTCCAGTTTGTTTTCGCTCCAGGGTGGCTGCCTAAGCATCCACATAGATTATGCAACCCATTCGTTGATGGCTATTTTTGGGGTATATGTTTTTGGGGTTTCCCTAGAAAGTTGGTCAGCGGTCATCAGAGTGGGTTCCGGGAAGGTTCCGGAAGTGTGCTGCGATGGTTGGGATGGCCGCGTGTGCGTGTGCGTGTGCGTGTGCGTGTGCGTGTGCGTGTGCGTGTGCGTGCGCGTGCGCGTGCGCGTGCGCGTGCGTGTGTGTGTGTGTGTGTGTGTGTGTGTGTGTGTGTGTGTGTGTGTGTGTGTGTGTGTGTGTGTGAGTGTGTGTGTGTGTGTGTGTGTGTGTGTGTGTGTGTGTGTGTGTGTGTGTGTGTGTGTGTGTGTGTGTGTGTGTGTGTGTGTGTGTGTGTGTGTGTGTGTGTGTGTGTGTGTGTGTGTGTGTGTGTGCGTGCGCGTGTGCGTGCGTGTGTGGGTGTGTGTGTGTGTGCGTGTGCGTGTGTTTGTTTTTGCGTGGGGTCGGCATCACTGCCATCGTATGTAAGTATTTGGATGAGCCCTACCTACATCACTAGGCGAAACTCTTTTCAGGTTGCCATGGGCGTCGTTGTGCGCTGGGCCTACAGCGTACTATGCCGCTGTCCTTTTCCGTAGTTATGGCAGTAATGACTGTGTTCGACGACGCTCTTTCATTTTTTCAGTCCTTTCACGCACCTAAAGAGCGGGACCCTGACCACGGATTTTGCACATGTCCTGTAGACTTCTCGAACGAGGCGGGCGCCGCTTGCTCCACGCACATCTCTCGCTTTGCACGAGATCAAACCAAGTGTGTGTGTGTGTGCGTGTGCGTGGGGTGCCACTGAGAGAACGCAAGATAACACCAGGGATTGGTGGCCGGGTCGATTTAACTGCCCTGCGGCCAGCTGACGCTTGGCCATCCTACCCGATGCCCGGCTCAGGCCCGCAGCTGCCGATCCTACCGCGGTGTGTGCGGCAAAATGCCTGCGCTTTTGAAGTGGGCAGGGCTGATTGGAGGGCAGGGCTTTGTGTTTTTGCAATTCGCCTACAACCCCATCCACTACAACCCTATAGGACCTCTTCCAACAGGTCCTTCTTCAGCGTCTGGATGCCCCGGTCCACCACGGCAATGGCGTTGCGGTCCTCGGGCCGCTTCGTCCGGTGCACGGCTTCCGCGGGCAGCTCCCGGTCCAGCGTGGCGAACTCGTTGCCCAGGTCTGTCGTGACCACGAAGTTCCCGTCGTCCCCCGTCAGCTCCCGCGCGGCGCGCTTGGTGGCGCGGCCCACCGTCTCGGCGTTCTTGTTCTGCAGAGGTTCCACGGCGGCCTCCCGGGTGAAGACGTCCATCACCACCAGGCCGTACTTCGTCTTCCCCCGCGTGTTCTGGCTGAAGTCGATGAGGTCGGCCTGCAGCCGGTCGTTCGGCCCCTCGGCGGCCGACTTGCCCAGCGCGCGCGGCCGGGGCGCCTGCACCTGCCGGCCCACGTCGGCCTTCAGCGCCTCGAAGGCCATGGCCTGCGTCACGTCAAGGTCGCGCTGCCTCGCAAGTTGGTACAGCTTCCGCGGGTCCCGCACGTTGAAGTCGTCGGCCAGGTCCCTCAGCGCCTCCATGTTTACTTGTTCTTCGGCCCCCGCTGGGCCTGCCAGGCTTCCAACTCGTCCAGCCGGGCCTGGAAGCCCTTGCACACCCCCCAGAGCACGCTGGTGAGGTGAGAGTAGTCGAGGGTGACCATCTCCGTGCCGTCGCTCCACCGCGTGGTCCCCGTCAAATTCTTCCACTTCGTTCCTGCGAAGTCGTCCGAGGCGAAGCCCAGCCTCAGGTCCCCGTTCATGTCCGGGCGCTTGTACTGCTTGGCCTCCACGGAGTCAAACAGCTGCAAGAGCTCAGCCACGTCGGCCTCGGCAATCTCCGTCTTCACCCGGCTGTCGGACAAGTCCGTGAAGCTCGTGTTGCAGACCACGTTGCCCGTGTTGCCCGCGATCACGAGGCAGCCGGGGTTCCTCTGGTTCGTGGTCAGGGACAGCTGCGTGGAGAGGCTCTTCGTCTGCACCAGCGCCTCGTCGTTGATCATGATGAGTTCGCACTGGTGCGCCCCGCCGTCCCGCTCCAGGAAGACCCGCGCGCTCTGGTTGCCCAGCAGCCGCAGCTCCGGGCCGCTGTCGGGGGCCGCGCTGTTGTTGGACACTTGCAGCTTGCTCCAGCCCGCCCAGTTCTTCGTCAGGAAGAGATCGTCCGAGAAGTCGGAGGTGTTGGTCACGGTGAGCGTGTTGGACGCGAAGAGCTGCGGGGCGGAGACCGTGCCCGAGCTCGTCACGTCGCCGCAGACCACGCTGCCCGTCGACACTCCGCCGCTCGTGGCCGTGAAGGTGCAGTCCAGGCTCTCGCAGTCCAGCGGGCCCGCGGACGCCGCACCGGTGATGGTCAGCGTGGCGCCCGTGAGCGCCCCGGTGGCTGCGAAGCTCGCTGCGGTTGCTGCGCCTGAGGCCGTCAGCGTGCCCGTGGACACGTCGCCCACCGTGGTGAAGTTCCCAGCGTTGGCCGTGTTGTTGATGGTGAGAGTGCTGCCGGTGATTCCGGCGGCCGAGCTCAGCAGGCCCACGCTGGCCGCCCCGCTGATGCTCAGCGAGCTGCCCGACACGGCGCCGGTGGACGTCAGCGTGGCTCCGGCGACGGTGCCGGTGGCTGTGAGCGCTGCGCAGGAGACTGCGCCCGAGGCGTCCACGCCCGTAGTGAACACGTCCGTGCAGTTCACGTCGTTGCACAGCAGCTGGTCGCAGCCCACGTTGCCCTGCGCAGTGAGTCCGTCCAGAGTGGCCGAGCCCGTGAGGGCCAGCGAGTCGGCCAGCAGGTCCGTCACGGAGACCGAGTCTCCCTCGAAGGCGCTGGCCCTGATCTGCATGCTGTACAGGTCCAGCGTGCCCGCCGACTGCTGCACCAGCCCGGGGATAGAGCCGCCGAAGGCTCCGAAGTGCAGCTTCGCGATTCCGCCCCGCGGCACCGAGAAGTCCAGGCGCGCCGTGCTCCAGACGCCCTGCGAGGGCGTGCCGAGGAAGGTGCCGGTGACGCCCACGTAGTCGTTGTCGGCCGCGCTGACGTACAGCACCAGGTTGGAGGCCGTGCCCAGCCGGTACCGGCAGCCGAAAGAGTAGCGTCTCCCCGGCGTCAGCGTGTAGGTGCGCACAATGTTCCAGGCGAAGGCGCTCAGGGTCATGGCGTAGCCCTCCAGCTGGAAGCCTCCCCACCGCGAAGCTGGCCGAGGCCACGGAGCTCTGGCTGTTGGAGCGCACCAAAAAATTTCCTAGCGTGGTGAGCGTGGGCTCCAGCAGCACCTCGCCCAGGGTTGCCAGCGTGACGTCGTCGGCCCCTCCGTCAAGGAACTCGTGCTTCAGCAGCACGCCGAAGCCGCCGTGTCCTCCTCCACCGTGTTGCCGGCCAGGGTTGCGTCCAGGATCTGGAGGCCGTAGACGTCCACCGTTCCTGCCGTCTGGTTGGGCAGGCCCGGTGCCTGGAAGTGCGCACCAAAGTGCAGCTTCGCCACTCCGTTTGGCGGCACGGTGAAGTACATCTTGGCCGTGCTCCAGGCGCCCTGGTCGCCCACGAAGCTGCCGTACAATGGGTCGTAGACGTTGTCGGCCTCGGACATGTACACCACGAAGTTGGAGGCCGTGCCGAGCCGGTAGCGGCAGGCGAACAGGAGCTCTCGGCCCGGCGTCACGTTGTAGGTGCGCACAATGTTCCACGGGTTCGCTGCCAGGGTCAGGGTGTAGCCGTCCACGCTCACTCCCGCGGTGTGCGTGGCCAGGACCACGCTGCAGCCGCTGCTGGGGCGAACCGTCCAGTTTGACAGTGAGACGTCCGTGGGGGCCAGGATCTGCTCTCCTATGGCGGCCACCACCTCGTCGGCCCCTCCGTCGTCCGGAAAGCGCACTGCTATTTGCAGCGCCGAGGCCGCCTCCGTGTCTCCGAGTTTGTTGGCCAACAAACCGTCCACCTGCGTGATGGTGTAGTAGCTGAGCAGGGCGGCGGCGATGCTTGAGGCCGTTGCCGTGTCCTGGTCGGCGGCCGAGCGGTACGCCACCAGCGCGGAGGTGATTTGGTTGGTTGTGACCACGTCCTGGTCCGGGCCCGTCCGGTAGGCCAGCAGCGCGCCCGTGATGGCGGCCTGCGTCTGCGTGTCCTGCGCGCTCGCCGTGCGGTAGTCTCCCAACAGCGCGTCCACTTGCGCTGCGGTGTCGTAGGCCAGCAGCGCGGCTGTGATGGCGCTGGTCGTCTCCGCGTCCTGCGCTGCCCCTGTGCGGTAGTCTCCCAACAGAGTGTCCACGTGTGAGGAGGTGTAGTAGGCCAGCAAGGCTGCTGTTATGGCAGCGTCAGTGCCCGCCGTGGAGTAGCAGTCTGCCGTGATGCTCAGCGTGTCGTCGCCGTTGGTCAGCGCAGCAGAGAGAGGAGCCACGAAATGCAGGTTGCGAACGGCGTTGCTTCCGCGAACGAGCTCCCAAGTTGTGAAGCCCGCCCAGGCCGGTGCGTTAACAACTCCGCCGCTGCCGGAAAGCTGCAGGGCGGCGAGCTCCGCGAGGATTGCGTCGAGGGCGCTCTGGAGCGTGGTCTCGCTGGCTGAGAGCGCGGCGTTCGTGGCGTACGAGGCCAGCAGCGTCGCGTCGGCCTTGACCCCCTGGAGCGCCGTGATGCTGGCGTCACGGCTAGCAAGCTGCGCTGCGACGAAGGCCTCGGTGGCGAGACCCAGCAGGGCATTTGCTATCTTGGTGTCCACCTCCAGTGGCGTGTCCAGCCCGTCCACCGTGGAGAGCAGGGAGGCCAGCGCGCTTGCGTCCGCCTTGCCGTGGAGGGCGGCGTCCAGGGCTGCCGTGGTGACGGCGTCCAAGAGGGCCGTCGCTATCTTAGAGTCCACCTCCGAGGAAGTGTCCACGGCCGACTGCAGGGCGTATGCAGTCAGGGCGCTGGCGTCTGCCTTGGAGGCCTGCAGCCCCGAGATGGAGGCGTCTCGGCTCGCGAGCTCGGAGGCCAGCGCCGCGGCGGTGACGGCCCCCAGGAGAGCGTTGGCCACCTTGGTGTCGACCTCCAGCGGCGTGATCCTCGCCGCTATGTCTAGGGAGTGCTGGTCCACCACCGTCTTGAGGCCGTAGTTGGCCGCCACCGTGGCCAGCGTGGCGGTGTTGGCCGAGGCGATGGAGCCGTTCATGGCCGCCGTGGTGCTGTAGTTAGACAGCTTCAGGTCCACGCCGTCCGGGGTGCTCTTAGTGGCCACCACGCCCTCCAGCACGTCGAAGGCCGATTGGTCTGCCTTGTTGGAGAGACCCGTGGTCAGCGAGCTCTGCAGCGCAGCGATGCTGCTTCTGTCCGTCCGTGGTGGCCAGGGCTGCTGCCGTGGCCAGGGGCGCAATTGCCGGCGCCAGCGCGCTGCTGTCCAGCTTTGACGCCAGCTCTGCGGTGACCCGGTCGTCCAGCGACTGGATGGCGGCTGCGTTGTTGCCGGAGGCTGCCGTGTTCACGGCTAGGTCTGCCACTTGTGCGTAGGGCGTCAGAGCAAGGGGCTGCCCTGCGGCGACGTGCGTGCCGTCAGTTACCTCTCCGTTGTCCAGGACCTCCGGGATATTGCCGGTGACAGGTCCTTCAAACATGTTTACATATGTTTTCACCGACGCCTTGGTTTGGTGTGGAGGGACCGCTGCGGGGACGGGGAGGTGCGCAGGACGCTTCAAAGAAATATGCCCGCGCTGCTGGAGCTCTTCAAGGGCACCGGATCAATTGGAAGGGCCTTCGAGGCCAGGGGCTGGGAGGTGGTCAGCTTGGACATCCTGCCCAAATTCACACCCACCATCTGCTGCGACATTCTGCGCTGGGACTACCGCGCCGCCTTCCCGCCCGGGCGCTTCGACTTTGTGGCGTCACCCGTTTGCACCGAATACTCCCAGGCGCTCACCACAAGGCCCCGCAGGCTCCACGAGGGGGATGCGCTGGTGCTTCGGGCCATCGAGATCATCGCCTACCTCGCGCCGCGACTCTGGGCCATCGAGAACCCGCAGACGGGCTGCTCAAGACAGGGCCCTTTATGCAGCGCCTCGGATTCGTCGACGCCACATACTGCTTGTACGGTACACCCTTTAAGAAGCAGACACGCTTCTGGACGAACATGCGCTGGGCGCCCAGCTGCGGACTCTGCGGGCCCGGCAACCGCTGCGAGGCCTGGGAGAACGGCAGGCACGCACGCGCCGCCCAAAGGGGTCCCCGGAAAATCGGCCAGCGCTACGAGAACGTTCGCAGGCAGTCCCGTGAGCTGCTGTACAGCATTCCAGCGGCGCTCTGTGACGAGATTGCAGCGGCAAGCGAGACTTAACCGGAAAGCCGGCCCGGCCCCGGAGCAAGCACGCGGACTGCCTGCCAGGGATGGAAGCATTTAGATTTTTATATAAAAAAAAAAATCCAAGTCGGTAGCACGCGGAAGATGCCAGGGATGGAAGCATTTAGATTTTTATATAAAAAAAATCCAAGGTCCGGCCCAGAGAGGCACAGAAAGGGAAGCCCGGCAGAGGTTGCCTACTCCAACAATTTGCAGTTACGGACCTCACTTCTACACACCGCCTGCAAAAAAAAGTTGGCGCGCAGAAGTGAGGCTACAAGGCAAATTGCAAGCAAATCGAGGGTGCGTTACGTTGCAGCGCCGTGGCTGCAGGAGCAATTCTGGACTTGAAATTCTTCGCAGGACAAGGTCGTTTCCTGGGCGGACGAGCTCTGCTGGGTCTGTAGCTGCAATATTGTGGCAGTTGGGAAACCTTGTGTATAGAGAGAGAGCACCCTCTTCACGGCCCTGTACATGTAGCAGTGCCCGTCGAAGGCCAAGAAGCACACGGTGCGGCTCTCTCTATACACAAGGTTTCCCAACTGCCACAATATTGCAGCTACAGACCCAGCAGAGCTCGTCCGCCCAGGAAACGACCTTGTCCTGCGAAGAATTTCAAGTCCAGAATTGCTCCTGCAGCCACGGCGCTGCAACGTAACGCACCCTCGATTTGCTTGCAATTTGCCTTGTAGCCTCACTTCTGCGCGCCAACTTTTTTTGCAGGCGGTGTGTAGAAGTGAGGTCCGTAACTGCAATATTGTTGGAGTAGGCAACCTCTGCCGGGCTTCCCTTTCTGTGCCTCTCTGGGCCGGACCTTGGATTTTTTTTATATAAAAATCTAAATGCTTCCATCCCTGGCAGTCTTCCGCGTCTCTGGGCCGGACCTTGGATTTTTTTTTTTATATAAAAATCTAAATGCTTCCATCCCTGGCAGGCAGTCTTCCGCGTGCTTTCCGTGCTACTCCTCCGGGGCCGGGCCGGCTTTCCGGTTAAGTCTCGCTTGCCTCTGCTGCCGCCGCAATCTCGTCACAGAGCGCCGCTGGAATGCAGAACAGCAGCTCACGGGACTGCCTGCGAACGTTCTCGTAGCGCTGGCCGATTTTCCGGGGACCCCTTTGTGCGGCGCGTGCGTGCCTGCCGTTCTCCCAGCCCGCAGAGTCCGCAGCTGGGCGCCCAGCGCATGTTCGTCCAGAAGCGTGTCTGCTTCTTAAAGGGTGGCAGTATGTGGCGTCGACGAATCCGAGGCGCTGCATAAAGGGCCTTGTCTTGAGCAGTCCCGTCTGCGGAGTCGCGGCGCGAGGTAGGCGATGATCTCGATGGCCCGAAGCACCAGCGCATCCCCCTCGTGGAGCCTGCGGGGCCTTGTGGTGAGCGCCTGGGAGTATTCGGCGCAAACGGGTGACGCCCACACAAAGTCGAAGCGCCCGGGCGGGAAGGCGGCGCGGTAGTCCCAGCGCAGAATGTCGCAGCAGATGGTGGGTGTGAATTTGGGCAGGATGTCCAAGCTGACCACCTCCCAGCCCCTGGCCTCGAAGGCCCTTCCAAGTGATCCGGTGCCCTTGAAGAGCTCCAGCAGGCGGGCATATTTCTTTGCAAGCGGTCCTGCGCACCTCCCCGTCCCGCAGCGGTCCCTCCACCAAACCAAGGGCGTCGGGTGAAAAATATGTAACATGTTGAAAAAGGACCTGTCACCGGCAATAGATCCCGGAGGTCCTGGACACGAGAGGTAACTGACGGCACGCACGTTCACCGCAGGGCAGTGGCCCGTGCTTGACGCCTACGCACAGTGGCAGACCTTGCCGTGAACACGGACAAGCCTCCGGCAACAACTCAGCCGCCATCCAGTCGTGGAGACCGGGTCACCGCAGAGCTGGCGTCAAAGCTGGTCAGCAGCGCGCTGGCGCCGGCAATTGCGCCCCTGGCCACGGCAGCAGCCCTGGCCACCACGGACGGACAGGTGGCCGCGCACGGAAGCAGCATCGCCGCGCTGCAGAGCTCGCTGACCACGGGTCTCTCCAACAAGGCAGACCAATCGGCCTTCGACGTGCTGGAGGGCGTGGTGGCTACGAAGAGCACCCCGGACAGCGTGGGCCTGAAGCTGTCCAACTACAGCACCACGGCGGCCATGAACGGCTCCATCGCCTCGGCCAACAACGCCACGCTGGCCACGGTGGCCGCCAACTACGGCCTCAAGACGGTGGTGGACCAGCACTCCTTAGACATAGCGGCGAGGATCACGCCGCTGGAGGTGGACACCAAGGTGGCCAACGCTCTCCTGGGGGCCGTCACCGCCGCGGCGCTGGCCTCCGAGCTCGCGGCCGAGACGCCTCCATCTCGGGGCTGCGGGCCTCCAAGGCAGACGCCAGCGCCCTGACTGCTTACGCCCTGCAGTCGGCCGTGGACACTTCCTCGGTGGTGGACTCTAAGATAGCGGCAGCCCTCTTGGACGCTGTCACCACGGCAGCCCTGGACGCCGCCCTCCTCGGCAAGGCGGACGCAAGCGCGCTGGCCTCCCTGCTCTCCACGGTGGACGGGCTGGACACGCCACTGGAGGTAGACACCAAAATAGCAAATGCGCTGCTGGGCCTCGCCACCGAGGCCTTCGTCGCAGCGCAGCTTGCTAGCCGGGACGCCAGCATCACGGCGCTCCAGGGGGCCTAGGCCGACGCGACGCTGCTGGCCTCATACGCCACGAACGCCGCGCTCTCGGCCAGCGAGACCACGCTCCAGAGCGCCCTCGACGCAATCCTCGCGGAGCTCGCCGCCCTGCAGCTTTCCGGCAGCGGCGGAGTTGTTAACGCACCGGCCTGGGCGGGATTCACAACTTGGGAGCTCGTTCGCGGAAGCAACGTCGTTCGCAACCTGCATCTGGAGGCTCCTCTCTCTGCTGCGCTGGCCAACGGCGACGACACGCTGAGCATCACGGCAGACTGCTACTCCACGGCGGGCACTGACGCTGCCATAACAGCAGCCTTGCTGGCCTACTACACCTCCTTACAAGTGGACACTCTGGTGGGGGACTACCGCACAGGGGCAGCGCAGGACGCGGAGACGACCAGCGCCATCACAGCCGCGCTGCTGGCCTACTACACCGCAGCGCAAGTGGACGCGCTGTTGGGAGACTACCGCACGGCGAGCGCGCAGGACACGCAGACGCAGGCCGCCATCACGGGCGCGCTGCTGGCCTACCGGACGGGCCCGGGCCAGGACGTGTTCACAACCAACCAACTCACCTCCGCGCTGGTGGCGTACCGCTCGGCCGCCGACCAGGACACGGCAACGGCCTCAAGCATCGCCGCCGCCCTGTTCAGCTACTACACCATCGCGCAGGTGGACGGTTTGTTGGCTGGCAAGCTCGGAGTCACGGAGGCGGCCTCGGCGCTGCAAATAGCAGTGCGCTTTCCGGACGACGGAGGGGCCGACGAGGTGGTGGCCGCCATAGGAGAGCAGATCCTGGCCCCCACGGACGTCTCGCTGTCAAACTGGACGGTTCGCCCCAGCAGCGGCTGCAGCGTGGTCTTGGCCACGCACACCGCGGGCGCAGTGAGCGTGGACGGCTACACCCTGACCCTGGCGGTGAACCCGTGGAACATTGTGCGCACCTACAACTTGACCCCGGGCCGAGAGCTCCTCTTCGCCTGCCGCTACCGGCTCGGCACGGCCTCCCACTTCGTGGTGTACATGTCCGAGGCAGACAACGTCTACGACCCATTGTACGGCAGCTTCGTGGGCGACCAGGGTGCCTGGAGCACTGCCAAGATGTACTTCACAGTGCCTCCGAACGGGGTGGCGAAGCTGCACTTCGGGGCGCACTTCCAGGCGCCGGGCCTGCCCAACCAGACGGCCGGAACGGTGGACGTCTACGGCCTCCAGATCCTGGACGCAACCCTGGAGACCGGCGACACGGTGGAGGAGGAGGACACGGCGGCCTCGGCCCTGCTGCTGAAGCACGAGTTCCTCGACGGAGGGGCCGACGACGTCACGCTGGCCACCCTGAACGAGGTGCTGCTGGAACCCACGCTCACCACATTAGGGAATTTTTTGGTGCGCTCCAACAGTCAGAGCTCCGTGGCCTCGGCGAGCTTCACGGTGGGAGGCTTCCAGCTGGAGGGCTACGCCATGACCCTGAGCGCCTTCGCCTGGAACATCGTGCGCACCTACACCCTGGCGCCGGGGAGACGCTACTCTTTCGGCTGCCGGTACCGGCTGGGCACGGCCTCCAACCTGGTGCTGTACGTCAGCGCGGCCGACAACGACTACGTGGGCGTCACCGGCACCTTCCTCGGCACGCCCTCGCAGGGAGTGTGGAGCACGGCGCGCCTGGACTTCTCGGTGCCGCCGGGCGGACTCGCGATTCGGAGCCTTCGGCGGGTCCATCCCCGGGCTGGTGCAGCAGTCGGCGGGCACGCTGGACCTGTACAGCATGCAGATCAGGGCCAGCGCCTTCGAGGGAGACTCGGTCTCCGTGACGGACCTGCTGGCCGACTCGCTGGCCCTCACGGGCTCGGCCACTCTGGACGGACTCACTGCGCAGGGCAACGTGGGCTGCGACCAGCTGCTGTGCAACGACGTGAACTGCACGGACGTGTTCACAACGGGCGTGGACGCCTCGGGCGGAGTCTCCTGCGCAGCGCTCACAGCCACCGGCACCGTCGCCGGAGCCACGCTGACGTCCACCGGCGCCGTGTCGGGCAGCTCGCTGAGCATCAGCGGGGCGGCCAGCGTGGGCCTGCTGAGCTCGGCCACCGGAATCACCGGCAGCACTCTCACCATCAACAACACGGCCAACGCTGGGAACTTCACCACGGTAGGCGACGTGTCCACGGGCACGCTGACGGCCTCAGGCGCAGCAACCGCGGCGAGCTTCGCAGCCACCGGGGCGGTCACGGGCGCCACGCTGACGATCACTGGGGCGGCGTCCGCGGGCCCGCTGGACTGCGAGAGCCTGGACTGCACCTTCACGGCCACGAGCGGCGGAGTGTCGACGGGCAGCGTGGTGTTCGGCGACGTGACGAGCTCGGGCACGGTCTCCGCGCCGCAGCTCTTCGCGTCCAACACGCTCACCGTGACCAACACCTCCGACTTCTCGGACGATCTCTTCTTGACGAAGAACTGGGCGGGCTGGAGCAAGCTGCAAGTGTCCAACAACAGCGCGGCCCCCGACAGCGGCCCGGAGCTGCGGTTGCTGGGCAACCAGAGCGCGAGGGTCTTCCTGGAGCGGGACGGCGGGACGCACCAGTGCGAGCTATCATGATCAACGATGAGGCGCTGGTGCAGACGAAGAGCCTCTCGACACAGCTGTCCTTGACCACGAACCAGAGGAACCCCGGCTGCCTCGTGATCGCGGGCAACACGGGCAACGTGGTCTGCAACACGAGCTTCACGGACTTGTCGGACAGCAGGGTGAAGACGGAGATTGCCGAGGCCGACGTGGCTGAGCTCCAGCAGCTCTTCGACTCCGTGGAGGCCAAGCAGTACAAGCGCCCGGACATGAACGGGGACCTGAGGCTGGGCTTCGCCTTCGCAGGAACGAAGTGGAAGAATTGGACGGGGACCACGCGGTGGAGCGACGGCACGGAGATGGTCACGCTCGACTACTCGCACCTCACCAGCGTGCTGTGGGGGGTGCGCAAGGGCTTCCAGGCCCGGCTGGACGCACTTGAAGCCTGGCAGGCGCAGCGGGGGCCGAAGAACAAGTAAAATGGAGGCGCTGAGGGACCTGGCCGACGACTTCAACGTGCGGGACCCGCGGAAGCTGTACCAACTTGCGAGGCAGCGCGACCTCGACGTGACGCAGGCCATGGCCTTCGAGGCACTGAAGGCCGACGTGGGCCGGCAGGTGCAGGCGCCCCGGCCGCGTGCGCTGGGCAAGTCGGCCGCCGAGGGGCCGAACGACCGGCTGCAGGCCGACCTCATCGACTTCAGCCAGAACACCCGGGGGAAGACGAAGTACGGCCTGGTGGTGATGGACGTCTTCACCCGGGAGGCCGCCGTGGAACCTCTGCAGAACAAGAACGCCGAGCCGGTGGGCCGCGCCACCAAGCGCGCCGCGCGGGAGCTGACGGGGGACGACGGGAACTTCGTGGTCACGACGGACCTGGGCAACGAGTTCGCCACGCTGGACCGGGAGCTGCCCGAAATGCCGTGCACCGCACGACGCGGCCCGAGGACCGCAACGCCATCGCCGTGGTGGACCGGGGCATCCAGACGCTGAAGAAGGACCTGGCCACGAGGGTGGCGCGCAAGGGCGGGCAGTGGAGCGACCACTTTCAGCAGACCGCTTCGGCCTACAACGCGCGGCCCCACGAGACGGTGCACGGCGCCCCGGACGACGTGGAGAAGCAGCCGGCCACGGAGTTCAGGGTCCTCCAAGACAACGCCGACAAGTTCCAGCACAACAAGGACCTGACAAACCGCCGCATCAAGGCAGTGGAGGACGCGGGCGCTTTCCGAGCACCGACGAACCCTCAGTACGGCGACGTGCAGCAGCTGCGGGCCGTGGACTCCATGACCGTCCGGAGCACCGAGGGCCGGGAGACCCTGCTGAAGCTGGCGCTGCCGGCGCCCCAGGGCAGCGGCAACGCGGCGGGCCGACTGACGAGGCGGGGCAGGCCGGCAGCTGTCAGGCAGCTGGACGACTTCCTGGCGCCCCCAAGGCCCAGGACCCTCGACTGATTACGGCTACTTTGGACCAAACCGGAAACTTTGCATAAAGCGCTGGAAACTTGTACTTTGAGTCTGTTTTTGGGGTAGCATGATTTTCCTGAGAGCACCCCTCTCGGACATCATTATAAAAATCTGAATCCCCATTTCCGTGTCCTCGACCTATCGACCTGCCCGAGCAAGACGTCGAGACCGCAGCCTCAGGCATTGAGGCATCTAACAAGGGTTGGACATCTGAGGTGCGCTCAAGACAGCAAGGGTTGGACAGTGTTTTCCTTGCGCAAGCACGCCATCTGTTCACGTGACTTGCCGGGTCTCTGCAAATGGCTGACACTGTACGTCACCCAAAAGCCTAAGAGCTACTTGTCGATGCCGATCGGAGCTTCACACCCACCATGCGCTCATTTTGCTTGAGGGTGGAGATGTACCGCGGGCCATAGGATTGTCCTTTGATCCCCAACTTCGAGATCACGCTCTTTGCCGCGCCCAAGGTGTCCAGGCTGAGGTAGGTCTTCAGCGCCATCGTCAGCTCCGTGTGGAGGCTTGCTTCCTTCAAGGGCACCAGCTCACACATCTCCGCCATGAAGGCCTCGGGTTTGGCCTCCTCGTCCTTGTCTGCACATGGGACCAGGTCCATGGCGCTCATCTTCATCTCCGGTGGCTGCGGCTTGATCTCGGTGCCTGGGTTGTACTCCATCTCCAACGAGTCCACGAGATTTGCCGCAAGGAAGAAGATGTACTTGTTGAACTCTCCTCGGTTTATCCGGGTCTTGAGGCCATCCACGGCTCGCTCCTCGGTGGCCATGGACGGCTTCAAGGTGAAGCTGACCGTTGTCTGGCAGACTCGAAGCCGCCGCAGCATCCCATCCGGTCGAGTCACACGGGGAGGGTGATTGCTTGTTGCCACCAGCAAAGCCGTAGGCATGAAGTCCCGGGGACCCTTGTTGAGCTTCCTGCTGCAGACTGGCGCACCTTCCATGTCACAAAAGGGCTTGATGAAGTCATCCGCCAACGAGTAGTGCTCGGGGACTTCACTGGCCCAGGCCAGCCGCTTGCCTAGAGTCCTTGCATGGTAAGGCGCGGGTCCGTCCTTCGCGGTCAGGTAGCGAGTCTGCTGCACCACATAGTTTCCCGGAAGCTGCACCCCGTAGTTGTTCCTTTGTGACCGAGGAAGGCGTGCAACATCTTCACCTTGGTGTCCTTCCCGGAATCCTGGCTTCCCCAGATGTAGTACATCTCGCAGAACCGCGGCGTCGCGGAGATGGCCCTGGTCATGAGACGCAGCTCGTACAGGACGGAGTCCCAGTCCCCGTACACCTTCATGTGGCGGAGGATCTCGCACCCGTCCTGCTCCAATTCCTCGAAGCACTCGATGACCTGTTTGCCATTCTCGCTGGCCTCGAGCAGACACACCCCCGTCTCCAGATGCTCCTTCAAGAAAGCCAGGATGTGCTCGAAGAGCTTGGTCGCCTTGCTCGGCTGCCACATCTCTGAGGTCGCCTTTGCGTGGAAGCCCATGCGGTCGGCGGGGATCGGTGATCGGAGGACACGCTCCTTGAAATCGTAGAGCATGCCGTCGCAAAAGAGGATTT
Source organism: Effrenium voratum (assembly GCA_963377175.1). Lineage (NCBI taxonomy): Eukaryota > Dinophyceae > Suessiales > Symbiodiniaceae > Effrenium > Effrenium voratum. Next base: position 99,756 of record CAUJNA010001063.1, read on the forward strand.
TGTGCCGTGTCTCGTCGCCGTCGAGGTCCGCCATCTGCGGGCCTGCCAGACGCCCCAGAACGGACGAGGACAGACCGGTGAAGAAGGCATTATCGTTGAGGGGCGGCGGCGGCACGTAGTTCTCATCGGCTGTCTCGAAGACCGGGCAACACATCTTGCACATCAGGTCTTCCACGGTCTGGCCCAAGTCGTCCCGGTTTCGCACCAGCCAGAAGCCTCCCTTCTCGAAGCTTTCGTAGGTGGTCCTCTTCTCACCCCCCTCCACCGGAACGTGTACGACCGGGACCAGCTTCGCCGCCGCCAGCTTCGCAAAGTCCACGGTGTTTGCCCTCGCCCGTCCAAGTATGACGTGCTGCCTGCAGCGCTGGAGCAGTTGGTGGTACCCGGAGAACTCCATCTTCGACTTGAGTCTCCAATCCAAGTTGGGGTACTTCGCCGCCGCGTATGCCCACGGGTCCTCCAGCTCGTGCACGACCACCTCGACATCCACGGCTCGCTTCACGGCCTCGCTCGCGGAGCGGAGGGCCCCGATGCCGTCGTGCTGGTGGTCGTTGAAGGCCCTGCCCGCTGCCGCCGCCATCTTCTCCATCTGCAACCTCTCGTGGTGGGCGTACAGGGCAAAGGCCCCCGAGGCAGTGGAGCGGCCCTGCTCCATGTGCCAGTCCTTGGCCTTCTGTGGCAGCAGCTCAAAAACGGCCACGTGGTAGAGGCGCGCCGCCGTCTCGAAGCCGTAGAGCCAAGCAGCCACCTCGCCGCGCTCCCCCTCATCCGAAGCCAAGGGTATGTCCTGCAGCACCTTGCTCGTCCAGTTTGCGAAACCACCCCCAAAGCCCAGGGCAATCATCAGCTCCTTCGCCACGCTGCGCCGGCGGGCCTCGGGCAGCTTGTGGAAGAGCACGCGGCCGATCTGCGCGAGCTTCTCCTCACGGTGGTCCAGGTACTCCGCCATGATGGGCGGCAGCGGCTTCTGTCGGTTCAAGAGCTGGAAGAACGAGTTCTTGATGTCCAGCTCGACGGGTCCAAGGCGATGCCGCGCAATGTAGCGGACCAACTTCTTGAAGGCAAACGCAGAGCGCCCCACAAGCGTGTCTGGGACCCCCATCTCGATCTCCTTGCGAATCTCCGGCGGCAGCTGCTTCATGAACTCTGCCCGAGCGGAATCCACGGCGCCCTCATTGCCTTTGCGCTTTTTGGCAGGCGCCTCCTGTGCGGGCACCCGACCGATGCCGGAGAAGATCCGCCCCTTCAGCCCAGGCGCGGTGCGGCCTGGGCGCAGGAGCACGGGAATCCACCCAATGCCGTCCTGGTCCACATTCACCGAGCGCTTGAACAGGCTCATCAGCACATCAAAGAGACTGTGGTCGGGGCATCGCCGCACGGCGTCGAGCTGCAGAGCGTTGCTGATGGTGAACACGTCCGTCCGCTCCCAAACAAGGCGATGGTGTTTTAGGTTATCCTCGGGAGGCTCGGTAAACTGCTCCTTGAACTGCGTGTAGTGCCCCAGTTGGGCGGGTGTCGGAAGCTCTACCTCCTCCTCTACCTCCTCCACCTCCTCCTCCTTGACCTCCGTCTCCATCTGCTCCGGCTCCTCCGTCTCCGTCTCCATCTGCTCCGGCTCCTCGGCCGGCTCCTTGACCGGGCCATGGGCCTCCGTCTCCTCCTGGGCCTCAGCCGGCTCCTCGGCCGGCCCATGGGCCTCCGTCTCCGTCTGCTCCTCCGTCTCCATCTGGGCCTCGGCCGCCTCCTCGACCGGCTCCTCAACCGGCTCCTCGGCCGGCTCATGGGCCTCCGTCTCCTCCTGGGCCTCCGTCTCCTCCTGGGCCTCAGCCGGCTTTTCGGCCGGCTCGTGGGCCTCCGTCTCTGCCGGCTCATGGGCCTCCGTCTGCTCCTGGGCCTCCGTCTCCTCCTGGGCCTCAGCCGGCTTTTCGGCCGGCTCCTCCGTCTGCTCCTGAACCTCCGCAAGAGCCTTTGAGAGCCTCCTTTCAAAGATGCGTTGGAGCTCCCGCACCGACTCAGCTTCCTCGAGGTTGGCATCAGTGAGGTTGAGCCACTGGAGCCTCGCCAAGGCTTCCTGGCACACAGATCTCTCAAGGCGCTTGCGCCGACGGAGAAGGCCGTCACAGAAATTGATGACCACTGCGGCGGTCTCCACCGGATCTCGGATCTTGCACAGCGCGCGGTGCAGAAGCCCCTCCAGCTCAGTCATGGGCCGCTGGCGAGTAGCGTCTGGATCACCGACGACCGCCAAGCTCTTCATGCTCTGCATCTCACCGAAGGCCTCTCCAGCGCGGGGGTCCGTGCACTTGTCCGGGTGCACCAAGTGCATCATCATCTTGAAGCAGGACGACGCAGAGCCGGGGAAGATCCTGAAGCCGCACTTCTCGCCAACTCGATGCGTTGGGCTCAGCACGAGCTGCACCGCCAGGGACCGCGCGGCATCCATGGTCATGGTAGGTGTCGAAAGCTAAGTTCCTTCTGAGAAAATGCTTCAAAAGATAAAGATGGCACGTCCCAGCAAGTACCCGAATGCTTGGCAATGACTGGCAACCAGGCCCCGGACATTCGGAAACAGCAGCCGAAGTCGAAGGCGTCTGAGCGGCAACTCCACCCGGTCCTGGAGATGCTTGTCAAATGGCCTAGTTCTGTGCCCCCCTGAGGCGGTTTTTTATTTATATAAAAATCTAAATGCTTCGATCCCTCGTGCTTCGATCCCTGGCATCCCGTGCTTTCTGTGCCCCCCTGAGGCGGTTTTATTTATATAAAAATCTAAATGCTTCGATCCCTCGTGCTTCGATCCCTGGCATCCCGTGCTTTCTGTGCCCCCCTGAGGCGGTTTTATTTATATAAAAATCTAAATGCTTCGATCCCTCGTGCTTCGATCCCTGGCATCCCGTGCTTTCTGCGCCCCCCTGAGGCGGTTTTATTTATATAAAAATCTAAATGCTTCCATCCCTGGCAGGTTGTCTCCCGTGCTTTCTGTGCCTCCCTGAGGCGGTTTTTTATTTATATAAAAATCTAAATGCTTCCATCCCTGGCAGGTTGTCTCCCGTGCTTTCCGTGCCGCCCTGAGGCGGTTTTTTATTTATATAAAAATCTAAATGCTTCCATCCCTGGCAACCGCTTTCCGTGCCTCCCTGAGGCGGTTTTTTATTTATATAAAAATCTAAATGCTTCCATCCCTGGCAGGCTGTCTCCCATGCTTTCCGTGCCCCCCTGAGGCGCTTTTTTATTTATATAAAAATCTAAATGCTTCGATCCTGGCATCGCGTGCTTTCTGTGCCCCTTGAGGCGGTTTTATTTTTCTAAAAAGCTAAATGCTTCAATCCCTCTGCAGGCAGTCTGACAAGGAATGCGAGCGTTTAGGTTTTATATAAAATAAAAACTTTTTTTTAAAAAAAATGAAACACTTCCTCACGACTTGTCAAATGGCCTAGCTCTGTGCCCCTTGAGGCGTTTTTTTTTTCTAAAAAGCTAAATGCTTGAATCCCTCTGCAGGCAGTCTGACAAGGAATGCATGCGTTTAGTTTTTATATAAAATGAAAACTTTATTTTTTTAAAAGAAAAAGTAAAGAATACTTCCTCGCGGCTTGTCAAATGGCCTAGCTCTGTGCCCCTTGAGGCGGTTTTGTTCATATAAAATCTTAATGCTTCAATCCCTCTGCAGGCAGTCTGACAAGGAATGCATGCGTTTAGTTAGTTTTATATAAAATAAACAAATTTATTTTTTAAAAAAAGAAAAGAATACTTCCTCGCGGCTTGTCAAATGGCCTAGCTCTGTGCCCCTTGAGGCGGTTTTGTTCATATAAAATCTAAATGCTTCAATCCCTCTGCAGGCAGTCTGACAAGGAATGCATGCGTTTAGTTAGTTTTATATAAAATATAAAAATTTATTTTTTAAAAAAAAGAAAATAATACTTCCTCGCGGCTTGTCAAATGGCCTGGGTCTGGCGCTGGGGGGGTTTTTTGGGCAGTGCCGAGTGGGCACGTAGGATTAATACTGCTTCGCCCAACGACCTGGAACTCAGCTCCGTGCGCTTCGCATGTTGGCATCCCTATATCACACACCTCAAGGATGAGGATGGCTTTTTTTATTTATATAACAATCTAAATGCCTGTGTGCCAAGTCGAAGGTGTCTGAGCGGCAGCGGCTCGATTTATTTATATAAAAATCTAAATGCCTGTGGAAAACCGACTCAAGGGGGCACAGAAAGCACGGGGACAACCTGCCAGGGATCGAAGCATTTAGATTTTTATATAAATAAAAAGCCGCCTCAAGGGGGCACAGAAAGCACGGGGACAACCTGCCAGGGATCGAAGCATTTAGATTTTTATATAAATAAAAAACCGCCTCAGAGGGGCACAGAAAGCACGGGAGACAACCTGCCAGGGATGGAAGCATTTAGATTTTTATATAAATAAAAAACCGCCTCAGAGGGGCACAGAAAGCACGGGAGACAACCTGCCAGGGATCGAAGCATTTAGATTTTTATATAAATAAAAAACCGCCTCAGGGGGCACAGAAAGCACGGGATGCCAGGGATGGAAGCATTTAGATTTTTATATAAATAAAAAACCGCCTCAGAGGGGCACAGAAAGCACGGGATGCCAGGGATGGAAGCATTTAGATTTTTCTATAAATAAAACCGCCTCAGAGGGGCACAGAAAGCACGGGAGACAACCTGCCAGGGATGGAAGCATTTAGATTTTTATATAAATAAAAAACCGCCTCAGGGGGGGGCACAGAGCTAGGCCAGTTGGGCGAGCCAGTATCAAACGAGGTTGGGCGGACCAGTACTATGGGCCGTTGGGCGACCCCGTACTAAGGGGGCCGTTGGGCGAAAACCCTACAATTGGCCGTTGGCGGACCAGTACTATGTGGCCCGTTTGGCCGAACCCGTTTCAACGGGGAGCCGATGGGGCGAACCAGTCACTAAGGGGGCCGTTGGTGCGAGCCAGTATCAAACTGAGGTTGGGCGAACCCGTACTAAGGGCCGTTGGGCGAACCCGTACTAAGGGGGCCGTTGGGCGAACCCGTACTAAGGGCCGTTGGGCGAACCCGTACTAAGGGGGCCGTTGGGCGAACCCGTACTAAGGGGGCCGTTGGGCGAACCCGTACTAAGGGGGCCGTTGGGCGAACCAGTACTATGGGCCGTTGGGCGAACCCGTACTATCCTACGTGCCCGCTCGGCACCGTGCCCGCTCGGCACTCCTCAGTGCCCGCTCGGCACGTTTACCTAAGTGCCCGCTCGGCACTGTGCCCGCTCGGCACTCCTAAGTGCCCGCTCGGCACTACCTACTCCTAATCTAGAGTGCCCGCTCGGCACGTTTACCTAAAGTGCTCGCTCGGCACTCCTAAGTGCCCGCTCGGCACTCCTAAGTGCCCGCTCGGCACTAAAAAAAAAAAAAACCGCGGGCCCGAGCGCTTTTTCCTCCATCAGGATGAGCTCGAGTCGGCCACGCTCACTCCTGCAGGTTGAACAAACGCTTGAAAAAGCACGCGAAAAAACGCAAAAACACGGTCCTCCCGCCACGATGTCCAGCTCATGCCGCCTGACAAGAACGTTCAAACATGGCCCAAAGCGGAGAAAAAAAGGCGCCTTGCGTGGCTTTTTCGCCGGCGGAGCGGCGGCTGCGGCGGTGGCGGCCTCCCAAAAAGGGATTCAAGAGACAACGGATGAGCCGATTCCCACCTCCAGCCGCAGCCGTTGGTTCTCCTCGTAGAGGGCTTTGATGTCGACCTGACAGCTCACTGCTGAGGAAAAAAAAAAAAGGGGGGACGCCGCGCTCCTTGTAGCCCTCGATCCACTTCTGCTCCGCCTCGAGCTTCGTGAAGAGGCGGAGGCACTCCATCTCCTGTCAGCCACAACGGTCCGCCAGCCGGCGGAAAAAAAACGAGCCTTCTCCACGAGCTTCACCGCCGTGTCCGCGTGCTCCGCGAGCTGGCCGCGGAGCTCGCGGATGGTCGCGTCCTGCAAATGTGATCTTCATCCGTTTACCGTTGAAATTGTACCCGCCTTGACCGCCAGCTCGCGGCGCATCGCGTCCTGGCGGAAAAAAAAGGATAGCCCACAGCCCCCTCTCACGATACGACGAGCCTTCTCATCGTTGAACGCCTTCTCCCTCTTCACCTTCGACGGCGGCCTTCAAGTGGCGAGATGACGCAAACGCGTGAAAAAAAAATCAGGCCTGCGAGGCACCTTCCACCCGGAGCTGCCGGCGCCATCCCACTCCACCTGACGTGGAAAAAAAGGGGAAAAAACACGAAGGCGAGTCGGGCCTGGTGCGGCCCATGCGGATGCCACTCCTGCCGTGGAAAAAAGGGGGAACAAAAATCGAGGGCGAGTCGGGCCTGGTGCGCTCCATGCGGAAGCCACCCCTGCGGCGGATGCCACTCCTCCTGGCGTGGAAAAAAAAAAACAAGGAAAAGACGAGGGCGAGTCGGGCCTGGTGCGCTCCATGCGGAAGCCACCCCTGCGGCGGATGCCACTCCTCCTGGCGTGGAAAAAAAAAACCAGGAAAAGACGAGGGCGAGTCGGGCCTGGTGCAGCTCATGCGGATGCCACCCCTCCTGCCGTGGAAAAAAAAAAGGGAAAAAATCGAGAGCGAGTCAGGCCTGGTGCGCTCCATGCGGCTGACGCCACTCCTCCTGGCGTGGAAAAAAAACAAGAAAAAAACGAGGGCGAGTCGGGCCTGGTGCGTCTGACCCCACTCCTCCTGACGTGGAAAAAACAAGGGGAAAAAGGGAGAAAAAACACGAGGCCAATTCGAGCCTGCGGCTCCCATTGGCCCCAGCATTCCTCCTGACAGCAACACACCCATAAAAAACCGGCACGAAAAACTTCGAATGTCCTCCGACTCCTTCCGGACTCCACTCATGGCCCCGGGCTCTGATGTGATCTGATGTTGCTGCTTGTTGCTGTTTGAAAAAAGCATCAGCCCGAAAACCTTGCCTCCGCTACAAAAACCCGAAGCCTTGCCCGAAACCTTGCCCCGCTACCCGAAGCCTTGCCCCGCTACCCGAAGCCTTGCCCGAAACCTTGCCCCGCTACCCGAAGCCTTGCCCGAAACCTTGCCCCGCTACCCGAAGCCTTGCCCCGCTACCCGAAGCCTTGCCCGAAACCTTGCCCCGCTACCCGAAGCCTTGCCCCGCTACCCGAAGCCTTGCCCGAAACCTTGCCCCGCTACCCGAAGCCTTGTCCCGCTACCCGAGCCAGTGCTGTTGCTGGTGCTGGTGCTGTTGCTGGTGCTGGTGCTGTTGCTGGTGCTGTTGCGCTCGAGCCCTGCCCGCAGATCAAGTCCGATTACGGCACAGTCTGCTTGCAAAAAAACACCAAACGGGTTTGCGTCATGCAAGCACCCCCGAAGAGGTATTTTCTATTGGTGTCCTTGTCAAGAACCCAGATTTTCAATGAATAGATTGCGCCTTGATTCAATGGTCGTGTGGCAGGAGTTGACCTGCAATCAGGCCTCGGTCGGAACATCTTTGCCCACCGATTTGGCAATAATATAGGGAACCCAGTGCTCCAGTTCTGCATGCTACTGAGCGCCACTGAAGCTGTTTGCAACTGCATCCTTCAAGACAAGGCCCAAATTCAGTGACAAATGGCGCAAAGAACCTGAAGATTTGCCACACGAATCCGCTCCACACGGAAAGGTCCCCTAGCAAGCACAATCATGCAAAAAAATCAACGTGACATCCGTGCAAAAACCCACGCAAAACGCATGCAAGAAAAACATGTCATGCCAAAATCGAGAAGGGGTCACAGGCTGGCAAGCTAGCCCTGCTCGGAGGGCAGGGATTGAGTTGTCGGGGGGCGTGAAAACGGACCTCTGTTTCCACACCCCTAAGTTGGGGCAGCATCGCCAACAACACCCGCATCAGCAGCAACCCTCCAGCTCCCTCTCCCTCATCAATCCACGCACATCTGGTGGCCATGCAAATCATGCAAAATCCTGCACAGATGCCTCGGAAAGTTGCGGCCCGGCCGACCGACAAAAAAATCTGGCCCCGTAAAAAAGAATGGCAAGTTGGATGAGACAACGACAACGCATCAGCGAGGCGGCGGATATGGGCGCCAGGGGTCGCACGACGGCGGATGGCTCCGTCGTGTTGAACCTACACAGAGGGGCGGGCGCCTACGCGCTGCTCGCGCGCACGGACGGGCAGCTGACCCGATCGGGGCAGCACTACTACTCGCACCTGGGGCTGCGCCCCCCCACCAAGGACTTTGACTACAACCAGCCCCTCATCCGCGAGGGGCCCAACGACTACATTCTCCTGCGCGACGGGCAGAAGAAGCTCGTGCGGTCTTTGGAGGGCGACGGCGAGCACCGGCACACCAAGCTGGGGAAGGCCTTCTTCCGAGACAAGTACTATGAGTACCTGGTCCACGTACCGGTGGTCATCCGCGGCCGGCGGCGCAGCGGGCGGAACGCGGGCGCGGCCTACGAGCGGAAAGACTGGCTACCGATCAACGAGCACGGGGGCGCCATGACTCGGCACCCCGCGGGACTCACCGAGGAGCAGGTGGCGCAGCGCGTGCGGCGGGGGGTGGAGGCCTCCCTCGGGGACCCCGCGGGGCCCATCCTCCAGCTCTCGGACGAGACGTACTACCTGGACCCCGAGGGGCGCTGGGTGGTCAGCACGCAGAGCACGCACTACCGGAACTCGCGGACGGAGGTGGAGACGCTGCTGCGGCAGCGCATGCAGGGGCTGCGAAGCGTGAGCTTCCAGCTGCCCTGCGAGGCGGACGTGCTGGCCAGTGCCTTCGTGGACAAGCCGCTCTGCGTGGCCCGGCAGCTTGCGGAGCTGCTGCAGCTTAGCCTCGAGGAGGTCTGTGCGGACTTCGACACCATGCTCTGCCACGACTGGCGGAGCCTGGGCGTCTCGGCCGAGGAGGTCCGGCAGTTCTGCGTCTGGCGCGACGCCCCAATGCGGTTCCTGAGCTCGCAGGGCGACGTGGTGGACAGCTACGACCCTGCACTGAAGAGACACCGCACCGTGTGCTTCCTGTGCTTCAACGGGCACTGCTACATGTACCGGTGCGTGAATCGCGTGCTGGAGCGGGATGCGTGGCGCACGCTGTACCGCGGCGAGGCGCGGCAGGAGCTGCCGCCGATAGTCGAGTGGAAGCGTTTTGACCCCGCGCTGCCTTTGGAGCCGGGGCAGTTCTGGTGCGAGGACCTACGGGAGGCGCGGCGAGACTTGATGGCGGCCGGGGAGAGCCCCAAAGTGACCCTCAGCAGTCCCTCCCAGTACAGCGGGCTGAGGCTGAGGTGCGGCTTGCGAATCCGTGAGCTGCCCGAGGAGCACGAGCTGCTGCGGCGCTGGTGCGAGGGGTTGGACCAGGAGTACCGGGGCCAGCGGCTGGCGGGCCTGGCGCACGAGGACTTTCTCAAATTACTGAAGGCCAAGCGGGAGGTTCCCACAGCGGCGCAGCGGCAGGAGGTCCTGGCCGTGCAGCAGGGCTTGTGCGCGCTGTGTGGTTGCACGGTGACGCAGAGCGCCTGCGAGCTGGACGTTGTGCCGGTGCGGCAGCTCTTCGCAGACAGCGTGCAGCGGCTGCAGGCGCTCTGCGTTGACTGCCACAGCGAGAAGACGCTCCGGGAATCCGCGCAGCCCACGAGTCTGGAGAGCCGCGTCTGCCCGGGGGGTATGGAGGCCTACGTGCGCAGTCCGAAGCTGCCGCCGCTGGTCTTCGAGGCCCAGGGGAGCCACCGCGAGAAGCCCTACGTGGGTGTCGACGTCGTGCGCTGTCGCCGCCACGGTTTGGCCAACGCACCCTTCCCGCTGCCCATCCTTTGCCCCGCGGACGGCGTGGAGCCCGTGGAGCCGGGGCGGCTGCCGGACTTGGGCTACGTGGAGGGGTGCCGCGACGCGCGCCAGGCCGCGCTGCAGCTGCTGCCGTTTGTGGGCCCTGGCTGGTACCCCAAAGTTACCATTGCCGCGATGCTGGAGACGGGCGTGTGCCGTTGGGATCACATCCCGCTGGGCATCTATGCGCGCGGACACGTGGGCGCGGCCACGCTCCGGCGGGCCCTGGAGCGCATGGACGCTGCGTGGCCCGAGGGCGAGGAGCACATGGCCAAGCTCACGGTGAACGCGATGATCGGGCTATGGGCGCGCCGCGCGGACGTGATCTACTCCGTGCGCAGCAGCAGCTGCCAGCTGGACGGCCCCGGCGCCGACTTCACGCAAAGCTTCTGCTACGGGGCGGGCAGCGTCTGGGACTTCGTGTACACACGGCGCCTGCTAACCAACGGAACGTATCGCCCCATCCACGACGCCGTGCTGGGCTTCGAGCACTGCATGGTGGCCAAGGCCCGGCGGCTGCTGGCGGCGCCCCCACGGTACGTGAAGCAGGTCAAGACGGACTGCCTACTGCTCCAGGGGCTGCCAAAGAGCCGGCAAGAGAGCCTGGAGGCGCTGACCAGGCTGCGGCACCAGAACGGCGCACCCGTCTTTCGGGTGGAGGAGTGTAAGCCATTGCTGGGGCGCAGCGCACCGCCGCGCATGGAGGCGGAGAGGCCAGCGCTGCGGCGGTGGCGCGAGGTGGAGGACCCCCTGGAGCACTGCGCGGCCGGCAACTCCCTGTTGCTCACCGGCCTGCCGGGCACCGGGAAGACGAACCTTGCGCGCAAGATCGTGGCGCGGCTCCGTGAGCAGGGCGAGGCGGTGCACCTGGTGTCGAAGACGCATTGCTCTGCGCAGAACCTGGGGCTCGGCGCGCAGGCGGCCGACCACTGGGTGCGCAGGTACGTCCGCAACGGGAGCGTGCAAAAACTTGACTGGCTCGTGGTTGAGGAGATCACCCAGCTGGACATGGCGCTCTGGGCGGACCTGGCGTGCGTGGGGCTGAACCCCGACGTGAAGTTCCTGCTGCTTGGCGACTTCCGGCAGGTGCTGGACTCCTGGGCCGGGCAGCCCATCAGCGCCCCGCTGGAGCATAGCCAGCTGGTGCTGGACCTCGCAGGCGGCCACCGGCACGAGCTCACCGAAAACATGCGCTCCGACCCCGGCATCTTCGATTTTGTGAAGTGGCTGCAGGTGGGCGAGCCCGACGCGCCCGCGCTGGAGGAGGCCAAGGCGCGGGCCTGCGAACTCTTCCCCGCCAAGCCAGGGTGGCCCGAGACGACCCTGGTCATCAGCCACGCGCGGCGGGTGGCCGTGAACGCGGCAGCCAACCGGGCCCTGCAGCCACCGGGCGCCAAGCTCTTAGTACTGGAAACGGGTGTGGAAATTGCTCTGGCACCCGAGAGCCAATTGCAGAGCCCGCAGAACCGAGCGCAGAACATGCTGGTGTGGCCGGGGCTCCGGCTGATCGGGGGCGGTGGGAAGATTCCCAAGGGCGTCTTTGTGGCCGTTACAGAGGTGGAGCCCGAGCACGTCAGGCTGGACAACGGGCTGCGGCTGAAGCAGCAGGAGCTGCTGCGCGCCACAAGGCTCAGCCACGCCGTCACCTACGCCAGCTGCCAGGGTTTGACTCTGCAAGGCCGCGTCAGCTGGACCTGGGCTCCGTCCACCTGTCTCTGCGCGACCAGCTCCGACCTGCTTGAGGTGGCGTGATCAGGCCCGTTGCAGCTCCCAAATTTTTTTAATAATTTCTGAATTGAAGAAGACCTGGCATGCGATTCCACGAGCTGACAGGTGGGCGCTTGTATTTCACGTTAAGCCGTCTTCACCTTCTTCTCTGGATTCATGAACTCATAGAGGAGATGAACGGGCAGCAGGGCGCTTCGACAGCGTCCAGGGTGAGGTGCCGGACCTCGAAGAGCACGCCAAACTGGCGGCCCATCAGCCAGACCTGCCGCGCCTCGATCACGGCGCGCCCCCGGCGGCGTGCAAACTCCGAGGGCTGCGGCGCGGGCTTGCCGTTTGAGTCCCAGTAGACGCAGCGCTCCAAGTTGATCTTCGCCTTGACGTGCTGGCCCATGGGGCTCACCTTGACGGCGCTCTGGAGCTGCGCTTCCAGCTCCGTGCGGGACGCGCCGGGGAAGGGGCTCTGTTGCACGATCATGTTATCCACGACGGTGTCTTCCACGGAGAGCACCCAGTCGCGGAGATCTGGGTCCGCTGTGAAGCAGATGCCCAAACGCTTTGCGCCATCGTCTTGGAAATTACCGGGCTCACAGAGAATCTCCACGGCGCAGTTGCGGCGGTAGAAAATTTCTTCACTGTCCTCGAGCGAAACATACCGCCCGCCCTTGGCGTTCGACTGCACGGGTCCCAGGGCAAGCTTCATGGTTCGAAGCGGAAGATCGGGCTTTTTTATTCGAACGAAAAAAAAAGTTGGCCCGACGAACGCAGGCTTGATTCCTGCCCGGACGGCGAGTTGGGTGCCACGCAGTTTTTAGTCCAGGACGGACACACCCGTTCCGGAGAGCGTCACCAGCTGGTAGGCCACCAAATGAATGAACAGGTCCGTCATCGTGCCGTCCAGGCCCTTGAAGGTGAACCGGGCAAGGTCGCCGAGCGGGTGCTGACACCACTCAGCGGCATCTTGGGCACGCGCTCGGTGGGAAAGCCGGCAATGAAGCTGTGGCGCAGGTAGCCCACGCGGCCGATGTCGATGTTGCGCACCGTGTCGTCGTAAGTACCCGCGAGGACGGAGAGGAAGTGGAAGTGCTCCGAGGCTCCCTTCAGGGGGTTGTGTGGGTACTGCAGGCTGCCCAGCTGCATCTGAGACTCCAGGAGGCTGTCCTCCTGCCTGGCCGCGCCGATGGGGGCCACGTCCTGCCCCGGGTTGGCCAGCAAGTGGATCTTGGAGCCCGCGACGTTGTCCCAAAAGGTCACAAACGCGCCCATGAGTTTCGTGAAGGCGCGCGCCACGGTGACGTTGTGCTCCGCCACGCCGTTCGGGACGCTGGACTGCTGCGTGCGCACCGTGAGGTAGCTGAACACCAGGGACCTTCCTGAGAGGAGTACGCGGTTGAAGGACTCTACCAGCGCAGAGTCCAGGACGACCTGAAAGGCCAGAACTCGGACGTTCTGGATCTCAAAGTCGGTGCTCAGCGTGGCCCCCGCCGGGTGCGCCCTGGCGTTCTCGGACCACAGCGCAGTTGCGGCGTCCGCAAACTCAATTTCTATCACCAGGTTCAGCTGCGGCGGCAGCATCTTCCCGCAGCGCAGGATGCCCACCATGGTGGGGCGCAGCAGCACGTCCGCGTAGCCGCCCTGGTGCACCGCGCGGGCGCTGCGGGGGTCGTTGACTTCGTCGAAACCCTCCATGGCCTTGTTGCGGTTGTACTCCCGGCCCTTCAGCAGGTCGTGCACGGCCACGGTGCGGCCGTAGTAGTTGATGTCGTCGCAGCGCTGGCCGTTGGCGAAGACCTGGACGCGCTGGACGAAGCAGGCGGGGTTGGGCGTGGCCGGGGCCAGCGGGTTGGTGCCGTCCGTGTTCCTGACGCGGAAGGCGATCTTGATGGACTCGGGGTCGATGCAGGACGTGCCGCTGGTCAGCGGGATGCGGCAGACCCGAGAGGTTGTGGGGGAGAACGAGCTCAGCGAGCTGGGGAAGTACTGCACGTCATGCCGCGCCGTGACGTAGCTGGTGTTGCTTGTTTTCAGCTTGTAGTCCAGGCTCTGCATCAGCTCATCCTGGGCTCCGGCGGTGACTACCTCCATGCTTCTTTACATGTACCACGACACGCATTTTCACTCGTACGGCGAAGGAGCAAAATCGACTGGATTTTTTTTTAGGCAGCCTCGATGTCACGTGCCAGCTGGTCAAAGCTGGGCGGAGGCAGGCTCCGGCGTGACTGCCCGGAACTGGAGCTTGCCCGCGAGCTCTGGGACTGGGGCAGGGCCACGGGGTTCAGGCCCCAGGAGAAGGGGCGCGGCGTGTTGTTGGACTGCGCCTGCACGCGGAAGCCGGACTGCGAGGAGGCGCGGCTGCTTGCGGGGCTGCCGGACGTGCTGCTGCCGGTGCGCAGCGTGAAGTGCTGAGGCTGAGTGGCGTCATACATGTTGTTGGCGGACCGGACGTCCTGCACGGCCGCGTCCTCGCTGCCCTGCTGGGGCCGGAAGAGCGTGTTC
>CAUJNA010001064.1:0-12500 GCA_963377175.1 Effrenium voratum
CTTCTCCGGCTCCAGCTTAGGCTTACGCACCGACTCCTCCCGGGACTCCAGGCGCGTCATGTCCTGCGGTCTGCCAAAAACCCGGCTTGCGGCGCCAGGGCGGTGAAATGCTTTGGGTCAAACGAGTGCGAAAGTTGGGATAGAATCGCATCAACCATCCCATGGGAATCTTGCTCCCACAAGATCAATCCATTTCAAGTTGGTGTGCTTGAGGAACAGAGCCAGTATGACAAAAATAGGGAAATACACTTTGCAAATGAGCATGGAGCTAAAACAGACGTCCCTTTTTGGGGATGGAACCTCCTGTTTCCTTGCGTTCATTTTAGAACAATCAACCAATCCCAAGACACTCGTCTCACCCCGCACGTTTTGGCTTGGGAGCTTCCTCGTGCCACTTGGCAATGTCCACCAAACTCGGCTCCACTCGCCGGTCGCGCTGATCTTCCGCAGTGCGCTCCTTCGACTCGAAGCGCGAGGCTCGTTGGCGACAGAAGAACTTGTTTGTCCGAAGTCACGCACTCGAATCAGATTTTTTAAGCTGTGGTCTGAAGGGAAACCGGCCCGAGTCCTTTTCCGAGCTCCTGAGCAGTCAAGTTGGGCCGAAAATTCTGCCAGTTCCAAGTTGGGAGAGTTCATCCTGGAACTGCTAAGTGGGGATGTTAGAGACACACAAATCGGGACTAAAGGCTCTCAATGTGACATATCACGATACAAATAACGGGGGGGGTGCGGGGGGTTGGGGTGTTCGATTGCCCCTGGGCCGCTCTCCAACATCCCCAGCGCTAAAAGCGCAACATCCCCACAAAAGGGGAAATTCCAAAGGGGCAATCCCAATGGGCGGATTCCAAAAGGACAAGCCCAATGAGAAATTACAATGAGAGAGAATTCCCAAGGACAAGTCCAAAGTAAAACTAGGGAAAATCAAACGAAAAATGGCACTGAAACTTCCCATGGGATACTTCCGCTGGGAAAACTCGAATGGTAGCATTGCATGTGTAGCCTTTCCACGAATAGGACCCTCGCAGGCATATGCGGAAGAGCAATTGCAAAAAATCCAAAGGCAGAATTGCAATGAAAGAAATCCAAAGGACAATTCCCACCGGGAAACTTCCAAAGGAAGTTATTCCCATGAGACAAAGAGAAAATACAATGAGATACTTCCAAAAGGGAAATGCCAAAAGCGCCCCATACGCGGAGGAGCAATTGGAAAAAAGTCCAGCGGGGGAAGTCGAATGTGAGAATTTCAATAGAAAAATGTCCAATGATAAAACAACAAAGGGAAAAATGTTCGACACATACAAGAGAGCAGGCCTGCAATGTCGGCGGTCTGAGCCGGAGGCGTTAAATGAATATATATATATATATATATACATATATATATATATATATACATATTAGAAAGGGTTTTTGCCCCGTTTGCCCCCGGCGCGGCTCGCTCGTTCGGGAACTTGGAGGCCACCCATTTTTCCGGCTGCGGCGCTGGTTTCTCCTCAAACCCTCCCTCCCTCCGCTCCCAAGGCGGTCTCCTTGGCCACGTAGTTCGTGGCCGTGGCGCCGAAGACCTGGAACCGCGTCAGCGCGCAGAAGGAGTTGTCCTGGATCCATCCCAGGGGCCACGGGCTTGGGGGTCGGTGGGGTGGGGTCGGTGGGGGGTGGTAAGGTGGGGGTGGGGTGGGGTGGGGTGGGGTGGGGTGGGTGGGGGTGGGGTGGGGTTGGTGGGGGCCCTGGGCTTGAGGAATGCAATGGCCCCAGGTAGCTTCGGAAAACAGAGAAAGCTGCGAACGGTCAGCGTGGGATCTCAGCGGAGAGGGATCGAGTCCTCTCACGACGGATTTTCCGGCCGGAACCCCCCCGGCCTCCATGCGGTGGTGGCTCAGCACCCGGATCTTCAGGAACCCCACCCAGCACTCCTCCAGGAGTTCCCACCCCCCCCTCCCAACCCCTAGTCAGGGGCCCGGACACCGCCCAGGAATCCCCAACCAAAGCAGGGGTGTGAACCCCTCCTTCTGGGTTGCTTAAGGCCCTATTGAGCACAAGGCCCCTGGAGACCTTTGGCGGGAATGCAAAAGGCATGTCTTTCCAAAAGGTCTCTCAGCCGCCTTTGGAGTCACACCAAAGCCATGCTTTGAGCCAAGCACCCCACAGACCCCCCAAGAAATCCCAGGTTGGTTCCTTCGTCCTTTCTCAGTTGGCTTGACCGACCCAAAAAACACTGTTTTCTTTCTCCACTAATATTTTATGTCTTCCCAAGAAGTGACGAAAGTCCGGGGTCAAAAATAGGGCAAGCCGCCTTTTTCAGGAATATGGATCAACAATCCATTTCGACCTCTACCCAGACATGAGATCAGAACCTCAGAACGGAACTCCAGAACTTCTCTCCTCCGCTAAGCGTTGGCACCGGCTGCCCACGTCGAAGATCTCGTAGTTGGAGCTGAAGTTACTCTCGATCTCCCCCAGCAGTCGCCAGGTCTCTGTGGGGTACCTCGCCATGCAGAAGACACCGCCGAAATGTGGGGGTGTGGGGGGTGGGGGGGGGTGGGGTGGGGGGGGTGGGGGGTAGGGGAAGTGGGGGGTGACAGAACCTGTCCTCTGTTGCTCCATGGAGGATCCCTAGGTTCAAAAAACCTGGGCTCCTGTTTTGATAGTGTAGGTCCTTTTTAAGTCAGCCCAGTTGGATATCTCACTTTAAGCAGGGGGCCCTTGCCATCATTTGCGTGAGGTGCTTGTCACTTATCACTTTGCTTCCTTCAAAACAAGGAGGCAAGGAGGCCGTATTGTGTTAGATACTATTCGACGCTCACAAATCATGGATTTGAGGTTCTTGGGAGGCCCTTTGGACATCATTTACCATGGACCGATCTTGCAAAACGAGTACTACTTTACGAGGTTCATGTTGGAGGGGCCAGACTAGCTCATCGTTCAGTCCTCAAACTTGGTTGCCTCCAAAACAGTGCAAGCCCCACACATCTTCAAGTCCAGAACCTCAGGGAGTGAGTAAAACCGGCCCTGCATGTTCTCTTTCGCAATCACCCCGAAAGGCAAACTCAAATGGTGACCTTGGACATAAAGAATGGGGGGACATCCATTTTGCCCACATGACGCCTTGAACACCTGGGCGTGCCTTTTTGTTGAGGCTACCCTTTTTTGGGAGTGGTGTTGAACAACCAAAAGCCCACGGAAACCCCATTTCTTGCAGTTTCCCTGACAGACCCTGGCAACAATGCCCTTAACTCCAAAAAAAGAAACGGACGGACACCGTTTGGGGGTCGCCTGTTCAATCCGCCAGAGACGAACCCACCGCATTTTGGTGAGAAAAAAAAACGCCGAGCCGATCCCGAGGCCCAAGGAGCTGGTTGGAGCCCAAGATCTGCAGATGGCGATACCCCGAGGCGAAGAGCTCCAGCGTGATGAGCCCCACCTGCAAACTTCGGACTTCGGGGCCTGGGGGGGGGGCCTGGGGCCCTGGGGGGGGTGTGGGGGGGGTGTGGGGGGAGGGGGGGGGGGTTGGAGCCTGAAGAGCTTTCGGGGGCTTTGGGGAGAAGGGGAGGCAAAGGGGGTGAGGGTGAGGGGGTTTAGAGTCCATGGGGGTCAGAGTCCGTGTGCCCCTTCTGTGAGTCTTTACAAAGCTGGAGGGCTGAGAGGAAAACGGAGAACTTTCCCGAACCCTTGGAAGCCGGAAATTCTGGGGGACGAGGGCTCCACCCCAAAATCCGGCCAAGGAGCTGTCAAACGTCTATGGGAGGTGGGGAAGCCAAATTCCACTTTGACAAGGAAATGCTGACCATTTGTCCAGAATGGGGTCCCCAATACTCTGCATCACCCCACCAAAAAGAACCCCCACTTCAAACTGGCCCAAACGGTGAGGTTAAAACCAAATGGGAAATATAGGAATCGAACCAAGCTTCGAGATCCTCTGAGGGCCCCTTGTCGGTGTGGTTGGTGGATCTTGCAGCGAAGCCCTCCCCTGAAAACAACATGAAAAACAAGTGCCACTGGGAAGTCTGAAGGTAATCACCGTTTGCTGGCAAGAACCGGGTGCCACAACACTTCAAACTAGTTGAACACCAAACATGAAAAGGGTATGTGAAACTCCCTTGTTGGGACTATCGAAAAATGAAAGGAAATGCATCCCGAAAAGACAAACAAAACAGATGTCGCTGGGAAGTAAAACTTTGACAAAAAAGGGAAACCCAAGAAATCGGCAAATCGATGGAACGCTGGTGAGTGACATGCTCCACGAAGATGTCCTCGAGCAGGCTGATTACGAACCTCCGGCTTCGGATGGGCTTCGGTGGGCGCTCTATGTGGGGGCAGTTTATTTAGCGGCAAAAGTCAAGAAGATCAGGGATTGATGGGGGATATTCCGCCATTCCAATGATGAATTGAAGTGCTTAAAGGCTGCCATGGACAAAAGCTGAGCTCCCGCAAAGGGGCTTTGCTAGTCCCGGAATCTTCGGCAAAAACTTCTAAGCCCCAAAGCAGGAAAAAAAGTCTAAACCAGAAACACTGGCCTGAAGTCACTTAAGACAGAAATGGAGCATGAAAATTTGAATTGTCCGCCAAAACCCTCTCCATGCCAACTCCAGCTCTTGCGCAGACCCGTGCCCGTGACCGTGCCACTGACAAGAAAGAAATCTCGTGTACAACAGAACCACTCTTCCACGGGTCGCCCTACTCCAAACACCCTCTTTTCAGGGTCACCTATATTCAAGAGACGACATCAGCCCAAAAGGGAACTCACTTGAAAAGGCCCTGACAAGATGATGCCTAAAACCACCAACAGAGGAAATAGAGGGACCCCTGTTGCTATGGGTGCAATCTGAAAAAAAAACTAGTCTTGACATGATATATACCTCAGAGCGCCATTCTGGGCCGGGGCAGCCTGCAGCCATGGTTCAAACAAAACCAAGTATCAGCATGGATCTGGTGTAAAGAAAATGCGCCTAATCCTGGGGGCGTCCCGTGACAATTGATTGAACCGCCGGTTCGCTTCCCTTTAAAAGGAGGGTCTCAGCGCTGCCCGACCCTACCAATGGCATACCCGGCGGGCCACGTGTTGAGGCTGCGCTTTTCCTGAAACATGACCACAAATGGCGCACGGCCACGCATACAATGTAGGTGGAGGATGAGGACAATCCGAGTTGCTGGTCGCACAAGCCAAATCCAACTACTCGGCTTCATGTTGGTGACATTTGAAACTGAATCTATAGAACGGGTCCCATGGGGAATTTGTTTCTTGGGTGTCTAGAAAGAGGAATCAAGCGGCGGAGATGTTGGCCAAGGGGCCAGGTCCGCGTTTGGCACGGAGACAACCTGAGCAACCAAAGGATCTCGAAACCAAAGGTCAAAATAAAAGAACATCGATACAAAAAACGGAGAAGAAGAAAAAGTAAAAAGGACGCTATCCACAGTCAAAACATCTGAAATCAGGCATGACCGAGGGGTTCCAGAAAAGTTATCTTTGTCTGTGAGGTTGCTCTAAATGCTCCCTGTTCTGGATTCAAACAGAGATGGCCGATGTCCTGCTGCTTTCCTAGTTAAACCAACCAAAGCAGGTCCCGCAATTCCAGGAAGCGCCCTAAGTGTGGGTGTTCCTTCGCATACCAACTCGCGGGTGAGGTCGAACAAATAAGTTGCCGAGCTTGGACGCAAGCAAGAGGAAAATATGACTAGCGGAGAAAAACCACCCTAAAGGAGGTGTAGGTAGCATGGTTGAATTCCACCGAACTGGGGTCTGGATGCAAGACCACCCCAAAAAAATGGTTTTCGAACCACTCGAAACTCAGCAACTTGAAGGGGCCCGGTATGGCCCGGCAGAACTTGCCCAGCTGGGGTCTTTAAACCGCTGCTCATTTTAGCGGGGCTAGCACAAATGCCATGCTCCGACCGACGTAGAAAACAAGTGATGCCTTAATCGGCCGCCCGGCCTCTCAAAATGCACCCACTGTTTCTTGGAAATAGAATCATTTGCCCCTCAAATGGGCTTAGACGTCAACCACTTTATGGACTAGACAGGAGCTGTTCCAAAGCTCTACTACATATGAAAAGGAACCAGCCATTTGAGTCGATGTGGACACATTCCCGCATAATGCGTTCTTCTTCCCCGAGGAACATGTCGTGATACATTCCTTTTAAAACCAACAAGGGAAAAAAAATAAATAGAAAATATATTAATTTCAGCAACTGGAAGATAAGGCAACCAAACACCCACGAGAAATACCCCGAACTGATGGTTCGAGGAACATGTAGAGGGACTTGTCCGGGGACAGCACCGACTTCGCGTGCAGAAGGCCCTTGGCATGGGTCACCAGCCGGGCCCCCGCGTGCATCGAGGCGTAGTCGTAGCGCACCCCGTTCAGGAAGTCGTCGGAGTAGGGCTGGCTCCTGGCGGAGCAAAACACTACCCAAGTCTTGGCAGCCACAAAACGAAGAGAATTCCACGGTATTTGCAGTACTTTTTGGCGATTTCCAGGCACTCCAATTTTGATCATCCAACTCATGCCCGCACCTGCACAGTTGACTGTGACCCTATCCACTCAAAGTGCTTTGAAGCGCTTTGAAGCACTTTTGGATTCAAGATTCCCAGGACTCTAGGTCTGGAATCTTGAATCCAGTCTGGCCCCCAAAAAGATGCTAAGCTTTGAAGCGTTTTCATCCGGGTGGCTCAAGATTCCAGATCAGTCCTGAGAATCTTGAATGTTGAATCTTGAATCAAGTGCCTGAATGAATATTGAATCCAAAAGTGCCTCAAAGCGTTTTACAAGTGCTTTGAAGAGGTTTAAAGCGTTTGGGGGGGGGGCCAGACTGGATTTAAGATTTGATATTTTGTCCTGGGAGTCTTGAATCTTGATTCCAAAAGTGATTCAAAGCGCTTTAAAGCATCTGCTTCATCCGTTCCTGTTGGGTGTGCACCTTACTATATTGTTCGTCTTGCGCGCAGTAAATACAGTTGGTTAAAAATAATGGTTCTACCCGAAACCCAATTTAAACTGAAAGCCTTGCAATCTAACACTTGCAGACCAATTGGAATTGAATTTGCATGTTCCATAGGTGTCCATGGTCGTGCACTCCTTTTGAGGGACTTGAACATTAGAAGAAACACCAAGCGTGAAGGAAGCTTTATGCCACTTCCACATCAAAATGCGTTTTTGCCTCAAAGCGCGGCAATTTCAAGCTTGCAACCATTAGAGCTGAAATCGCATTGTCCGTGCGTGTCTGGTTGTTCACTTCTTTTTAAGGGGCAGGCAAATCAGCGGAAACAACAAGCTTGGCTTTCCATACTGGAATCGATTTGAATTCTAGCTCAACTCTAGTGCCAAACAGCAATGGAAGAAAGATGCTAAAAGAATTGCAGCTACTCTGGCTTGAATGAGCAGCGGCAATGAGCAACGTGTTACAAAAGTCGAAAGTCGAGGACCCCGTTGACTGATTCAGAAATCGCAGTTACGAACACGCTTCAGCAAAGCAATCACGCAACTTGCTCAAGACATCAAGCGGCAGAATCACAACAAAGCGCGTTTTTTGAATGCTCTTTGTTTAAAGGAACTTTGAAAGGAAACCCTACTATCCCAAATCTACAAAGCATAAAGGAACTCTAAAAGAAAAAGTCTACTAGCCCAAATCTGCTGGCAAATCAAGCAATTCATTTGTTTCAATTGAATGCTTTTTGAAATGGAGCTTCGAAAGGAATAGTCTACCAGCCCAATGGGGGGGGATACCATATATATATGTGTATATATATATATATATATATATATGCACTCAGATTCCTTGTCTTATTCATATTCTATACTTAGTCTCGCCTAAAATATAAAATGGTGTTGGAAGAGAAATTGAAAACTCGGGCAAAACCAAGAAAAACATGCAGAGCAAGGATTGTCAGGCCGAAAAACAGCTCCATACCTTGAACATCCCTACGTCATTCCAGAAGAGAGCTCGCTTCCCCGAAGAAAAAAAAACGCAAAGCTCCATTCACCCCCGCCTCCAAAAGAAAAAAAATGGGGTGGGTGGGTCTTTCCAAAAAGAGTGATCTGAACCCCGAAGCAAAACCCGCAAAACTCCTTTCACCCAAAACCGACAACTTCCGGTCCTGATGAACCTGCCCTCCTCCACCGGCCGCCGGGAGCTTACGTTGGACGCGAGGCGACTGCCGCGGCTCGGCACCACCAGCGGCCCGCCGCCGCCTTCGTCGCCCTCCGCGCCGCGGCACTCGCAGCGCCGCGGCGGCGATTTCTCGGCCGCGCTGAAGGTGTCCGCGGAGCAGAAGACCAGGCCGTTCCTAGTCAAAAGGGCGAGCAACAATTCGAGCGGATTTCCCCATGAGACTCAAAGAGATGGCCTCAGGCTCCAGGAGTCCTAGCCAACGCCCGTGGAGGAATTGGACTGCTCGGCGGACTGCCTCCTGCACCGAAGAAAACCAGGCTTTTGTTGCTGGCGGTTCTGTGAGGCAATCATGCCTCTTGAGTGCCCATTGAGTTGGAGGTGCTTTTCGGCGCGTCGTTGTTTTGCTTCTCGTCGGTGGCTTCTCTTGTAGGCCAGTTTTCTTCCCCCCGAAAAGGAGAATCTCCCCAATGGAAACAGCCGTGGACAACTAATCCCATATGCAAAAATTCAGAGATACCCTTTAAGAGGCATTGGCACAAGAAACACGGATTTGCGGAGAGTAAAACCTTTGCATCTCTTGCCATATCACAAGCAACTTGGATCCAGGGGGTGAGTGAACTTCTTTCTGCCGACAATTTGGTTGTGCGACTGGCTGAGCGAATCACTGGGAGCTACAAACAATCTTACTCACCAGTGGTTCGTATGGGTCGTCCCTTTTGTGGGAAACTGGAGATCGGGTCTTCTCCCCATGTCCTCCAAAAGAAAATGAAAAGAGCCGATCGATCGCACAGAGATGTGGGCAACAGGCCCGGAGTATCACCCGCAACTTCGCGGTGGTGTGGATGGGCTTGATTTAGTCGTTTTGTGAAGCTTGAATCCTCCGTTTGGCAAGTCACCGGGTGCAGTGTGTCAACTCACTGCCTCTTGCGCCTGACCCAAGTCTTCCCAAAGCCGGGCCCGAGAGATTTGCCTTTTTGCCCGGTTTTCCCCGGCCAGTCTTCCCATGCCCCGAACCGAACCGTCCGCCTTCTGATCCTCTCGCCCCCTCTCGGATCAGGATGCCATCAATTTCCCGACGAAACTTCCTCCGGGGAAAAATTCCCCTAGTCCAGTAGAGGTTAGAATAAGTTGGTACCCATGTGTTTTGTCTATTTGGCTGTGGGTCAAAACCAATGGTACCATTTTGGGGTAGCCATGTTAGTCTATTTTAGTGGGGATTGGGATGTTCACGCGGGGTACGATTTGGATTTTGACCCATGGCCATTTTAGTAGGGGAACCCGCCTAACCAAAAAAGTGGGTGAGAGGTCGGGCGCTTAGCTGGGGGACCTGGTCCCAGTTCCAAGTTCTCCGACCTCCGGCGCGACGCGACTGCCGAGGCGCTTGGCCCACAGGGTCTCCGCTGCCCAGGCAGTCTCCAGTCCAAAACGCACCTCCCCCAGGCACAGGCACAGCTGGCCCTCCTCAGACCGGAAAAAAATGGAGGGGTCCCTCCCCCTGCGTTCTGACCGATTTTTCCAGGGCTCCCTGGCTTTTGCCTGCTGGTGTTTGCAAGTGAAATTTCGTGAGTCCCAACCCGAGTTCCGAACCCCAAATGGACCATAGACTGGGTATTCACCGCACCTCTCATGGGCCAGATGCGAGCTGCGGCCGAACAGCCGAACAAAACATGGGGTCGCCTCGTTTCGCAGAGGCACCCGAGGGAAACTAGCAACAGGTTCACTTTCTCTTGGGGGTCCTATTAGGCTGAGTTAACAACCAAAGTTCCTCACTTGCCAATGTGGCCGAGCACGATTCTAAGATAAGGCAGGGCCACTCAAAAAAAGTGGACCCCCAAAAACCCCTCCCCCGCCGCCCCTCCTCGGCGCAGAAGTTCCAGCCCGACGCGTTCTTGGAGTCGGCGTCCCCTTCGCGACCGCGCGGCTTCGGGTCGCCAGAGTTCAGCTTGGAGACCAAGTGGCCAAAGGCGCCCCAGATCTTGGAGAGGTTCCTCAGGGCTTCCGTGGAACCTTTTGCCTCCCCTTCAAAATGGCCTCCCCTTCAGAAGTGTTGGTGTCTCGAAATAGCCTCAACATGGGTGGGGTTCCCCTTAGCTTCCCTTCAACCAACCCCAAAACGGTGGCAAAAAAGAGAGTTCCCGAGGGCGCAAATGCTTCCAGAACGGGTGCGTGAACCTTCAGAAAGAGTGGTTTCCCCTTCGTTCCCCCACGAAGGACGCATCGAAATGGCGAAGACCTTCGGATATCCCTTTCCATTTCAACCCCCAAAAGCCAAACTCGCGGCGCACCACAAATATCCCTAGAATGCCCTTTCCTGGTGCAAATGACCCCTAGAAACCATTCCATATGTTTCATTAAGGGAAACCCCAGGTTCCTTTTCTCATTCCCTACCTCTCGCAGCTTTGGTGACGCTTTGGCACTGGGGATCCCGTACGTCGAGTGAGATACGCCCTGTCCCATGGGTGTCCCATGGGGGCAGGGCGTACTTTCTGCGGAAAACCAAAAGAAAGCCTGATGATGATAAAGGAACAGGCCTTATAAATGAATGATGAAAAAGGCTATGAAACGAGAACTCCAACAAATACTATGCCGTAGAAGTAAGGACAAGATAACAATCATACCGTTTCATATATTAAAGATGGGATGTAGAAATAGATAGCAAATTGATGTGTCCTTCATATCATATCTTTATCATCAGGATTCTATGATTATGTCCTGTATTGGGAGTTGTCATCATTCTAAAGTTACCCCAAATGCACATGACAATAAGTTGATGATAAAGCAAAAATGAAAGATAAACCAAATGAAAATGATGAAAACACAAAAGGAGGATGATCACACGCAACGAAACATGCATAACCTTTAAAAACGCAAATAAAATACGAAGCATATGTATTTTGACTGGACATAGCCATGAAATAAAAAGATATGCACGGCAGACTCATGAAATGAGAGCCCGAGGGGATAGACGGAGGAATTCTCCCATCTCATTGCTGAACGACGTGACATTCGTGAAGATCACCTGCTGAAAAAAATGAAAAGCCTGTGCTAAAGTGAAGAATACGAATCAAGTAGTGATGACATGGGTCTTTCCGAATTTCCCAAATCCCGCCATTTCCTACCCAACATTCATCTTGTAGTGATGTCATGTCTGGAGGGATGGTCATCTCCTTTTCATTCACCAACATTCCTAATTGACAGATAACAAAGAAGACTTTGAAGTTGTACTAATAATACACCGATCCTATCTTGGAATCCATATGTTTCTAAGTGTCTGAATTGATGGAGTATTGTAAGAATTGGACGGCAGAAAACAAAGGATTTTGGGAAGATAATTTCAAACCTATATCTTGGATATCTGGATCCTACGGTGTAACTCGTGGAAAACCAATTCATCGATGAGAAGTGATTAAGAGGTCAAGGACATTCTAGCGTTTACAGTATCTTTCGGTTTTATTGCCTTCTCCATCCTCAAGGTACCTTTATTTACAAGCCAAAAAATTGATGAAGGCAAGAAGCTAGCCAATTCCTTTTCATTGCTATTTCTCATTGGCAATCTGTTCTTCATCCCTTGTCCATGTCCTCTCTTTCCTATCCTAGGTCCTCCGGTAGAGAGGTTAGAATAAGGGTACCCTTTTTCTGTAGTCTATTTTAGTAGGGGAACCCTCCCCTAAAAAAGAAGTGAGAGGTCGGGCACTACCGGGGGACCTAGCTATCCGTAACTCTTGATGGAGATTAAAAGGTGGCTGTCTTCATCTCGGTACCCATCTCCACATTCGGAAATTGAGACGGGAAAGACACGGCACCTATCATATATTTATTTGTACTGGTCAAGAGATGTAGGGAAACACCTCAATCATATGCTGTGTCCATAGGATGAAGAGACAAACCGCTCTCATACAGAGACTCGCCTTTGGACACAGCATATGATATGATTGAGGTGTTTCCCTACATCTCTTGAATCGTAAAAATGATTATATGATGGGTGATAGAATCTAAGGACTGTTGACGCCTGGTGTGGATAAGACTCATCTTTTCAATAGTCAGTAGATAGACAGGTAAACTGTACGAAAGGGAAAGACCAACCCTTCCAACTCATTCATATCTCTTCTCTCTACTTCTCCCGTCATCATGATTACAAACCTAAGATGATTCATTATGCGGTAGAAGCGGCGGCGGCGGCAGTCTGCTAAATCAAACAAACAACAAATGGGGCCTCGAGAAATGTAGTTGCATTCACGCATCAAGCGTCAGAAGCTGACCGCAGTCAGGGTTTTGATTCCCTACAACCACCTCTTTGGCTCGCCGAATGCCTCTTTTCGACCCCAGTCGCCCCTGCGGAACAACTCCCGCCGAGGTGCGCGGCATTGTCGCTATCGCATTGAAAGAAGGGGTCGGAA
>CAUJNA010001064.1:17500-20000 GCA_963377175.1 Effrenium voratum
GGGGCCGGCGGCACAGGGCGGCAGCCCTTGAATAATGATAATAATGATACTAATGATAATAGAATAGTGACAATAAGAATAACAATGATAATAAGAATGATATTAATGATAATAGTATTAGTGACAATAAGAATGAAAATAAAATAAAAAAAAAACAAAAAAAAACTGATTATTATTATCAGTAGTAGTAGTAGTAGCAGTAGTAGTAGTAGTAGTAGTAGTAGTAGTAGTATTGTCGTTATTAGTATTATTATTATTGTTTTTGTAACAACAAAAAAAAAGCCGTCCAACCTTCTGGTTCCAACACGTTTAAATCTAAGCCGCTCCGGGGAAAAGGACGCCGGCGCCGGGGCCCGCCGCAGTCTACGCAGCGCCAGGCTGACCTGTTGAGGGGCCTCCCAAACCAACGAAGGCAACCTCTCTGTTCGGCTTTAAAGAAGCCAAAGGAACCGAGGCTTTTGCGATCAGAGCAAATCGGCCGGCGAGGGGGTGCCTCCCAAAAAAAAACCATCAAGGGGGGAACCTCTTGGCCGCTTTTTGGTCTTGTTGTAAGGAAGCCAAAGGAATCCATGCATTTCCGGAGTTCTTCCGCAAGAAGGGCTTTAGGGTGGATTCCACGAATTGAGGCCAAAAACCAATGACGTCCTCGAAATTGCCCTCAAAAACTTGGAGCTGTACCGGATTTCCTATCTCCGTAGGCAATCTAAAGAATAAATTTCTTCATATAAACCACTTTGTTTTTCTCAAAACTCCGCCACTTGGACCCTTTCTGGTGCAGTGAGGGGGCACTTCGGCACTCGGAAAAGGCCCAAAACGCCCGCCTGGGAGGCGTTCCCGGCGCCGGGCTCCACGGGCTCCGGGGGCTCCGCGGGCTCCGCGGGCTCCGGGGGCTCCGCTTGCTCCCAGGACCCGGAGCTGAAGACGCAGTGGTCCACCTTGGGGTCGCGGCACTGCCAGCGGCCGCACACCTCCGCGAGTGACTCGATCGCCGAGAAGTCGAGAGAGAGTCGATCGGCGCAAGCTGGAAGTTTCTTCTAGGCTCGTAAGGGGTCTCTTGGGTCTCGAGCCTTCAGCTTGGTTTCGGGTTTAGTTGAGGTATTCTGGAGGACTTCCTGGTACCTTTTTTTGGTGTCCTTCTTGGGAAGGCTAAACCGTCCCCCTGAACTGAAAATCCCGGGGGGACGATGCTGACAAGCGGACAAGCTGCTCCTTCCCATGGCTCAACCATGCGCAACCGAGCCAGAAACTGAGCGACACAGGTTACAAGGCGAGGGGAGGCTCACTTCAATTTGTGACCACTATGCTCCCTTCATTTTTTGGCCAGGGGAGAGCAACAAGTAAGGCCAACAAGTCAAGACCCAGGCCAAAGAAGGCGATAGCAGTTTTCTGCCCGATGGATCCCACCAGTGTTGCTCGCCGCGTCGGAACCATCGATGACGATGGATCACACAAGACAGATCAGTGTTCCCGGGCGTCTGTGTTCCACGCTGAATGTTCCCTAGAAAGGACGCCTGTCAGGCAAATCATTTCTGTGCCCAAGCCAAAAATACGGAACCACGCGATTCACGCGATTCACGCGATTCACCACCGATCTGGTGAGCTTGGGAAAAAATGCAACCAGGTGATACTCCTAACAGCCACCCTTTGCACCCTTCCGGAACACGGAGCCGCCGCCTGCAAGTAGTCCATAGGAACTGTCACCTCTGAGCAGTTGAAGTTGTCGTCTGCCACCTGAGGGAGGTGCGAGGGTGGATTTCAAGCAAAACCGACGGGAAATCCCAGGGGTTGGGCATTTGAATTGTAGCTGGGCAAGTAGAGGGTCTAGGAGATCTGAAGGAAACATGTAGAGAAGTGTTCCTTCACACCAACAAAATAAGCTCAGGCAATATCCCCAACAGCACCACACCCTCCCAGTCTTCGCGGAACGCCTCGGAATTCACCTCACCGCCGGTGTTGCTGAGGATGTCGCCTTGTAACTTTATAAAGCAAAGCTAAGAGTGCCAGCGCAATCGCGCCCTGATCGGGGCCCGACGGCGCAATCGGGTCGGGGCCCGACGGTGCAATCGGGGCCCGATCGGGGCCCGATGGTCCCGTGGTGCAGCCCCAGCATATTATAGCTCAACGCCGGCTTTCCTTAGGATGCGGCCTTACAACTGTATCTAGCAAAGCTAGGCGATGCCAGCTTGGTACAGTTGACGGGGCCCGACTGAGTCGGGCCCCGATTCGGGCGCGAATGCGCAATCGGGGCCGATCGGGCCCTGACGGTGAAGCTTTGTTGGAGCCTTTCCTCAGGGCTGCCCCATAGCTTTTGCAGAACTTGGCGGAGTAATACTCAGCAATGCCAAGCATGTACTCAGCTGCACCGTGAGTCCCGCAGCAACGTGATTTGATTTGCCACAAAGCCAACATTTCGGGCCGCGTTGCCTGAGCAAGTGAGCAAGTGACCAAAACAGTGAAAGCTTGCTGAAAACCATTGATTTCGGTTTTGCTTAGTGTTCCG
>CAUJNA010001064.1:25000-52500 GCA_963377175.1 Effrenium voratum
AATGTAGTGCTTAAGTCCCAGAATTCAACATGGACTCTCAAGCCACATAGCCAGAAACCTCTTAATTCACCGATAGGGGAAACTCCTCTTGGGCAAGTTGCAACGGGACCCCGCGGCCCTCGCGGCCCTGAGGCCCTGAGGCTCCGGGCGCGGCCAGCGTCAACAGGAGCCACCGAAGCGCCATGGAGCCGCGGCGCAAAGCCGCGGCTTGGGGCCCCGCTGGCTGCGTGCTTTGGCTTAAGCCTTTTGGGAAGCTGAGGGTTAGTGGAGGCTGAGAGGCTGTGGGTTGAAGTGGAGGCTGGGGTGGGAGAAAGTGGAGTTGGCTGGAGTAGGCTGAGGTGGGCTAGGGTGGGCTGGAGTGGGCTTGACTTGATTACGTTCGAGTCTGGAGTGGGCTGGAGCAGGCCAAAGCCAATTGACACGGCCGAAACAAACAAAAATACTCCAAACTGTCAGCCTGCTTTGGGCTTCTGGCTCGCTCATAACCTGTCTGAGGCATTGCGGCGGAGATGGGCCTTCAAAGTCACAACCCTCCTGGGTGGTGTCCAACCTTCATGTTGGACCAAACAAGAAATCGGGAGGCAGTTCTAAATCTTAGAGACTTGTTCCAAGTGAAACACGCGACTTGTTGCGAACACAAGCCGACATTTGAGCACATGACGAAAACTATCAGGGCTGGTGCGCCCACAGCGCTTTTGTAGGTTGATAGGCAGAGGCGGTCCGTCTCCTATCCATTTGCTGCGGAAATACTGTCAGCTGCCATGGAGGCAAATGTGGGTTGCGATTATTTGTTGGTGCGATGCCTCGGACCAAAATCCATGTGGACTTCCGCGGAAAGAATGGGGTGTGTGGGGTAGTTGATCTTAAGCGGAAGCCCCTCCCGAAAGAAAGCAAGGGCGCACATATGGTGATCTAGCACCCAAACCCACAATGTCGCTGTCAAACAGACAAAGAACTCCAAACTCTATTCTCTTGATCCCACCCCAACCCCCACCAACCCCAACCCCTTCACCCCCACCGCTGGCGCTTTCTTTCCGCTGTCCGCTTTCGCCAGGAGGTCCAACTTCTCGAGGACCTGCGCCAGCGGCACCTGGCCTCGGTCAGCCCAAAGCTCCGGCGAGCGAGGAACCGCGATTTTGGGGGGTCCGAAGTCGGTCGTCAAGGCCACGCTTCGCCGACAAACGAGGTGCGTTGCGGAAACGTTGCAAGGTGGTTTTGGCCAACATGTCGGAAAAAATGCAGGGCCAGAGTCGAAATTCACCTCGGCCCCAAGGGACACCAAGGGCGCTCAGATCTCTTTTTAAAGGGAATGTTGCTTTTCCCCTTCCATGTCTGCTGGCCCCAAGATCCTGTCCGGCGGGCCTTGAAATTTTCGGGGTTGTCACCGTCCACCTCCATGCCCATTTACTCGCTAAGTCTTGTTCCCAAAAACGCAGTCCAGCAACCCACCAGCCCAACCGACGCGTCAGACAAACCAGCCTTGTGTCTGAGACTCGCCTCAGGCCCAGCCCAACCACCCAAGCAAGGCGCATCCCAGCCCAGCCCAGGCCCTCCACCAACCAACCCAAGCAAGGCCCAGCCCAGCTCGCCCTGTCTTGTGCATCGCCTTGCCCTTGCCTCGGGGGATTCCTGCGGGCCCATGACATCAATTGGTCCTACGACACCAGAACCTGTCCATGCCTGAATCGCCACTTGACCAGCTCTGCTGCTTGCAGTTGAATACTCGGCTTGGCCGAGGCGGGCACGCGCAGCGTTCACAATTTATCTAATTTGCAAGGCGACAGGCTACACCTTGCAAATTGGGAAAGAAGGCCTTACGCCAGCTGACCGACGACCGAATTGCATGAGATTCGGTCGGTCCAAAGGCGGGTGTCTCCGCGTTTTGGCTGGTGCACTTGACCCTTGCGCTTGATTTTGCCCACAAAGTAGTCGTGCTTTTTGGCGTGGGCAATCCAAACGCGGCACACACAGAGACAAACGTGTCATCAACCAGGCCGTGAAAGCGACATGTTCGAAATGAACCTTGAAACAGTGGACTGACGGCTTTCCCCCCCCTTTCGGCGCTCATGCCCCCCCTAACCCTCCCCCCGCCCCGTGTTCACAAACTTCAAAATGGGTTGGCCAATCTGATGTTCCATCCACAAAGGCATTTGACCCCTTAAATCAAGGGAAGGACCAAGAAAAATGAATTCCATTTGCTTCCCCCCAACCAAAAGTGGGGAACCCTCAAAGGGCAAACAAAAGGAAACCAAGCCGTGTTCAAATGCAGGGAAACGTTCAGGTTGGCTTCAAAGAGGAAACCAGAGGACAAATGGGAAAATCAAAAACAGAGGTCCAAAAGTCCAAAGCGTTGGCCTCGCCGAGATGCCCTGGCCCCCCAGCTCTTTCTCCGAGCGCACGTACCTATGGATCGAACCGGAACCGGGGAGCGGCGTAAAAACATCGGCTCGGCAAAACCACGAGGTGCATGGAGGGAGAACAAGGAGCTGGAATTACAAGAATGGGCAAATAAAGAACAGCTGCCTCCCCAAAAGGGGAAAGGCAACAGGAGCCGAAATGGCTGCCACTTGGTCCACGGAGGGAGGGGTTCTAAGCTTCAGAAGGGCCTTGAAAGGTAGCCTGGAACCCAAAAAGCAGGTCTGCCAAAAGAATACCTACACACCATGTTCAGGGGCAATGCCTATGGACAAGTTCAAGGGGAGTTCAAAGGGCGACCACCACCACTGGGTCCCAAACCTCCCCATATTTCAGCAAACACCCTCTAAAATTACCCCCCACCCCCAAACATCAAAGAACTCAAATCAACCGCAGGGGTCAAACAAGTCGCTCCAGTCACGGAAACCACAAAAAAAGGTCGATTTAGGAGGTGTCTTATTTTTTAGGGGAACCCCCAAAACACTGGTCCTCCTTTTGGTTTTAACGGTTAAACCCTAAGGAAAGGGGGGTACCCCAAAACAAGGCAGACCCATGTCTGCTTTGGACGGTTCGAAGCGAAACCAACATGGGGCGGAGATGTCCTTTGCTGCTTTCCTCTGGGAAGGACAATAGCTTGTGGCTTCTGCGGATTTTCGCGGCGTGCTGTTAACTATGCTGGCTGAAGATGCTTTGTGCATCTTTACGGAGTAGGGGCGAGCGGTGAATTGATACAGAAGATTAGCGGAGGCTCTTTTGAGCTTTTCGCGCGCATGACACACACAAATCAAGAAGTGCATTTGGGTTCGTCTTAAAATAGAGAACTCACAAATTATGGTGTTGTCCTCTTGGCTTCCCTTGAAAACAACCACAAAATTGGCACCCTCGAAAAAAGATCCCCCCCATTTGCAGCTGACACAGAGAAGATCCCAATTGCAGCCGCTTGCTGAGGCGCAGAGACTGTGCCGCGGGGTTGGATTCCCCGTTGGAACTCTGACCCCGAAACCCACCCTCCGATCCTAAAACGATACCAAACGGACTCACCAACCTGCCCATAAGTGGCCTTTTGGACAAAAATCGATGGGTTTCCCCGGGAAATCGGGAAATGGCATAAACCCTTTCTAAACCAGTGGAGCCCATGGATTTTTAACCAAACTCACCAAACTAGAAAGGACACCTGTGAACCTGCCCGCCGGCGAGCGGAATTCAGCCATAGGCTGTTCCATGAAAAGGCCGCTGAAAGCCACCGAATTCCCAGGCCATCACAAAACGCCGGGAAAGATCCCGACAGGTTGACGTTGGAAAAGGGGAGCAAAAATATAGATTTTAGCAGCTAAGTGGTTGGATTTCAACCACTAAACCACAAGAAGCAAAAATGTACAATGTGTCGCAACAACAACCATGGACAAACCGCAACCTGCCTAAAGAGTTTGCCTGCCTGAGACACTATCTAGCCGGTCAACCTGTTCGAGAAGGTCATGGCATTTCCCATAGTGTAAAATGCAACCAAGATCTTTAGAGGCGTTTTTGACGGCAATCTTAGTGGGGTCAGCGAAGAGCTGTTCGCCAATTTCCCGCCACACAGCCGTTCGGGCCTGCTTGTCAGCCCATCCCCAGGATTTGCTCCAATCAACGGTGAGTCGCACCGAGTCGGTGACTTGGCACAGCCGCTCCACTGCATTCTTGTTCGAGGTGGCACTGGGTGTAAACCAACTCCAGTTCGTAAAACGGTAAAACACGAGGGCCCGGGGAGAAAAAAGGAGTGTCACCTACCTGAAGAGGGCCCGAAAGTCAAAAAAAGAACGGCAACTCTTCTGAGCAAGCCTGCCGCTTCCTGAAAGAGGAACGAACCACCCCTCCCATACTGTGGATGGACGAAATCCTGCGCCACTTGGAAACCATGGGAAATCGTTGTTAGTTGGCATTTACAGGGAAACCATCATTTTAGGGATTGCTAGGTGGTGCAGGATTCGTCCATCCACATTACCCTCTTCCCCTCTCTCTTCGGGCCTGAAGATCGGGTGTCGGCTGGGCCACCACCCGGCGAGCACCAAGGCGTCCTTGTGCCAATCGAAGAGCAAGCTGCCGGTGACCGGGCCAAAGGGGTTGCACTCGATGACGCGCAAACCCCCACCTACGACGACAGCGGAGCAAAAAAAGAAAGGAATAGGTCTGGCTCCATGAAAGTGGCTTGAGCTTTTTGAGGGACCCAGTCTTGAAATGGTTTTTTTGGGGGGGTGGGGGGTGGTTTTGATTTTGAAAAGCGATGGCACTTTGGGCCCACCAAGCTGATGGAGGCGATGGGGCCGGAGGTCGAAAAAATGTTGAGCGCCCAATCCGGCTGCTCAGATTGGTGTGTGGTTTGTTTTGGCGGGAATCCGTTTGGGGGTTTGCAATTTGAAACAGTGCCCTGGGGCTCAAGCAAGCTTGCTTCAAATTGGCTCTGAAGCGATGTTAAAAACGCCTCGGAAACCTTCAAATTGGGGAATTGACAAGATCATTTTCCGAGAGAGCTGGGACCACTTCAACAGGCCTCCCCATGTGAGACCGGCTTCCCCATTCGCGCCAGCCGCCGCGCGCCTCGCAGAAAGGCAAAGTCCACCACGCAGACCTCCCAATGACCAGCTTTGGGTTTCTTGCTCCAGAAACATTAACGCGCCTCTGAACCACTTAGAACAAATCCCCAACATGTGCGCCACTTTTCTTACGACGGCTTTCCGGTCAGTGTTTTCCCTTTTTTTCCAAGACACGCACTTCAGGGAGCAGTGCTAATCCAGCGGCTTCTCCGGCCGTCTAGGTCCACGAGTCCATGTCCTATTGAACTACGTGTTCCAATCGCAATCCCAAACATAGCTTCCCTTTGAGCTACCCCACACCCCACACACGTGCCCCACGTCCCTCCGAAACCTCCGGCAGCTTGTCCCGGATCCCGCCGAAGAAGTCCACCACCAGGCCCAAAGTCCCCACAGGGTCCTGGCCCGCTTCCACGGCTGAGGCGCAAGCCGAGCGAAAGGCGGGAGCGAGGTTATGGGAAGCAGTGCTTGGGCCCAAAATATATTTTTGCGGAGAAAAGGAAGCTGTGTGTTCCGGCCCTTCGTCGCAAAAAGGCGACTGAG
This sequence comes from Effrenium voratum, assembly GCA_963377175.1. NCBI lineage: Eukaryota > Dinophyceae > Suessiales > Symbiodiniaceae > Effrenium > Effrenium voratum. Next base: position 30,529 of record CAUJNA010001064.1, read on the forward strand.
AACGTTACTTTGCTCCGAGCAATCCCCATCTAAGAAATGTAAGAACATTACTTTGCTTCGAACAATCCCCGCCGCAGAAGCTTCATTGGCTAAACTAGACTGCAGCCAAGGCACCAAAAAAGCAAAGAAGACTGCGTAAGCATGCTGCTGGCTGATGCGACAGCAAAGTCCACGACTTCTCAAACGAAGCTTTAGACGTTACCGAACCCGTGTGGGGCATTCCAATTGTTCGAGGGACCGGGCAAGCTCCTGCAAGCACACATCATCTGTAGCCCCCAGATCCAACTACATGGGCTGTCAGCAGCTGAAACTCAGCAAAGAAGTCCAGGCGCTCAGCCTCCTCATTCTGGCTGCACAGGCGCGTGCTCTCTGAAGCCGCAATTACGTGCCCTGTGCAGCCAAGCGGCCCCACAAACACAACGAAAGTTCTTGGGAACGTGGCGGGAATTGCTGTCAAACTTGCTTGAAGCGCTTGCAAACCTGGCTCTGAAAAATGTCGCCTCGAGCTGCCGCTGGTGGCTGGCCCGGCCACTGGCAGGCTAGCCAGCCAAAGCTGGAGTGTGGCCAGGGCCGCCGTCTCAGACAGCTGTCGGTCAGACTCTGTCAGGGGTTTCAGGCTCTCTCGCATCTGTCTGTCACACCTCTGTCAGTCTGGTTGAACATCTAATTCATCCCATGCACTGGCGGCCGCAAGGCCGTCCTGAGCGGCCCGGGCAGTGCCCCCAGAGCCGGCACCAAAGGTCTCAAAAACCGCATCGTTCGTGCCGAGGTCGTCGGAGAAGCACGGGCCCGAATTATCCAAATCAAAAGGCAGACAAAGAAAAGCAACACCGTGGAGATGATTAGAATGACCGACTAAGTTGACCTGATGCGAAATTGAGGATGGAAGCGTGTACTCAAATGCTGGAGCAACGAAGATGATACAAATGTTTTCAGAGCCTAGGGGCACGGACGCATGCAAGATTCAGGCAGGGGCAATCGGTGTTTTGTTTTTGCTCTTGCGGCCGAAGAGATCGCAGATCTGTACTGAGAAAAGGGTATACCAATATTCAAGATGGTAAAAGTCCATGAGGGGAACCCGGGGAAGAAATCTTGGGAAGGGGGCAGCTCGGGTGGGGGACATGTCTGATTATAAAGAACCTGGAGCATGAGTAATACGAAATCGGAGTGTAGGTGGCGCCGACAGAACGCAAAGCACTTTGCCCACAAAGTGGGCACATCGTAGCTGAGAGATGGAGACAAAGGCTTTGAATTTAGGCCAAGAAACCAGTTCCTGAGACGAATAACCTGTGTGCGAAAATCATGCCTGCCCAACCAAGACGATTAGATTTTCTCAGTTCTTTGCTGAAATCGGAAAATGAAGGGGAGAAACACAAGGCCAGCCATATGCCGTAGGCCATGTCTGGCAACATTTGCAGGCCGACATTTCGCGGGCTTTAGTCCGCGGAAGCCCCAAAAAAGCCGTAAAGGGAATCCTTCTCTTGCGGAAGAACCAAACAGAGAAGCTGCCCCAAAAAAGCCCATGTTGGCTTCAGTGGAATCCCTACTCTTCAGTAAAGAACCCCAAAAAACAAGTACGCACCCGCGAATCCCCCGCCCCAAAACCCTGCCTCTACGAAGCGTGGCACCAGCACAGAGCAATGGTACTGTGAAAGCGCCGTTAGCTTCTTCCTCGCTGAAAACACCCCCAACATAGAGGAAGTCAGCTGGGGCCCAAAAAGACAAAGAAGACTCCCTAAACTGGGTTGGGTTGATTCTCTGGAAGGGTTGGCAACGTTGGTTTGTATCGGCTGCTGAAGGGTTGGTTCGGGGTTGGTTCCACAATCACTCGAAACCTCCTGTTGCGAAATCCTACACCACCCCATCAATTCCCCCCCACTGGTCCAGAAGCTTCTGGAATCCCCACTGGAAACTGGTCAAATTCCCCACAAAAACCCATGGGTCAAAATCCCGGTTACCCCCAGTCAACATCCCGATCCCCACTAATTTAGGTCCAAATGGGTGTGGTGCACCGAAAAACCCCAAAATGAGATCCCCAAACGGTTTTGACCACCACAGCCAAATCGACAACAGCAACACCAATCAATTTCCCCCCCACTGGTCCAGGAGCTTCACCAATCCCAACTGGAAACAGGTCAAATTCGCCATAGAAACCCCGTCAAGTCCACAAATGGCCATGGGTCAAAATCCCAGCTACCCCCCAGTGAACATCCCAATCCCAACTAATTTAGGTCCTAAAATGGGTGTGGTGCACCAAAAAGACCCAAAATGGGATCCCCAAACGGTTTTGACCACCACAGCCAAATCGACAACAGCAACACCAATCAATTTCCCCCCCACTGGTCTAGAAGCTTCTCCAATCCCCACTAAAAAAAACGAGTCAAATTCCCCCACAGAAACCCGTCAAATCCACAAATCATAGACCCCCCAGCCACCCAGCGCCGAGCAACTGGAACACGAAGCCCCGCAGCTCTGCCTCCGGCAGCAGCTCCGCCTCCCAACGCCGCACCTGACGCGTCTCTCGGCGCGTTCCGACTCGCGATGCGCGATGCTTGCGACTCGCGCGACTCGGGCCCTGGCTCCAAAAAGTGTTTGATGTACCTGTCTTCCAGGGTCTGCCAAACCACACGGGGTCAAAACGTCTCAACCGGGCTTTGAGCATTTTACAAAAAAAAAAAAACATTCCAAGTCTCAACTGGGCTTTGATTTGTGCAAAAGAAGAGAAACGGTGTGGTCTTAGCTCAACTCGTGCTGAGGCACCATCCAACTCAAGAGGCCTATGTGGCCTTCTCGTGCGCTCCCACCGAAGATGCTATTCCATCCGTCTGGGAGCTTCCGATGGCACTGGATGACTAAAAATTCAAGCTGCAACCAGGACTATCCATTTCGCCCACACCAAAAAGGAAAAGTCCTTGGTGTGTTTCCTTCCTTCAAAACCCGTGGCGCCATAATTTTTTTCTCCCCCCCCCTTTTTGGCCAGCGCTTCTCCTCGCCTTTTGGCTACGAAGCTTTGGGCCCCCGCCGATTGATTGCGACGCTCGGCCGCGACTCGGGCGATCGCGGCTCGAGCGACCTGGATGCGATCCACGGTGCCCCGGAGACAATGGGCGTCGATGCGCAGGCGCCGCAGCCAGAAGTCTTCAAAGGTCCGGTGGCTGTGCCTGCGGCGAGGCCTTTGAACCAAAGCGGAAGTCTGGTGCAACGGGATCTCGAACAGCTGCAGAGGACAAAGTCTATTCCAATCAAAAAAAACAGTCTTCAAACAAGATCTCGCACAAAACCTGTGGAGAAAGTCTAGTCCAAAGGGATCCCAAAAAAAGCGGATTTAGAGGAACAATCGTATTTCAAAGGGAGCCCGAAAAAAGCGAGTTCAGAGGAACCATTGAAGTCAAGTATGCAGCCCAAAAACGGAAGTCAAAGGGATCTGCAAATACTTTAAGTCCAAAACCTGACATAAGTATCCCGTATCCCCAAGTAGAGGACCCACATCGTGGTGAGCTCGTTATACCCCCAACTCAGGAGCTCGCCATAGAATCGGCAAGGATCTCCTGACCTGCGGTTTGATCCAAACCAAGCCGCAAAACAAGAAACACCCGCCCCCCCAGAGAGGGTAGAATAAGGGTACCAACTTTTTTCTGCAGTCCATTTTAGGGAACCCTCTCCAAAAAAAAACTGGGGGACCTCCAAAACAAAACCTCTTGGCGTCCAAAAAAACTACTAAAGTTTGCCAAAAACCGAGCTGCGTCAGCATCCAAAGCGCCTCCTCGCCTGGCGACTGGGTGTGTTTAGGGGTCTCACGAGCGAAGGCTGCCCCCATTGTTTTCTGAGGGGCGCCGTGTTCGCCCTTGGTTGTTTTCCTTTGGGGGGGGATTCGAAGGATTATGTCGCTCCTGTTTCTTTTAAGGGGTGAAACAAAGGTACTGTTACTGATAAATCTGATAAAAAGGAGTTCCCTATCTGGGAAACTTCTCAAACAGTGTTCAAGCAGAGGGGCGCGTCATCTGCTCCGGCACAAACAAAACAGAATCCGTGGCGGCTGAAAAGGTGGCTGCGCAAGCAAGGCCCTAGCTCTTTGCACCGGTGACGTCCCCAAGCGGGTTGACACAAAAAGGCTGGGGTAGAAATCCAATTCATAAAAAAAAGAGCGCCAAACCCCTTTTCGGGTCTACTTCTGAAGCGCTGGGTCGTAGGCTGGGAATCAAACAGTCTCAACCTTGCTCAGAGGGCTGCACATGGGTTTCCCGGATGGTTTCCTGGTACCCACAAGCAACCGTGAGCCGGATGGCATAAAAAACGCAGAAGCATGTTGCCCCTGCTAGAAACGAACCTGGGACCCCGGAAACACCTTCCTGCTGCTTTGAACGGACTCTTCGTTTTGGGGAGGGACCCCCCTTTTGAGACTCTTCAATCAATGTCACCTTGATGTGGCAACAACCAAAGCGACGCACGGAAACCTAGGGAACTGTGACTTGCAGCCTGCAAGCCACCCCTGCAAAGAAAAGCCCTTTCATGTTGCGCACCACGCCTTGGGCATTTGTCCTGACCGGCTATTCCCACAAGGCCAGGCACTAAACACGCTGATTTGAACCCCAACCATTCCGCGCAATGAAGAAAACAAACAAACAAACAAAAAAGCGCGTTCGGGAGCCAACGATGAACCAACTGAACCGAACACGACCACAAACCCCAGGTCCCCGGACCCGCCGCAGGCCGCGGACGCGGCGCCTGAGGCCACCCGCGTGAGCGCCAGCAGCAGCCGCAGCGCGGCGGTGGCGCGCTGGGTCTCCTCCGAGGCCTTGGGCAGCTCCTGCCGCGCCTGGGCCAGGACCTCCATGCGAGGCGAGGCGAGGTGGTCCGGGGGAGAAGTCCGGGGTTCAGGTTGGAGTTGGTGTTGTCTTTTTTGGGGGTTGGATTGGGACTTGGGTTCAGGTTGTTTGGAGGTGCCCTGAGGTGCCTAGATGTGAGGTCCTCTTGGATTGGTGAGTTCATGATTTGGATCCGGGATGCCCCACGGGCCTTTCACCAAAAAAGGGTTCGGGGGGGGGGGGGGCTGGGTTGGTGGTGGATGAGCTGGGGGTCTTATGTTTGGGACTGTTGTGGGGAGGTGAGCCAAGGAAAGTTCACCCAAAAAGGGCTCCTTGTGAAATCAAGCTTTGGGCCTCTGCGTCTTTGGGGCTTGCTCCAAAAAAAATCGAGCCCCTGGCTCTTTCAAACCATGGACATTCGGAAGTCATCGCATGGAGGGCAATACCCCCAATAGGCTCGGTTGGACCAGCATGATCTTCATGAGCCATGTCTTGAAGTTCAAACCCCGAGCTGGACTTTGCCTTTGCAACCGCCTGGCTTAAGCTGCTCAGATGCCCAGTGGATTTCACTTCCTTTCTTGCTTGGTTCACTGTAAAGGAATCGGAACTCTTCCCAAAGAAAAGTTGAAGAAAGAATTGGCACTGCGCAACTGGCTTCAGCTTGGTATACCTCCATTGAGAAGACCCCATAGACTTTTGGGTCTTCGCAACTGGCTTCAGCTTGGCAAACATTTGGGGGTTTGATCCACTCTTCCATTTGCGTTTTCGCCCCCTGGAAAACATAAAGAAAAAATGTGTCCAGTAGTGAAATCGATTCCCTATAAAACCAGCAAGGGAAAATACAAACTTCTTTTTTTTTAGCAAATGGAAGTTGTGAAAATGGTGGCCAAATCCTTACTCTGGATGCAAATGGATCCACTGGATGGCTCTTTCAACCGCCTGCGGCCACTTCTGGGCCGCGCCCAGCTGCTCCAAGTTGTCCAGCACCGCGTCCTACGGCGCCCTTGAACCCCCCCCCGGACCCGTGGGAGCTGATGGTCTTCGGTCCACGGGCTAACTGTTGCCAAGGCAAAGAAACCGCTGGGAACCCAAACACGTGGAAGGTTGGGGGTTGGCCCAACCAAATAGCATTCGAGATGGGAGCATCTGTTCCCAGATTTGTGGTTGACCGATCCATACCCCGGAAGACAGTGGCACAATGAATGGATAGTAGTCCGGCCGCCAAGATCGTGGGAGGTTCATGGAGTGCCCTAAGGGGTGCTAGTGATCGGTCAGTTCCCTCACCCCATCGGGAAGGTTTCGGGTTTCATGGCCGAAGCTCCCGGCATGGCTGCAGTTCCCTCAATTCTCGAAGGTCCATAACCACCCCCCGCAATCTCAAGAAATGAGAACCAACGAACCAAACACGAAAACAAAACAAACAAACCCTGCCCAAACCAGAAACAACAATAGACTGCCAAAAACCAACTGCAGGAAAGTAGTACCGGGGGGGGGAAAAACCGGCGGAAACTGTTTCTAGCAGTTGGTAAAGAGCAAAAGAAGGATTTTCAACAAAACAGCGTCAGAAAGTCGAGCTCGACTGCCACTCCCCTTCTCCCCCCATCTTTTCTCCCGTCTTCTTCGTGACCCCCCATGATCCGTGATCCGTGACCCGCCTTGGGCGACAGGTAGTTGAGCCGCACAAAGGCCCCCAGCCCCGGCGCCGCACCGGCCTCGTCCAGCTCCGCGTCGGAGAGCTCCTCGAGGGCCTTCTGCACGGCGCGGGCCAGGCGCTCCAGGCGCAAGCCGTCGCAGGGCCGCACCTAGCGCGGCCGACCAAAAACGAGGAGAAAACGAAAACGAGAAAGAAACACGTGGAGAAAGCCATGGGACAAACACTCAGCTCCGAAAGCCGGAACGGAGAACCAAAAATTGAAAAAGACGCTGAAAAAGCCATTGAAAACCCTTGACAAACATGGAACCCCAGCTCCAAAAGCAACGAAAGGCAGGAAAAGAAAACTAGACATTGAAGAAGCCATGGATCACAAGCAAAGCCGAACAACAAACATTGATTGTCATTGGGAGAAAAGAAAAACATTGACAGCCACGGAGGGAAAACGAAACCGTACAACAAACATTGAGATGTTCATTGAAGGAAAAACACAAAGAATGCTCGCAAGCATTGACACAGAAACAAAAATTAACACGCGGGGACTCGACTACAAAGACAATCGAAAAGAACCTCACAAAGAACAACAGCCATCTGCAAATGTTACAAGTGAGCTCTCTGAGCCGGTAAAATGGCTCATGGTATATCCATTATGAGCCGCAGACAACACGGCCAGGGGTCCAAATCCCGTACCCCCCAGTGAACATCCCAATCCCCACTAAAATAGGTTCTAAAATGGGTGCTGCACCGAAAACCCCCAAAATGGGATCCAAAACGGTTTGACCACAGCTATATCCCTACTTTGCCCCTCCCTGCCTTGCGCCCTGGGATCAGCGCCAAGGCGTCGTCGCTGGCACGGGCCAGCGCTTCCACATCCTGCGGTCTGGCGGGTTCAGCAAGGAATCTGGGACCATTTTGTGTTTTTTGAGGCTGCCCTTTTTTTTCTTTTTTTGGCCTGTGATGGAGGTTTAAAGGGGAAACCGCCATTTTAGGGACCTACTTTGACGCATGCCAACCTTTTTCATGATCAGACATGCATCGAAAATTGATGGGAAGACCAATAAGCCCATGTCTACCGGTCTGCGGGGTGTAGCTTTAGTCAAACTCTTCTCCAAGAAGTTTGGTGTATTCGGGCGTTTGTTTTGGCTGAGGGCACCTGTTGGCAAAATCGAAGGGTATACCACCAGTTTGGGAGTCCCCCTATTCTACTTCTTTGTCAGTCAGCTGTCCAAATTGCGGGAGCATCCCCACTTCTTTGCCAGTCATTTGTGTTGCAATCATGGTTCCCCAAAGGCAACAAAAACCCGAGACCCCACAGCTCCAAGCTGTTGCGAAGAAAAAGCAAGACGAGTAAGGCTTCCTCACAGACTGCCGATTGCAAAAACTCAAGGGGGCTCTTGATGGATGACAAAATGTACCTTGTTCCTAGCAAATATACGAAGACTCAATCCCAGAAAGGTAGGGGCCAAGGGAATCCAATTTCGATGATGTCTATGCTTTGCTATAGTAACTGGGGTTCCCCAAAGATAAGGCTGGCTTGGTCCATCCGAGTGAAGCCCGAGGCAAGCCCCCCGTCCGTGAAGGACTCGGCGGAAAAAACAAAAACAAAAACAAAAACGCCCGAACCTCCGCGTCCAATGGCACGCTCTTGGTGGGGAAGGTCACCTTCTCCACCCCAGCAAACCTGACTGGGACGCCCCAAACTTCTGGCTGGGTCCAACTCGTCCGGGGCAATTCGGTTCAAAAGGGTCCCAGGTGCAACCCCTCTGCAAAGACCCGGCAAATTGCGCGAGCTGGTTTTCCTTGCGCTGCGCGGGTGATCTCGACCTTCAGTGTGCTCATGGGTCGTGTCAGAAATGTCAGGGTGTCACATGGCGACGACCCATCGAGGTGAATTTGCCCAGTAGCATCTTCGCTCAGAACTGGCAGGGATGTCGGGTCTTTTGCCTAGTAGGCGTGCAGACTGGAACCCCTGGAACGCGGCTTCTTCGTTGAAGACGAGAACAAAACAAGTGTTGTAAAACCCCGCGAACGCATTTGACCCCCTGCCCCCCCCCCAATCCCCCAATCCCCCAATCCCCCAAACCCCCAAACCCCCCCCCCCCCAAATCCCCCAACCCGCCAACCCGCCCCTTTCCCCCTCCGTAAGGTCCACGGCACCAGTTCTCAAAGACAAAGCTCCGGTTCTCGTGGTACCTCGCTCTCAGCGCCGCCTGCGCCACCCGCCGCAGCGCCAGCCCCAGGCCCAGCACCAGCGCCGGCACCGCCAAGAGGCTCAGCATCCGGCCGTGTGCCGACGGATAGGCCTTTTGAGCCGAATTGGGATCCAAAACAGCGAACTGAACGTGGGAAGAATACCGGCGGAAGAGGACCAGTTGAAGGGGTTGGGCCATGTTGCTCGCCATTTTTGGACGTGGAGGCCCAATTGCGGGTGAAAGGCCTTGGGTGCCGGACGGAACATGCGATGGGCATTCGATTGCTCCACTTTTGAGTTCATGTGGTTGGCACTTGGATCTGAACATATTTTACCTTTGAAGCGCGAGGTGCGGCCACTTTGACCCCAAGTTGGGCAACCAGCCAAGGTGAAGCGGGGTTCGTGAGGCTTCGACATTGGGGAGTGGTTCTACACCGAAGAAGGGTGTCCTAGGCGATCCAACTTGCTGGATGTGTATATATATATATATATACATATAGGTTCTTGTTGGACATGATTCCCGCCTAAATGATGTCCACATTACAATTCACACCCAGAAATGTGTATATGTATATGCATGCATACATACATATATATATATATATACATATATGTATATGTGATTGTTTCGATCCTGGCCGGAGATCTCGGGTTTGGGGGCCCATGTCCGCAGCTGTCGACTTGAGCCACTGCCAGGCAATGTGCTTTCGCCTCCGTTGGATCCTGCCACGTTTGGTGGTAGGGGCAAATTGGGGATGCCTTTGAGATGCCCAATGCTACACAGAACAGGGGTTACATGGGTGTTTCTTGCTGGGGACTCTTTTCTTTTGCAGTTGGGTGAGAGTATGCTTTTTCACGAGGAAATTGTGCCAATCTTCTTTCACTCAGGCGTAAAACCATCAAACAAAAGGGGTGGATGGGGTGGGGTGGGAGGGTGGGAGGGTGGGGCACACACAAGATCTCTCTCACTGGCAGGGAGTTCATTTACCCCTTTGAAGACCATCCAGCGGGTTCCTCGACACGCAGGCGCGTGGCGTGTCCCAATTCGAGACTAGTAGATGCCTGGAGTTCAGAACGTCGACTTCGGATCAATCTGGAGGACCTTACAAATCAGGGGTGATTCTCGTTTTAAGTGGGGTAATACTGTATTTCTTTGGCAGGATTCCTCCTGATTCATCCGAAGTTGGTACTAGGGTCAACACCTGCTTGGCCGCTTGAAATTCTGGGGTCCTTGCAGTTCCTCTTGTTTGTGGAGCATCACCCTTTGGGGGCTCCAAAAGCTGCAGACAGGCTTCTACTCGAATGCAAATACAACTTCCTGCCACGAAATCCGACAAGGGGCCCTCCTCTCGCAAAGATTGGGTCAGCTCAATCTCTGGGAGTTTCTCAAGATGTATGCAGCCAAACGTGCTTGATGCATCACGGAAAAAGCTATCCCGCAGCCTCCCTGGAACCTTCCCAGGACCCGCCCCCCAAATCCAGGATTGGCCACAACCCCGCTGTTGCTGTTGAATATTATATTCTCCCCGACCGCTTGGCCGGGTGCGGCTACACGTGGCTGGCAAAGCCGGGCATGTTGTCGGCTGGCTAGGCGGAACCGGCCCGCCGGCCAAGGCCAGAGAGACTCTCGGCCGACGCCTCCCCATTTCAAGTATCGGCGCAACCTCCCGAGCAAATTTTCAACACATTTGTTTGCGAAAGGCAGGCTTCTCCATGCAAGTCCTCGCATAATTTGTTTTCGTGCCTTGCGTGTCACCGCGATGCTTATTTGCAGGTTCTCGGTGCAAGTGTCTGCTCGCGCGCGCGTTTCCAATCTCACTCGCGTGTTCAAACTCCTTGTTGTCGCCTCTCACGTTTCAAGCACAAAATGCAAGTAGGGCCGGAAAAGCCGGCGGGCAGAGTTTCAAGTCTGCAAGGTCCTTCTGGATATTTTCAAATGAGAAAAGCGCGTCCCTGAAGGACCGATTGCAAGCCAAGATTGCGCTCTGGCGAGTGGGCATGCCACATGTGCTGTTGGCAGCTTGCACGTGCCTGATGAGCACACGGGCACGCCAAAGCCCAAGAGATCCAGCAAACTTTGAGTTAGTTTGGAGCAACTAAAGGAGGGCTATCAGCAGCATTTGCAATGCTTGAAGCTCGAGACAGATACATCTTTCTTTGTCGCCATCAGCCCATATCTCGTGCCCATCTGCCGGTCAATCAGAATATTTGCACCCATCCATCTACCTATGTGCTTGTCTTTTTACAAAATTCAAACACATATATATATATATATATATACACAGACAGGCAGCTACAGGCACATATCAACAAAAATAAAGACATATGTATATATAAATATATCACATATCTATATATTTATATAGAGATACACATATACATAAATGTATACATATCTCTGTGCGTCTGCCTACGCACCGTTCTTTCTGTCCGGCGGCGTTCTGTCTAGAGGCCTGTCTCGCTAGCCATCTGCGTATCCTCCCAGCCATCAATCCATCTGCCTGTCTGTCCTGCCTCTTCCCCTCCCCCCCCCGCCCCCGATTACGCAAAACGCGCCTTTGAGCACTTTCTATTCCCAAGTGCTGCACCTGTCACGAAGTCTGCCGCTGACCTGTGGAAATGCTGCGCCTGAAATGAAATCTACGCCTGATCTTGCAAAAGTGCTGCGCCTGCCAGGAAATCTGTATCTGACCATGCGAAAGTGTTGCACCTATCACACAAACGCATGTCGCGAAAAGTGCGTACGTCCGTTTCAATGGGCTGGCGCCGCATCCGTTCCCTACCCGTCCCGCACCCACGAAATAGAATAGGCGTCGCTTCAGAGTGCCTCCACTTTGAGCACTTTCTATCCCCACGTGCTACACCCATCATGCAATCTAAATACCAGTCACTTCTGCTTACCTCTCTTTTCTTCTCTGCTCTCCTCCTCTCTTATCCTTTCTTCTCGTTTTCTCTGTTCTTCTCCTTTCGCCCTCATCTACTGTGAAACGACGAGTATATGAATTCATGTCAATTAAAGAATTGAAACACAGACAGAAACAAACTAAGTGCCATAGCACTCTGCATTCTAAGAATTAGCCAACCACATATCGAACATTAATTCAGTTCGCTACAGTTGCATATTCATACATCTATATCATTAAATGTACATATATATATATATATGTGTATATATGTATAAGATGGTGTCCTACATAATAATCTTGAATAAACAATCTATTATGTCAGTAAAATTTGGCTATGTGCAAGTCATGCATTTATTCAAACTATACTTCAAAGATATACAGATTAAATTAAAATAGTACTGCATATAACTATTCAATTATTTGAAAAAAGGTTCAAATGCAAATAAACTGAATTAGATGGGTTGTCTCATTGTCTTTTTTCTTTTACTTTTGTTGTCAAGGTCTCGAACACTCAATAACACAGCGTCCAAATCATCGTACAAGCCCACGGCACTTACACTCTGACTGCTTGCTTGGCCTATCAAATTTACAACACAAGTCTGAATCAGGGGAGTTCCAGTCAACAAACAACTGCGGCAACCAAGACAAAAACCATGTCAATTCTAACCATAACAGTGCATCAATCAATATCCCAAATTGCAGAAAAATAGATTCCACCATCACAAACTACTGCCATTACCCTCACACAAATTATCAGAGCCACCATTGCCCCTGCCCAATCGAATGAACCGGATGTGGTTATCATTTGACTCATCTGTCGCAAATCAAAGCCCTTCCAACACCAAATCACACGTCTAACAGTCTAACGTCGCAACGTGCCAGAGATAGGCCGAGGTTGCACGAATAGGCGTCCACTGGCGCTCTCCTTACCCAGCACTGCACAGTACACCACTGTTGACATTTGTTTCACATGAGCTCGCGCTGGTGCGATGAAACACCTTTCAGATTTGGAAACAAACGCCTTTGTGCTTTGTAGGAACGGCTCTGGGTCGTGGCTCCTTTGTATCCGTAATAGGCACCCTTGTACAGTTGTGTAAAAACACCTTGATGGGGGGGGGGGTTGATGACCGTCCCAATCAACACCAAATAATTAAAATCGTCTTTGACCTTGGCACACATAGGCGCCACGAAGACGAAACAAAGGCCCCTTCCTTCCCGTTCAAGGGTTCAACGACCACCTCCTCTTCATACTCGAGAACCCTCAACAAGTCCCAGGTGTGGATAGGACCCGACACAGCCAGCAACAGTTTGGGTCAATGCAAAGCACCAAAGAGGTGACCTTGCATCTGACAACCCGCGTAGAAAACAAAAAAAAAACATTGGCTCATCTGGTTTTGGGAAAGTGGAAGGCGCAGAAAAGCTCTTCCCGGTAAGCACCGTGCAAAGACCAAAAAGGATCAATCGTTGAATGGCAGAAGACACCTTTACAGCATCAGAAACCTTCCCTACTTTTCTGCTCAGAATTGAGCCGCGCTGGGCAAGAAAGCAAGGAAAAAGGTTCGTCGGATTGTCAGGGCCTGATCTGAATCAAATGCACCTGATGAAAGGACACAATCGGCCTACAAGTTGAGCTTGTGGGTCGATCTACGTCAGGATGATGCGCGTGGGCTGCATACGCAAGCAGAAGGCAAAGAAAGTCATTAAAGTTCATCATCTGACTTTAGGGGGTTGATCAATATTCCTGGCCCCAAACTGACCATGGGTAGCTTTTTCCAGTTAGTGGCACACACAGTATAAGAAAGGTTCCGAACGCAGCCTTCTTGGTTGCAAGGAGCAGCTCTCACACGCATCCCACATTGACATCGAGCATCGAGAGGCAAATTCTTGAGAGAAGTTGGTGGATTCGCCAAAAGGCGCCTGCCACACAACTTCCTCCTTTGGAACTGCAGATCTCCAAATGCATCTTGAAGCATTAAAGCGCGCGGCACGGCAGGGGGGAAGAGTGAGGGACTTGCAACACAAACGCACTGGTTTTCGATCACAGACTGAACCTTTAGAGATGTTCCAAACTGTGCAAGGTTAGAGCACACTTCGCTATGAGACAAGCTGGAAACGTGATCTACAAGGAGCTAGACAGGTCGCCTATCGTGGCGTGTCGGCTTTTGCCAGATATTTGCCAACAGCCCGAAGATGCAACGCACCGCGCATGGACAGCACCTGATTCTCAGCGCCTGAAGCCCAGGCCGCGCCAATGGGGGCAGCTAAGGAACGAGAGTGCAAAAACCATCTTAGATGTGTTCATGGATGTCTGGCCGTGATCTCATGGCAGAGCCAAGGCTTCACTCCCAAAACTTGAGGCTGCACACAAAGCCATTTTTAAAGCGGGGGCGGGGGGGGGGGGGGTCTACGTTCATTTGGCACCTAGAAGGCCGAAGCAAAGAGCAACCGGCAACAAAAGGGGGGGGAGCCTGAGTACTATTACTAGATATATTTCCCCAACAGCGGTCGCAGCCCAAATAAGGTTTGGGGGTGGAGTCAAGATCGAGCAAGGTTTTGGAGAATGCGGGGGTGCTCAAAGAACCGGAGGTTTCGGGGTAGTCTGGTGCTGGTGTAAGGTTCAAGGCAGGTTGGTTTGGTGGTCAGGTTCGAAGTTTCCGGGTGGTCTAATTCAAGGCAGGTTCCGGAGGTCTGGCACAGGCCAGGTGTGAGGTTCAAGCAAGGTTGGGGAGGTTCCGGGGTGGTCTGGTGCAGGCCAGGGTAAGGTTCAAGGAAGGTTCCGGAGGTTCCGGGGTGGTGAGTTCAAGGAAGGTTCCGGAGGCTCGGGTGGTCTGGTGACGGCCAGGTGTAAGGTTCAAGGAAGGTTCCGGAGGTTTCGGGGTGGTCTAGTGCCAGGTGTGAGCTTATTTTTTCTTGGGGGGGGGGGGGGGGGGGGGGGGACCAACATTAATTTCCCACCTCCCGGAACTAATAACAAACGCATTTCCATTGTTTCGCACCTCCCGGAAGTCAAAAAAAATGCATTTCCATGACTTCCACTTAGGCCCCCCCCCCCCCAATTTCCCACCTCCCGGAAATAAAAAACAAATGCCATCCTTTCCTCGAAGGCTTGCTGCCAAACTTTCAAACGTAACACGATCCTCTTGCTTAACGATCCTCGAATCGAAGCCCCTGCCGCTGCACCAGCTCTCTCGCTGAAAGTGCGAAAGTGAAACGCAAGGCGATTTGGGACGATGGCAGCGGAAATTGGTAGTGAAACGAATTAGAAAAAGTGGTAGTGAAACGACAATGGTAGCGATTGCCAGGGAATTACCATGTTCTGCCGTTCGTTTTGCACTTTTGTGATGATATCGGACTGACTAAGCCCAGCCAGAAAGGCTTGATCTTGGTTCTGCTGCCAATGACCCGCGCAAAGACTTCAACAGTGTTCGCCCCGTGGTGAACGAACATTGCTGAAAAAGCTAGCGGTGTTGTCTGGAACGGGTGGGTTGGCTGGGACCTCGCCAGGATTGGTCCTCAAGCTTTGCAGCAGGAAATAAACACCGTTTGTGGCAGCAGTCCAAGGAAAGAAGAACATTTGTCAACGCGCTGACGTGGTGAGGGCACATACACAACACCCCAGTTGGAACCTTTGGCTTCACCTGGGCAAACAGCCAAAGTGCAGCTTGGAGACTTGGAGATTGTTGTTTTCTCATCTTGAAGACGTTTCCTGTCGAGCGCCCGAGTCTAAAAGCCAAACCCCGTCTTTCCCAGAAGGGAAGCACAGCGGCGCTGCTTGCGGTGCTCCAAGTGAGCATGAACTGGGTATGGGTCAAAATTAAACCACCATGGGACCGCAGGTTTTAGTCCTTGGTTCCATTCACCAGGATTCCACTCTGGGTACCAATTCTTGACCCACAGCGAACTATCTTTGGCCCCATCTCCGGCTGAAACAACCACTCCGTCAGTCCCTGTAAAATCAGCACGAGGTGGCACAAACAACTGGGTGGGAGCTTTCTGTCAAGGTCACTCAGATGTTGTGATGCTCGGGGCCGTCCCAAGCCTGCCTGGATCAAACTTGCTGAGGAAACTGCAACATACTGTGAATCGACAAAATCCCGCACAAGACGGTACTGATGGGGTTTCATCCCCTGAACACCTGTGCAAGATGTTGTCCATCCACAGCATCAACCCAGCCATGTGTCACCCTTGCAGGACAAGAGGCCGATCATGCTGCAAGGGGACTCGCAAAGTCAGTGAGATGAATCTGACTTGATGGCTTTCAGGTGCACAAGGAGACATGAACTCAGCATGCAGCGCCATTCACTTGTAAACAGTCTGCAGTGAAGCCGCGAGGACTCAGCTTGTGAGCATGATGAAAGGGCAGTCAGTCCACTCACCGGGCTGCACCACACATTGCCAGCCGCGTCTAGGCCTATTTTGCTTGTTCGCCGCCACGTCTGAACACACAGGACATCAGACATTGGAACTCATGCCTCTCTAATGGACCAGCAACATGTTTCAATTGACCTTCTCCCTCTGATCAGAGTGAAATGCTTGGAGTGTCATCATCCTTTCACACAGAACGTCGCCCGCTGATATCAGTGGCAAAGGGCCATTCGTGTCATATGATGTCAGTACTGTTGCCCCTGCCCCCTCTCACAGTTGCCAAGTTGGTTAAGCCTCAAGTTATTCACTGCTGAAAATCTCTCCAGCTCTCTCTTTCCCCTTCAAGAACTGACCTTTTTCTCACCCCTTCAATTGTGAAGAGTTCACAACCCTACCATCCTACCATCCTCATGATCCTTGCCCGTGGTTCGCGAAAAGGCCATGAACTAGCCAAAAAAAATCACTGGAGCTTGGCTCGGGCTCTTGGAAGAGCCACGCGGCTTTGGGTTTTGGGCCTCCCATGCCGCTCAGAGCTCATCCTGGCGCATTGGGAAGTGCCCGTCTCCCATGCCAAGTGCGGGGCTTTGAGCCCGTAGGAAGGGGAAAACTGTTGGGAATCGCGTGACTCAAAAGACCATCGACCTATCGGTAGTGGGGGCCCAAGGCGCCTGTATCCCATGGGGTAAGCCGGGGGGGCACCCGACCCTTGAGGGAACGAGGTGGAACCTGTTCGGAATTTCGTGACAGCCCTTGAATAAATATCCCAAGGCATTGCCATGGAAGCTGGCTTTAAATCTGCCCCAAAGTTGCTGCTTCAAAATCAAAAGGGGACGTTGGAACGTCGAACTGTTGAGCCCGCCCCGAGTCTTCTCTGGCAGTCCTGGCTAAAGGCCCAGGAAGAGCGCGGAGTGGACGGAGCTCTTGACCTTTGCCAAAACATAGAGGCAAAGCGGTTCAAATCGCCCCAAGGAACCATCGGTGTTGCACCCTTCACGTGACTGTACTCACAAGCAACCAAAAAAATCATGGCAGCTTGTATCGACTGTCGAGAGCCACTTGAGCTCGCAAAAATGGCCCTGTGGAATTGGAGCAATCAATTCCTTCCACCTTGGCAAAGACCCCATCCTGGTGCTGAACGGTGTATCCGCCTTTGCCCAGAGTCTGGAGTTGACCATTCAAATTACGTTTGGAGCCGTCATGAGTTCATGGGCCATGAACAATCGCCCGACTTTGAGGCCCAAAGCAACCGGACAAGTAGGCCAGGTACATACGCCGTCGGTCGTGCATGCCAACATATCTAGAACAAGAGACAAATTGTGGACTTAAGTCGATAGCATGTCCCACAATCCTGCAATCTCCGGGAAGTAATCTCAACGGCGTTTCTTTCTAACCCAGTGCGTGTTTTTTTCCTGCTGGTTTTCCGCAGCCTCGGGGCTTGAGTCCGGGAACTTGGTCCGGGCTGAGTATTCAAAAAGAAGGGAAGCTCTCTTTTTGCTTGACAACACAGCACCGCACCGCGTAGCACCGCGTAGCACCGCGCAACACAAAAAGACTCACACACCTCACAGATCTCACAGCTGAAGGCCAGGCGTTGAGAAATCCTCCGCCCAGCGCAGACCTGAGAGCGTCCGAGACTTGCGAGCCGCCTTTGGGAAACCCGAGCCAAGCTCCACGGCCGAACCGCATCTCAATCAACCATTCAGCAAAACACTTGTTGAATGAACCAGAATGCCCAAACGCCAAAATGGACCAAAAGCACAAACGCCAAATGCCTGGACCAAACTCTCCTGCTCAAATGCCCAAATGTTGAATGAATGAACCAGAACGGAGTACCAAAAAAAAATCAAATCGGTCCGGATCCCAAACCGGCCCGCCCCGAACACGAAGGGTGGTGTTTGGGGCCAAGCTTTCTTTGGGGGATATTCTTCAAGCCATACTCAGCCCATCTTTTTCTTTTCTTTTTTGCGATGCGCAAAGCCACCGTACGAAAAACGGCAACAAGACAGCAGCAAGCAACATTGCATTGGTCAGTTTCTTGATATGCCAGCATTTACTCAGCCATCTTAGTAGAGAATCATGTGTCATTTAGTTGTTTATAGCACTCGAGTTTTCCCTCCCTGATACAGCCAAAGCTGACCGAGCAAAGAACCGTGCCAGGCGCGCGTGAGTGGCAAACAGCCATGAAAGCAAGCGTTCCAGAAAAGAAGCTGCAACAGCACAGGGCATCTTTGTGGGTGGATCTGACTCCCTCGGATAACAGGGTAATGCCCTGGCCTAACTCACATTCCCAGGAACCCTTTTCACTGCGCTTCTGCTTTTGCAATTAACCCTGCCATAGTTTAGGGTTGAAATCAGTGTCAAGCTGGGGGTTGAATTAAGAAACTGACCGAAACTGTCCAAGCGATGCAAACAATGCAAACTCGCTACATCATTTTCTGAGCACATCTAGAAGATTCTGCTTCCAATGAACATCGGCGCTGGGTAGCAGCTGAAAAGGGGACGTGTGCCCATTTCCTCACCCGCGCGTCTTGGAAGCTGACAGCACCATGACTATCACCACGCGGAAGCGGGTGAGCATTCCTGAGCTGCGAGGCTTCAGGATTTCATCCAAACCGGGCTCCCTATTCTTCCCTTCAAGCATCACCCACCAGAACGCAGCTAAGAGGTGGTGCTAGAACCATCAAACGAGGACCTATAAGAGGACCCTGGGAAATCGGATCGTAATGTTCATTTGCACTTGTTCATCTTGGATTCGAACGCGATGAGCCCAACAGTGGATTAGCCGGTGCCCTCAAATGCGAGTGCCAAAGAAAGCGGAGGCAGAACACAAGCCCAAGCAAGAAGAGGAAATGCCCAGCGAACATGAATGTGTTTAGACCACACCCAGAGTTGCATACTCCGAGAAATAGCCCTTTGCAAGCTCGGCATGCGAGTGCCTAAATCAATGCCAGGCATCGTTCTCCAAAGGTTTCGCCCTCCATCTTGGGCTCCTGGAGACTTGAGGAGAGACACTCACAAGGGCCAGACCAACTTGAGCAAGGCCAGCCCAAGGAAATTCGAGGCGACCACTGCATCAACCATCGCAACCCTTCCGCCTAACAATCGCCACAACCTCCCAAAGAGTTTTTGTTTGGCAGATGTAATTCTCCGTTTGTGAACCATTTTGAGAACTCCAGAGACCGGAAACCCCTGCCCAGTTTGCCTACGGCAATTAAGAAACAAACCATAGAAATGTGTCCAGCTGAAAAGAGAAGTCTCAAAAAAAATATCGAGAAAAAGCCTTGCCTAACGAAACAAGCTCTCCTTTTGGACCTGCTTCCGGAACTCTGCGGTCCTCTTCCTCCTCGGGCCGATTCATGAACGCCCAGACCATGAAGCCAAGGGCCAAGACGCAGCTGAGGATGCAGAGGTCCACCTGTGACACACCAACAGGCCCCCGTCAGGCATATGGGTGTCTTTTTGAGGGTACTCTTTCAGGCAGGAGGGAAACCAAAAAGGAAACCTTCAAAGGAAGGGTTGTTAGGGGGGATTCAACGAATTCCGTTTCTCTTCCCCATGGCAAATGGGTCGAAGGGGAAGTGGCAACATCTTGGGGACCGCCGGGAAAGTTCGGAAGATCCAAAACCTTCCGCGGGGGCCATCCCGGACCTTCCTTCGAAATCCTTCGAAATGCTATGCGCTACAGTCTGGCAGGGATCCTTGGAACCAGGTCTTAGTGCGATAGCACCTACTTTATAAGCAAAGGATCAAACGCAAAAGCCGGACCCTCAACCAATGCTGAACTCCTTGCTAAATCATTTGGATCCTGACTCCTGGTCTTGGGCAATGAATGACCTGGGGAAACCCTGTTTTGCCCAGCCCAGGCATTTGGGTGCTGCTCAGGATTGAAGAGCTAGGGGTACGTAGGTTGAAGTTGTTGGTTCGGTCTGCTGGTGGGGGGGGGGGGGGGCATTTGGTACACGTTTTGAGCCACAGCCATTTGGGTGCGTGCGTGGCTGTGTGGGTATGTGGGTATGTGGGTGTGTAGGCTGCGTGGTTACGTGTGCCTGTATTTCTGTGTCTCTTTGTGTCTGTGTGCCTGTTTGTCTGTGTGTCTTTGTGTCTGTGTGTCTGTGTGTCTGTGTCCCTGTGTGCCTGTGTCTTTGTTTGTGTGTGTGTGTGTGTCTGTGTGTCCGTGTGCGTGCGTGTGTGTGGAGCACATCCTGGATTCACGGCAAAGCGCAAGCAATCCAGCCATTCGAGCGGGTTTTGCCACCTACCCAGTTATCAGTTGACCCGCTGCATTGGGCCGCCCGGCCGCCCAGAGCAGTGCCGCCGGAGGCTCTGGCTCCGAGAGCGGCATGCGCGGGGGCCTGAAGGGCGGGCAAGGAGGGCAAGAAACGGACGGACCCGCAAAAGAGGGATCGAGCTGCACAAGGCGCGGTGTCGACACCTGATATTTTTACAGGCCCAATGTCAACCTTGAGAGCTGCCAGATGCTGGGACCTGAGGCTCCACCCGCAAACCAACCCGCATGTGGCAATCGAAGTCCAGAACCCCGACTCACCACGTTTTCGCTCCACGACCTGACAGGGCATCGCTACAAGAGGCAGTCCAGGGAAGATTGAGGGCCATGTGTTCTCGCTACGCATCCTAAAGCATCAACATATAGGTAGACTTCAGACGACAGCCTTTTGGCTAGTTGTCGTCAGGTAGCAATGCTTCCGAGTCCCGCTAAGCCTCGGGCTAAGCCTCGAGAACCGCAAGCCCACATCTTACAGACTCGAGTTGGCTGCCTTGCAAGTCACCCACATCTCAGTTCTCAAAACGGGCCGCCGTTTCGTTTCGTTGGTTTCAGGGAAACCGAAGGAAGCCAACCATTGCACGCCGATTCCTGGCACGAAACGCGGATGCACCTGCCAATCACCTCGCCGATGGAGGCGAGGCCGTCTTGCATGACGGAAAGCAAGCCTCAACTGAAAAACAGAGTGGCTCCGGATCCGCGTTGTCAGACACATAGCAAGAAGACTTCACTGACTTACACATCTCTTGCTCCCGAAAGGGGCTTAACGCTGAATTCCACGGCGGGACTCTGCGCGGCAATCTGTACAGGCCTTCATGATGGCGGCAAGCTGAACATATCGCTCCCGAGAAATGGCTCGAAAAAAAAACGGCAGGCGTCACTTTAGCCGCGAATCGATCACTTTTCGCATCTTGGAACCCGCCTAAGACGAATGGGACGTTGCTTAAAATCTGAGCGTTCCAATGCCGCAGCATCTGTCGTGCTGTTTCTCGAGGCCGCAGCGGTAGATAAGGTTCACGAGGATTTTCACCCAACTGGCCGGGGCAATTCGCAACCCCGACGAGGAGAACGAACGAACTGCGGCGCACGAGGTGTGACCAGAAAAACCGGAGGGCCGAGTGAAGGATCCAAGGAGAGGACCCAAAGGCCACTCCAAATATGAGGACACCTGGTAACTCACCTTGACTTTCAGGAAATCTGGCTTTCGGAGCAAGAAAGGCCCAACCCGCTAAGGCCCCACATCCCGGCCGTTTTATTCTCGGGGGCCAATGAACACATGCCGGTTGATCCCACGGCATGACAAAGGTGATCCCTGAAAGGATATTCCCGTCTGAATGACGTTGTGTTCAACTTCTCTCTGCACAGCCGCATATATATATATATATACGTACATACATACATACATACATACATACATACATTACATTACATTACATTACATTACATTACATTACATTACATTACATTACATTACATTACATTACATTACATTACATTACATTACATTACATTACATTACATTACATTACATTACATTACATTACATTACATTACATTACATTACATTACATTACATTACATTACATTACATTACATTACATTACATACATTACATTACATTACATTACATACATACATTACATTACATTACATTACATTACATTACATTACATTACATTACATACATACATACATACATTACATACATACATACATACATACATACATACATACATACATACATACATACATACATACATACATACATACAT
>CAUJNA010001064.1:57500-113751 GCA_963377175.1 Effrenium voratum
TAGCGCATATGGATGCAAAAGAAATGCATTTAACTATTTAGTGGCATTTCATATGATCTAAAGCTACAACATTCAGCAGAAGAAAGCCTACATATGCGCTCAGCTGGACCGGTTCAACATTTAACGAAACAAACAACGAAAGGTAGACCTCACGTAGGTGGACTAAGACAGGAAGAGATTTGTCGCATATGGGGCTTCAGACTTAATTCTAGAAAGACAAAATATAGACCGTAGTAAATCTTAGTTTGTCCACAAAGTGGTGACCCAATTGATTTGGAACATGATAAATAATGTTAACGTAATGTGTGTTCGGAAAAATGCATATTTATCTACTCCTGAACAGAACTACCTGCATAAGTCAAGCAAAATAATATACAATATATAAACAAGTTGAGACGGTGTCCATGTTTGGAACTTTTTGTTAGCCGCTTTTTACTTCTGGAAGCTTACATTGTGTTCCGTCCAGTATAATTAAAAAAAAAAAAAAAAAAAAAAAAAAAACCTTTGGACCACTAAAAAGTAGAAGAAAGTAAAAAGCAAACTTGTGCACCCATGAAAAGTAAAAAAGTAAAAGTGAAAAAGTAGGACTTGCTCTACTTCAGGCAAGCATTTTACAGTTTGCTTTGGACTTTTTCTGGGGACAGGTATAGAAGGACAGATTTCTGAAGTAAAAAAATACTGCTGGCGCACTTACTTGTTTACAGTAACCGGGGAAAGCTAAAATTTAAAACTGACTGAAGCATAGAAAAAAAATATGTTTGGCGCTGTTGCTTTTACTTTTACTGTTCATGGGCCCAAATGTTCTACTTTCTGCTTTTACTGGGATGAAAAAAACTAAACTTCCAGAAGTAAATTGGGGCCAATGAAAACAGGTGCCATACATGGGGGAAAATGCATTTCCCCAGAGTGTGCTTCCGGAAATAGTAGCAGTATGCATTTGTCCAGGGTTGTAGGGTCATTCTGCTACCGCTTCAGGTCTACCAAACTAAGCTTCCAGGTTTTGGAGGGGGTACCATATATATATATAGACATACTATGTGTGTGTGTATTTGCATTGAAGTGCCTGTCTCATTCACGAAAGACTACCCTCCCCGCAACAAATTCAGCATTTCCTGCAACCCGGATCGGATGCATCATGAAGCGCCTCTGTCTTGGGAAGCCCCATTCAGCAACTTGGCTAGTGAACCTGTGGCTCTGGTTTGGATATCCTACGCACCAAATGATGTAGTTGTTCCTTCTTCAGAGTTGCTCATTCTGGCATCTGCCATGTCTGACCAAGTTGCCTGACGTCAAAAAAGATGCTAGGGTCATTGCACCAACAACAGGGCATTGTCAACCAAGAAGCGCCCCCCTCCTACAGGTCAATGTGGAAGCCCCAAAACAATCGGTTCCGATCCCAACAGTTTGGACATGTCACCCTACCGCCTGTCGCTGCAACTCACAGCGTCATCGTCGGGAGCCTGCCGTCCAGAGCTCAAGCTCGGCCGCTCTCCACTAAACAGATTTCCATGCGGATCCCCCCGGGTGGAGATGGTAAGATCCTGGCTGAAACTTGTGATCTGCAGAAAATTTGATCCCTGCCAACAGCCAGATTGCCGTTGCACACCATCATCATCACCATCATCATTGCGAGTCTCTGTTTCTTCTTCGTCTTCTTCTTCTTCTTCTTCTTCTTCTTCTTCTTCTTCTTCTTCTTCTTCTTCTTCTTCTTCTTCTTCTTCTTCTTCTTCTTCTTCTTCTTCTTCTTATCCTCCTCCTCCTTCTTCTTCTTCTTATTATCATTATTCTTCTTCTTCTCCTCCTTCTTCTTCTTCTTCTCCTCCTTCTCCTCCTCCTTCTCCTTCTTCGTTGGTTTCTTCCGTGTTTAATCTTTCTTCAGGATTTTGTTGTGTTCTTCTTCTTCCTACTCATCTCATGCTCTGATCGCCGTCGTCATCCTCCTAATCATCGTCCGAATCACCTTCTTCATCTGTTTCATGGTTCATCATCTTTTCGCAATGGTTAACATGCTGCAGTAGCCAAATGCCACCTGACAAGCATGGCAATCTTCAAAGTGTCACCATGCCTCGGCGGAAGAGAGGATGGCTGCAGACCTGACACGTGGAGCACCCCAGAAACCTGATGAATACGATCGCTATAAGGGACTCAAACAGGCTTAGCTGCCTTGCACGTGCGCTATCCCAAGTCTAATGTTGGTTAGGGAAGCGGGGGGCTACAAGGAAAGAGTCTCCCGCAAAATGCCTTCAGTGAGTCATTCAAAAAAGGTTTACTTATTCGGGACCTCTTTGACAAGTGGCAAATCGGTTTTCTCCGCTCGTGGGAGATTGGCAACACAGAAAGCAATTATACCAGCATAGACGCCAAATAGCAGGAATGTGTGGGAGCACATAGACGGGTGTTGGTTGTAGTTTCCCATGGTTCCGGAAATAGAACAGCCCCAAACGGAGTACCACTGCCAAACCATGATACTGATCAAAGCCAAGCGCTTTCTTTTCCTCAACGTCCGGCAACAAAGAAGCAGCTACATACAGAGCACACCCATAAGACTACATTTTACGCAGAACTAAAAGGGACGAACGGAACGAGCATCAGGCAACTCCTACCAAAAAAACATGCACAACAGTGTTTTCCGGCAACGAGACAGCAGCACACCGCACAAGCCTCCATCTAAAAGCATAGCGCTATATTCTCTCACCCTGCAACAGCACCCTGCAGAAGCACCTTGCAGAAGCAACCTGCAGCAGCAACCTGCAGTGTCTGAATCGCACTCCCAGCTGCGCACACCATCTGCAAGGCGGCAAATTAAACAAATCCATTCCCGGGCCCCATGTTTCGAATTGCCGTTGCAGAGTGCTGTTGCCACGTGTAGCTTGTTACGCAGGTCGCCGCTGCAGCGCCATCAGAGGTCGCAGCCGCAGGTCGCAAGGCAAAGCAGACTTTGCAAAGCAGCTGAAGTGACGCAACGACCAGCAGCTTGCCTGCGAGATGCCCGCAATGCAAAGGCATCCATCGCGCAAAACAAGTCTCAACTGGAGCCTTTCAAAGCTCAAGCCACCTGTCGACATCTGCAAACTCTTCTGGCAACGCTTGTGGTAGGGTGTTGGGTCAGGGGGTAAAGATCATCCGTGCCAAAGCCTCTGTGTTGCCGAATTGTTGCCGAGCCGGCGCAAACGCCAGCTGGTGACCTTCAGCCGTCTGCGCGTCGACGCTCCACCATCACCTACTGAGGCTGAATTCTGTCTGCCTTTAAGCGGGGCATTGCCACCCCTTGGGCTTCAACTGCTCCAGCAACTTCTTTGACAGCGGGGCTGGGTGCGAGGACATCGTCCCAATTCTGGGCAAGCCTGCAGCTTCGGGAAGCCATCTGGGATTGCCTTTTGGGCAGGCATGTTTGTGTTCGGCCATGTGTGAACCTCGTTCTCGCTACCAGCCTGAGAAAGAAAGAAAAAGGACTCGTCTGGCTGATGGCGTCGCATGAGTCCATAGCACCAGCTGTTTTTCAGGCATCTGCTCGCGCGTAAGGGCCGTCATATGCGCAAGCCACCTGCTGGTGATGTCAGCGCCAGGGTATTGCCTCTTCTGCTTGGCCCTCGCAACGCAACACGTATTCATGAAGGGGGGCAACCTGTTGTTCTTGTGACAAGGAGGGATCACGCTCTTGCATCTCGCAGCGTCCAGACCCTGCAGCAACCTTTGGGCGCAGCCTCCTGCATAGAGCCGGCGGCGGTGGGGCGCAAGCAAGAGTAGCGCTTTACTGGGCCATCTTTTTGTCTGCCCGACAGCGCCAACCAGGTGCGGCAACAAGAGCTAAAGAGGCTCAACTGCAGCGCTGCTTCGGCGCCATATCCCATCATAGTACAACCAGGCGACACAAAGCTTCCAGCGAGCCAAGAGTGCACGCTGCGTGCACACCACAACAGTCGCGGTAAAGGCACCTCAAGCGGAGAGCAAGTTGGCCAGCGCTTCCAATGGCAAGATGTCCACTGCACTCTGCTCGCGAACAGTGACGCAAGCCTGCACCACGCAATTGGCGAAACACCCTGTTTTCCGCCAACGACTTCACAAACTTCGTAATCGGATGGGCCCGGGAGTACAAGGTCTCACTGCTAGCAGGGTGCACAGCCATCCCGGTATGGAGATCCGCGTCACAAGCAGATGCAAAAGCTCGAGGCAAGATTTGTATGCGAGAGCTGGTAAGGCAAAAGTCCTCTAGGCCCAAGCCGGAGTTGGCCAATTGAGCGTCTGGTTTGCTGTGCACACTCCATGCCCCTGAGACGAGAGGAACCACGAAGAAACCCAGCGCGCTTTCAAAAACCCTGCAAGAGTGAGAGTATGGCACGAACAGGTGGCAATGAAGCATTGAAGCTCAAGTATCTCACATCTGTGTTGCATGTTTTTGCATGGCAGCTTTCAACTGGAACTAAATCATAATCACAATGAAGAAAGGACTTTTTCGGCGAAGGCACCGCCCAGACCAGAAACTCTGCGATCGCAAAGGCCCAAGCCAGTGTTTTCGGTGAAGACACCGCCCAAGATGCCATGAAAACAAAGTGATGTCAAGGGAGTGCGGAGAGTGCGGCCCAAACAATCATTGTATGGTCGGCCCGCAGAAAATTGAAACACTGAAAAAATGGATAACACATCGTTGATGGCGGTGGCACGTTTTGCACAAAAGCAACAACCGCCGACTGCTTGGGGGAAAATGTAACATTTTGTGCACCTAGTCTGTTCATCGCCCAAATCAAGCATGATGAAGCTTGTCCTCTGCAAATCAAGGCCCTCTCAAAACGCCAAACAGATCCATGCACTGTTCCCCGGATCGGACTTTTGGCCCTAACATGTGGCGTCTGCTTTACACTGGGCTCCCAGCACTGCCACGGCAGAGGCAGTGGTGCGCGCGATGTAACAATGAACCTGGCGATCGATGCGCAATCAGCCATCAGAGGCCAAGAGAACTCCGACGTCAGGCATCAAAGTTGGGGAAACGGTTTCCCACCAATATGACACCAGGGCACCAAAACCAGAACTGTAAGTTATGCAACCTCCCAAGGAGGACTTGTATGCATCAACCGTATGGCTGAATCGTTCCTTTTGCCGTGGATAGTGCAGCGCTTGAGCTCCATGACCTTCCCTGACCGCTGAACATGCGCTTCATGCCTTGCCCATTCCATGTAGAGAATTATAAGGGCGACCCCACCAGGGGCTAGGACTAGACGTGATTTTCTCGGGTAATGAATAGGAGCTCAGGTTGGTTTGGACGATGCGTCTTCAGCCACCGAAGGGTGGGATCGTGGCTTCTTGCAGGACGAGCAACTTGAACAGCGTGCCGGTTCTGAACCGTAGGATGCTTAGGCGAAACATTTGGGGGAGCTTGACAGCATGAGGGCAATTTCTGAAAACGGCGAAAAATCAAGAGCTCTACCTCCCTCGCTTTTGCTCGCTGCCAAGCAAAATGTTTGCTCATCGATTGCGACATGTTCCATATTACCATTGCTGTCAGACCCCTATTGAAGCAATTAGTCCATACTTGCTTAGACGAAACGGCAAGGCAGCGCTCGAGAGCCGAATGTCCATTAACCCAGCCAAGTGACCTATCCAAAAAGTTGATCATGCGGTCGATCTAAGTAACCAAACCTCTGCTCTCCCAAAGATTCAAGATGTAAGGCCCCCGAAAAGCCCAGCCGACCCCCCCCCCCAGCACCGAGAGAGTCAATCCACTAAAACTCCCGGCAGTATGGATGCGCTGGCGCCGCTGCTGGCGAGACTTCTTGCAAAGTCCTAATCGCGGTCGCAGCATCGATGGGTGTGCCTGTGTTTGAGGGATCGCCTTTCGGTTCATGTTCAAACCATGCTGATGCGAGATGTGTGCGGGGTAGTCATCTGGTCCTGAAAATCGGATGGCTGTGGCTCAACAAAAGGTACCATAATGGCACCTTGGCAAAAAGAACCAAAGACTCAAACCTGCGTAACCCTAGCTCCTTAATTTTGAGCCACACCCAGATACATATTTTGCATGATGGTGATTGAAGCTCCTACCTTGA
This sequence comes from Effrenium voratum, assembly GCA_963377175.1. Lineage (NCBI taxonomy): Eukaryota > Dinophyceae > Suessiales > Symbiodiniaceae > Effrenium > Effrenium voratum. Next base: position 63,542 of record CAUJNA010001064.1, read on the forward strand.
TAAGCATCTGCACCAGCCCGATGAACCCACGTACGTGTTTAAAAGATTAGGGCTTCAAAGAAGCGAAAATCCCACAGAATGCTTTGACGCAAGTAGTGCACCAAATACGATGCCAAAGATGACTCGCCATGTCCAGGGTTTGCGCCGCAATCTCCATTTCACATGGGTGATATGCCACAACTGTGCCTGTGTGTGTGTGTGCGTGCTTTTGGTCTGTTCAATTCCAAGCTGCTTGCAACGGTCATATTCTGTGTGGGACGTGAAGATCAAACATCTTTGAGAGCTGACATGTTGAAGCAGTCAGTAGCTATAGCAATCTCCATCGATCGGGATCTTAACATGGGTGATATGCCACAGCTGTGCCTGTGCGTGTGTGCTTTTGGCTGATTCAACTTCCAGCAGCAGATTGATTGACCAGTCGGCCGCAGGCATTCCAGAACATATCCTAACTACCTACAATAACGTCTGGGAAGAAAAGAAAAAAAAGCAGTCAAGCATGATTGAAGTGCGTTGCGACACAAAATATGGATGCATAGATACCCACTTTGGTTCACCAACCCGAGCCAAATCGACAGCCAGCAGAGTCTGAGCATTCTCTGAGTGCCGTGCCGACATCCTCCGCGGCGCCAACCTCGGAGTCAATTCAAGCCCTGGTTTCTGAGGTTGCTTCAGAGGAAGCCAAACAGAACCGCCTATTTTCAGGTTCTTCTCCAAATTCAGAATTTCCTGCTGCATGTTGTTTTGCAAACATGGAAGCTTACAATAGAAAACAACCATCTGGAGGGTCCCTAATTGCTCGTGGGGTATGGACATCTGTCGAATGTCTGCCTCACTCCAGCACATCCAACGCGAGAAGAAAAAATGGAAACAAAGGGGTGAGAGGCGCGCAGCTGCAGCCAAAACCTTTCATAGCCTGCTGCGCATGGGCTCGTCCAGCAACAGCCGGGGGCCATCACGACACGAATCTCCATCCAGGCCCAATCCCTTTCGAGCCATAGCCACAGCCGGCTCCGTCTGGCCGAAGAGTTCAAACTCAGTTTGGCCCCAAAGGGCCCAAATGTCCTGGGCTGCCCTCTTGGAGAAATCTGAAAAGAGGTCTTCGACACTCGGTCCTCGGCCTGATTGAAGTCTGTGCTGCACGTGGGCGAGTCAGCACCTCAGGATTCGGACAACTCCTTCGGGTCTTTCTTGGAGAACCCCCCGCCGCGTGTGCAAATGGGCTGCCTTTTGTACTAGAAACGCAACCGAAACAAATGTCCTCAGGAGGGCATGGCGCAAACGTTGGACATATTGAGATCCTCACTGGATGCAGATCCTTTTCAATTTGGAAGGACCCCTACCACCTGCCCTTCTCGTTCGTAAGTTCCCGATTTCCCGAGCATCAAGCTGTAACGGCGAGCAAAGCGGAAAGCTCCTTGTTCATCCATTACTGAAGTTTCACGCTTGAGCCGCAAAACAAGATGGACACTGGGCATGTGATACAACCACAAACCACTGGACTATGCCACAAGCAGCCCTCAAGCTGCACGTCCTCTCCAGGCCCCCAGACAGTTCGGCGACACCTCAACGAAGTTTGCTACGTTTTCCATCAGACCTGTCCGCGAAACACCGGGAGTCGCGACACTGAAGCCTCTCGCAGCTTTGCCTCTTTCAGACCTCTCAGCGACGCACTTGCAACCATTCCAGTTAGTCATTGTCATCAGTCAAAGTGCTTCCACATGCTCCCAATTTGGGCCGTGCCGCGGGCTCTGCAATAGATTGCGCTTTAAAACCAATCCAAAGGGGGGCCTAAACCAACCCAAAGCAACCAAACCACCCAACAAAAACACAAGAAAACGAGACAACCCCTCACACCTCACACCTCCCCCGCCCGCAACTCCGATCCGCAATTCTCCGGCCAACGCAGGTAGGCCGGATTTGATCCGGTCGTGGCGCCGACTCCCTTGAGCCAGGGCTTCCGAGCGAACGTTGAAGAGAGAGGAGAGCAAAAGATACGAGACGTAAGGCGCCGACGAAAAAAACGTGGGACCAATATGGCTGTGGGTCAAAACCAATGGTACCATTTTGGGGTAGGTGCACAACCCATTTTAGTCTACTTTAGTGGGGAAGGGGATGTTCACTGGGGGTACGGGATTTTGACCCATGGACATATGTTTGATTGGTGGAGGGACCTCTTGACCATCTTTCTTGAGGTTGATGCTGTGGATGGCTAGACGGGTGGAGATTTCATTCAGCGATTGTTTCGTTTCTTGTGTAGTGTGTCTTCTGCAAAAGGGCAAAGACAGCTGGTGATGTTGGGGGGGTGCTGGTGGTGCTCAGGCAGCAGAAGCCACCAGAAGCACAAAGGGTGTTGCTAGGATGCTGAGGATGCAGAAAACAAAAGCTACAAAAAAAAAATGAAGCCAACCACTGAGGATGCCGGTGATGCTGAGGATTCTGCTGGTGATGCTCACAAAAGCAAAAGCGCCCAAAATTTAACGATGCCGAAAGCCAAAGCCACAAAAGCCACCAAAGCCGCAAAACCCACCAGAACCCAAAAAAAGCCCCCCAGATGGACGCTGACTTCTGAATGGGACCCTTGTAACGTTGGAACCTGTACCCTGACATCACAGAGATAGGCTCCAATGCCCACCATGACACTCGGTGCAGGTGAGGGCAATTAGGTTCACCCCATCAACGTTGCAAGTGACCTGGTAAGAAGATGAGAAGGGAGCCATGATTGAGATGCAGAAGACGGCAAAATAGACAGGGGAAGCGCCTTCGGACTCTGGACTTTCCAGAGTAAATAGCCTGGAGGCAAATGCATCAAGAATGTGCGCCTTCACTTTCGCGCTCAACTTGGCGTGAGTATCGTAATGTAAAAAAGATACCTGGCCCCAGCCATGGAAGCCTGCAGGCACCCACGGTACGGATGGCAGCCCGCTTTGTCAGTGCCCACCCCGCTGTCCAGGGACCATCGGAATCCAAGGGCACAAACAGCCCTCTGAAACCAAACCGGAGACTGGCCGCAACGTCGCCACATCCAGAAAAACCGAAAACTCGCGCCAACGGCAAACGCGACAAAGCTCATCAAGCACAAGCCATCAGAGCTCATCCTTGCCCGGGGGGTGCATCTTCGTGACGCACTCACAAAAGCGGTTGATCGTGCCTCAGCTGAGCTTGAAATCTCGTGAATGACTCGAGTCAAACTTCGAACAACCAAGGCCAATCAATACAAGTTGCCACCTTTTTCTTCCTCTCGGTAAAGGCATACTTTCTTCACCGGGTCATAGTCGAGCATCGGATGAGATTTAGTATGCTTGCCACATGCAGAGAGTTGCCAGTGGCCAACGGGAAGCACGAAGCCAACACAAATTTCAGCAACGCCATGCAGTCTGGAAGGTCAAGTAAGACTAGACTTGAGCCCAATGGTCTGAGCCAGTGGAAACAACTCTAACTTGAATTGGCACCAGTCAGGGCACCTCGTCCCGGCCCTTGACCAGGGAGCTGAGCCAAACCCATGGAAAAAAGGACAAAATACATGCCGCCTTCCTCATAACAAAAGACCCCCGAACTCATCGGAGCGAGTTCTCAGTTGCCTGGGGGGGACACGATCAAAAACGAGAAGCAGAAGGACAAACAAGTGTTTTCCAACAGCTCAAATGCTGGCGCCGAGAAGCTATGCATAGTGGTGAGCACACAAGCACAAAGCTCTCAGGCTCGGCTCAACTGCAGCGTGTGGAGGTTGAGCCGGGCCACGTATCCGTCGCGGGAGGACAGCATGTTGCCGTGTCCTTTCATCTGACTCTTGGGAAGAGTAAGAGGCCAACGCACAACTAAGACCTGGTGTAAATCCATCTTTTGCAACATGTTCAGATATGTCTCTATAAGCAAAGTTCTAGCAGATCGCGCACCAACAAATGCGCATGAAAGCTTTCGTGGAGACGAGAATGTCACGCTGCTGTTTGATTCTCCAACGCAGACTTGGGAATAGGGCTGATCCTACATTAATTGGTGGCACTGGCGTCCGCCAACCCAAACGGAACCCACCTCTTCATACAAGCCGGGCAAAAGTGCTCGCCAACCGGCTCGCATCTCGCCGCTTCACCACCTCCCGCCTGTTCTGCGGATGCTGGGCGATTGAACGACACCGACGGTGGTGCAGCAGGAGATGTTCTCACACCTTGATCAGCGTGGAGCTGGCGAACAGCTTCTGGCCCAGGAAGCTGAGCGCCGCTCCCATCGGAGTCTTTCTCAAGCGCGAAACGCTCTTCGAAGCGCTTGTAGAACATTTCGTTCCTCGGCTTCAAATAATACACGAAGAGGAAACTGTAGGGTTTCCGGGTTGCCTGCTTGTACATCCTGCGCAGCTTGTCCTTCGGCAGCAGTGCGCTCAGCTCTTCAATGACGGCGTCCAGCTTGTGATGCTTGCGCAGCCAGGAATTTCTGATTGACCCGCACCGCTGCGCTGATGAGCCTCAACTTCGGAGCTCACCCAGGTGCTGATTTGCATGTGACGGCAAGGATGAAGAGCGTGTCAAGGGCGCCGTGAAGCTTGTGGAGCTGCGGCACATCTGCGTGGTTATCGATTACTATACAGCTTCTTCATCTCCAACTTCTTGGACGTCTCGGTGATCTTGCGCTGCTGCTGGATGATGCGCCGCAGCGCCGCCTCGTCCCACTCGTCCCAGTGGCCTGCTTGCGTTCAGTGTTCACCCCCAGGTCCTGCTCAATGTACTTCTTAACGGGGATCCAGCCGTCGTCTATATTGATGGAAGGGCTGAAGATGTAGATTTTCTCAAAGACGCCACGACACTGCTCCAGAATCATGCTGATCAGCGCCACAGTCTTGCCCGATTTGGAAGGTCCGAGGAAGATGCCGGTGTACGGAACCAGGGGCACCACGGGGCCGAGGGTTGCTTACTGGTGTACTCGGTCGTGGAGAAGAGCTTGATCTTCCCCATTCGTCCTTTTGCGTTACTTCCCAAATTCGAAGCCGGGAAGCCGGGCGGCGAGTCCGGGAGAGATGCAAATTGCAGCCGGAGTTTTCCGGGCAGCGACTGGGAGAGATGCTATATTTACAGCATCTGACAGTTTTCTGGGATAAAACTAACGGCCGGCATGCGTCTAAAGTACATGGCAAGCAAGTCGTGGCTAGCTCCGCGCCTGGACCTGCTGCTGGGCGACGTCACGGTGCTGCACTCGCCCTTCTTCGGTTCCGGAAAGCTAGAGTACTACCTCGCCAGGCGGCGCCCGGGCCAACGTGGTCGTGCGGCACCAGGACGCGCTGGCCTATCTGCGCGCTCTGCCCTGTCTGGCACCCTGGCAATGCATTTACGCCTCCCTACATCTTCCCCGGTTGCACGAAGGGGCGGGCGCACAACCTGGCCTTCCACTCGTCGCGAGCGGCCTGCCCTTCGTCATGAGCAGTGGCCCGCGCCAGGCCCGCACCAGGCCCGCACCAGGCCCGCACCAGGCCCTTTTTTTCGGGCGAAAACCCTTGCCCTCCGTAGCATTCCTGGCAGCTGGCAAAATTGGAGGCGAAGTCGGAATTCCGACGGTGGGAGAGTGAAGTCCGACAGGTGGAAAGAATTCCGGCCTCGCTTTTAGACCGAAGCCGCGGAGCCGGCCTCGCTTTTACCGAAGCCGCGGAGCCGGCTCGCTTTGGAAGATTACGAAAGCTTGTGTCACGGGGTGACACGGACCGTGGGACACCTCGGCGGGCTGCTTTTTCCACCCAAAACCGCCCTGGTGACAAGCGGTGACAAACGGTGACAAGCTCGGCCGGCTGCTTTCTCCAGCAAAAGAAGCTCCCTTGTCTCAGTGGTAAGCACATTAGGTCTTGAGCCAAACCCCCCCCCTCAACACACACGACACAGCATTCACCAGACTTGCTACCCGCCGGCACTAAGAAGCGCACACTCTCCTTTTCTAATGCAAACGGGGGTAGGTGAAAGTCGCTTTGCACGAAGCGATCCATGCAGATCCACACTGATAGGTCGCACACGTCGTAGTGCACACTGCCAAGGTTTTACAAACTGCAGTGTAGGCTGGCACACGTTCAGCATGGCAAGTATTCACATTTATTTACATGCAATCCCCATGCAATTTCTTGAAAAAGGCATGGAAGAGAATGAGCGGTCGCTCATGCCAGGATGGCACACATGCAGGGGCGGGCGGGCGGGAAAAAGCAATCGGCAATCTACAAAATTACCGAGAGAACCCACCCACCACACCCTAGGGCCAAATGTTGCACACTCAAGTTTTCGAGTTTGAGCATTGTTTCCACAACCGTGTGTGTTTGTGAAATACACATTTCACAAACAAGGAGGGGGGGGTTGGCTCTTCCCTAAAGCGTTATCAAGCTTTGACAACTTGCTTAGGTCTTGAGCCAAACCCCCCCCCCAACACACACGACACAGCATTCACCAGACTTGCTAACCGCCGGCACTAAGAAGCGCACACTCTCCTTTTCTAATGCAAACGGGGGTAGGTGAAAGTCGCTTTGCACGAAGCGATCCATGCAGATCCACACTGATAGGTCGCACACGTCGTAGTGCACACTGCCAAGGTTTTACAAACTGCAGTGTAGGCTGGCACACGTTCAGCGTGGCAAGTATTCACATTTATTTACATGCAATCCCCATCTTATCCGATTTGTTGAATGATTTTCTCAAATACACTTTTACAGCATGCCTCTTTCAACCCAAGCACTTTCAGATGCTCGGTCGAACCTCTGGAAGGTCTGTCAGCTGGGTTTGACGGGGAGGCCACTCTTGCGTACCAAGGAAAAAGGGAAATACTATCCTCAATTTTCAGAAGGATGGAAACCAATGCCGAACCAGTTTCGGACCGGGCGTTACCCGACACTGCCACATCTCGCGCCGAGTTGTTGTCGACATAAAATACACTTAGCTGGCCTTCCAAGGTACTGGACCACAAATGAATGGCGACAATGAGTGCCAAAAGCTCAGCTTCGAAAATGATGGTTTTCTTCACATCACCGCCAAGTGCACAAACCTCTTCATGGGAGAGACAGGCGGAGAAAAACTCAATAGCTTCACCTGAGGGGTTATACAGTATCCCCCCCAAGCCGCACATCCACTCTGGGCGTTCCTTCTCAAAGCATGCATCTGTGAAAATGTACCACGGGTCCCCAAAGGTACGCGACAACTGCCTGGGCTGTCCACGGGACAACTGATCTCTGAATCTCCGAAGCGCCAACGACAACCAAAGACCAACACGTTCACCGCTGCCAGAGAATGCGTGCGCACTCACTTCCCGGAGGCACAACCTGCTGGCCCGCCCGAAAAGCTGACCATCGGCGAACTGCATACGTCCACGCAACTTCAAAGCATGTGGTTGCTTGAGGGTGGCATCTGCTAAGATGGAATCTATTTCTCCACAAAGCTCAATCTTACGTTTGGCTGTATTATCGAAAAGGATCACGCCCTTCCTGAAACCGCTCAAGTCAACTTGAATTCCCAGAGCCTGGAAGCAGGTGTCAAATCGTCCAGCTTTTTCGCCAGAGTCGGCGTAACCCCAACCCAACAAGCAAAACAGGCTTTCCACACACTGACTAGTGCTCACAGCCTCAGGCGATCTGCAAAAGGTAATGAAGTCGTCGAAGAAGTTCGTCCACACCAAACTCAAGGCACGCGCCCCCAACCACCAAATGGAATGTGAGATGCGCAAAAATGCGTGTACCGCACGAGACGCGCCGAATGGCACCGCAACTAGACGGTAAACCTCAGGCTTTTTAAGATCAGGGTTATAGACGGCAATGTAAGCAAACTTCCTAGCACAAGGCACAAGTCCTACCTGACGGTATGCGGACTTTAGATCGTAGGCGGCACCCAGCACATCAGTTTCGCTATCGCAGTTCTGCAGCAAACGCGAACACACAGCCGCCACCACATCTGTGGTATGAGGTTTGGGTGATTCGCACACTTGCACCGTGCTGTTTACACCACTGCCACTGAAGTTGTCAATCAACCGCACCTTGTTGGCCTGCTGAAGTCCGAATCTGCGATTTAGCACGGCCCCCACCTCTAACTCTCCCAGCTCGTAAGGGCCGGTGATCCAGCCTTCGTTTAGTTCCACTTGGGTTTTTCGGTACACCTCGGCGTCGAGCTCTGGCGAACCTGACGAACGCGTGCTGTTGAAGATTGCCACATTGCTAGCGCCTGCCGCCTCGGACAAAGACTCAAGAGTGCGCTCAGCCGGTTTGAAAGAGGCTTCAAACAACCCTGTCATAGGCACTTCCCCCGTGAGCGACACCCCGCGCATCATCTCATCACAAACCCCCATGTCTGGGTATCCATGAGCTTCAAGCAAAGCCTTCCACAAAAGCAGCCGCTTGGGTTTCAAAAGTCCGGCCAATTCCGGGTCCATTTTTGCTTTAAGCAAAGATTCAACCCTAGCTTGATCCGCCCAATACTTGAACCAAGCGGTTCGTTGCTGAGCAAGGTGTGCAGGAGGTGTTGAGCATAAGGTGTCACAAGCATCTTGCAAAGGCCTAGGAAGACAATGCGAAAAGGCTTTGGGGTGCCCAGCCCTCACTGCTTGCGTTACAAACTCATCCTCTGACCACGGCACACCCCAGACCGACTCCGCCCTGGGCACACGGTACTCCGCCCTGGGCACACGGTTGTTCACAGACTCTGTCTCAGAAACACCCCCCGATGAAACTTCCAACCCCCCATTTACCCGCAATGGCTTGGTGCGTAGCAACTGGCTGCTCTCAGGCACCGTGAGCATGTTATGCGATGGAGTCCAGGGTTTCTTAATGCGTTCCATTGGAGCGCAAGGCAACTCCTCTAACGGTGCATGCACTGAGATGGTCATTTTGTGCTCAGGCACTAGAGGGGGCAGCTTAGAAGCTTTTGGCTGAAATCCGGAAGTCGCCCGCATCATGATCAGCGACGTGTCGTACTGCTGGTCAAGCAGCTGCTGGGCAGGCGGAAGCCAACCACGGGCTAGCAAAGCACATGCATATGCTCTCGCGATCTGGCTGCCAAAGGCCAAGGATATGCGGCCTCCATAGCGGTAGCAAAAACCTGTTTCCCATCCACTATTGCCTCGCCCCACGGCTTGTGAACGTGTGAGGCGGAAACACCTGGGCAAGCTTGGCAAATCTGCTCAAATTCATCATGATTATGTGCCAGCGCTGTCCATTTCGGCCGTTCACTGCCGTAAGCACAGGCTTGGTGAGCAACAAACCGCAATTGATGGGAGATTTGTTTGAAGAAGGACGTTCTCCAATATAAAGACGAACGTGGGTTTTCAATACACACAAGCTGCTGGTTGGACAAGCACAGCACCGCGAGGTCTGTGACGAATTCATATAATTTGTTTGCTGCGCTCACTCTAGGCTTCCAAAATTTTCGTACCCCCGGGATGCCGTTTGGGAATTTTGTCGACCGCAACGGCTGCGGTCCAGCACCTTGGCGGCCTTTCAAGGGGATCTCCCTTGCACGGCTGGCAGTGCCACAAGGAGGTGCGGCAAAAATTCCAGCACACAAGGGGCTTTTAACCCACTTCATGCACAACTGTTGCCCTTCCTTCGTAGTCAAATCGGCAAGCCGGACAGCACCTACAGGGTTAACCAATTTATGATCGACACCAAAGCAGTTGGTTAACCCTCAAGCACGCGGTGACTCTCCCTGAGCCTGCGAACACTTCAAGTATGAATGGATTCGCACATTGCACCCAAGAAGTTCTGCTCTGCTCACATTCTGGTATCTTGCGGGCCACCGGCTGCTGCACCAGAAAAGGAACATGTGAAACTAAATTTCTTGAAACGGGCGGCTGTAGACCAGCCAGCGCAGGCTCAAGTCCATCCGGATAATCGACGGTCAAATCTGCATTCAACACGTCAGGAATTTGTACATTGTTCACAAGGTCTGCCTCCGAGGCATCATCATCAATGGCCTCACCTTTGTCGCGGTTCGGCCGTCTCGCGCTTGCTTCGATTAGTCAGTTGCCGTGTTTTGCCAAACCGTGCGCCTTGAAGCACTTGGCACAAACGTGCAAACCTCGACTGCACGACGCTCCATCTGCTGCTTGGTCGCAACCGTTCAAATTGTAGTTGAAACAGATGGCTTCACCTGTAGGCAAAAAGGCGACCCCACCGGCGTCGCGGATGTCCTTGGGAACGCGAATCTCCATGCTTTTGCCTTTCTTCCCACCGGCTCCCTTGCCCTTGCCATACGGCTGGAATCGAGATCCCTTGCCTTTCCCGGAAGCTGCTTCTTTGGGCGCGGTCTGACGCTTCTCAGGCCGCTTTGGCAACTCCTTTTGTTTGGCCATGGGCAGCAACAGAAAGCTGACTTCATAGGATTCCAAGGCGTGGGCCAAAGCGGTGTCCAACTCCAGCACGCCGGCTTCGTTGCGGCGCGGCTTCACGCAATCTTCAATGAGCTTCGTCCAAACCGCCTTGTCGGCCGCCACCAGTTGTTGCAACGTACATTTGCTATAACCTGGAGGGGGATCTCGGTGTAGGTGGGCGAACAATTGCTGGATGTACTTCTCGTGAATGCTACGCGTGATGCCGTCTGCAAAAACCAAGGCCAACCCACGACGCTTGAGCGCCTCTAGCAGCAACAACCCGCTGCCAGCTTGAGCATCTGGCACGCTGTCTTGCTCCTTCACCACAAGCCGTTCTGCTTCCAACTCAACTACCTTAGTCGGCTGCTTGGCATGGGTAAGCTCATGTGTTCTGCTCACGCACTTCTCCGGTGCAACATACTTCAGCTGATTTGCCTCATACATCTGCGTCACGCTATCCAAGAGCGTGTGACCAGGGTCCATGGTGCCGGACACCAACACCCCGGATAATTTCTGCTTCAACGCCTGCATCTTTGCTTCTCGTTCTGCAACCGGAAGCTTCCTCGAACTCGACGCGTCTGGCGATGTAACTAACTCCTTAAGAGATGCCAGCAAAATTGTCTGAGCTTCGAAGAGAAGCCTCTTCGCACTTGACACACATCCGATGTTGGCCCCTACATCAATATTTGCACGGACCCAGTCGGAAAATTCATTGTCGTTGATGGCTTGCCCAGGCTGCCCAAAACTGTAAGCGAAGGCGCCCAAACTGGCCACGCCTGAGTTCACCAGCGAATCAACATGAGGTGCCGTCAGCCCGACTTCCAGTGCTCTCTTCCTGAAATGGGCAGCGCTGTCCACAATGCTGGCCATGGCGATCCGGGTCCAAACAACTGCAACTTCAAGTACCAATGTACCAACATGCACGTGTGAACAAGTTAACAAACACACAAACGTTGCAATAACATGTTGCGAGTCACATCCATGCTTGAGCCACGAATCTATGGACACCATTCTAAGGCACATCACATTGCCTTTCATATCACTCACATCACATGAGCCAGTTGCATTAGGCCAGCACATTTTCACACTAGCAGACATCCTGCTTGGCCTTTCACATGCATGAGGGTTACACCACCCGAGCCGGTACATATCGGCTGACAGCAACATCTGCTGTGTTCACAACTGGCTCAAATGGATTTTGCCCTCAGGCACAGTCGGCAGAGGGCATTCCTCTCAGTGCCTTGATCCATTTTCACATAGGCTTCATTAAGCCTTTTCCCACATTTCAAAAATGAATTCATGAATCCATCAAGGTTCTGCTGTTTGGCATGCAGAATCCCAGACTTCACATGGGCAAACCATTCTTCAGCAGCAAGCTGAGCCTGTGCATACCTCCGCACCTTCATAGGTGGGGCCTGCTGACAGGATTCATCAGACTCAGCTTCGGACGAAGCGCTGTCCGCAGAGCTGGACACCTCATGAAAGGTTTCCATCGAGCCCAAGACATGCACATAACCAGGCTCTTCATTCGGCTCCTGCTTCATGTCAGGCTCACCATCTGCCACCACCACAGTGGCTGGCCGGGCCTGAGATTGAGCAGGGAAATACTCACTTCTCTTGGCATCAGGCACGAAGGTCTTGGCATGGATGTCAAAAATGACCTTCTGCAACGCTCTGGTGGGAGCCACCACTAGGTCACGAGAATACAGTGCAAACGTCTCGTGGGTCGATCTAGCATGTCTGCCAAGCATTGACCGTTCATCAGGGGACAAACCAAATTTGGCAGCCCAGCTCAGAGTTGTGCACTTCAAGCTGTGAGAAGACAGTCTGCCCTCTTGCTCCTTCTGTTCATCACTCACCTGGAGAAAGGCCCTCAGGAATCTGGATGATTCCTGTGAAGTGATGCTTCTCTTGCAAAACCCCGAATCGGCATGAGGTTTTGGCGCGGGAAACAAAGGCCCGTCAATTTGTCCAAAAGGCAAACCTGCAGCTGCAAAAACATCTGAAACATCTTGCACCCACACTGAGCCATTCACACCAATAGCCGGGATGAGGATCGGGAGCAGCATCGTCTTCGAGGCCGCAGACCTTGCGGTTTTGTGCCACGCTGTTTTCACTTCCAGGAAACCTCCATCCTGAGTCCAATCGTGCTCAATGCTGTGGACATGACTCAAATCTGAATGTCTGCATCTGCCATATAATGCAATCAAAAGAAATCCACAAGCTACACGATCCATCAGGTGTCTGCATTTGTCAACCAAGATATTGTGGAGGGTCATCACCTCGTACACATGCAGGGGTCGGGCTTGAGCAAGTAGACCCTTGTTCGTCAGCAATGGGTCTGCAAGTCCTACCAACCGTCTGCTGTTCACCACGTTCTCCAACTGTTCGCAACTCAACACGAAGAACGCGAATCTGAAGGAAGACATGCATCCAGAAGCAACCGTAGCCGCAGCGTGCGAGTCTTTCAAGTGTTTGAAATACATCCAAGCCAATTCTTCTGTAAACGGAGAGTCCACAATCACACACGTGTTGCTGGCCCAACGCAAGAATGCCAACAAGCTATTGGCCCGTTTCATGATTGTGAGAGGGGATCTCACACCCACCATGGCTCGCACATTACCAAAAATATCTTCATCACCAATCTCACATGGCGGTTGGTATCCACTGCTACCAGTGTCAAACTTCTGGAAGTCCCCCGGATATTGTTTGACAATAGTCACCCATTTGTGAACAGCCGCTTCGATGATAGCAGCTCGTTTGTCGGCTTCAGTCTTGTCCGCCAAGCTGAACACCGCCTGCAAAAATACGGCTCCGCCCACCACGGGAATGTCCGGTTCCACAGGATTGGCACCCCGCACTTCCAAGCTGCTTGAATCTGGAAGGGGTGTCAAATTGCATGAAACCGGCATCCTCGGCACTAAGTCATTGACAGCGCCGTCGTCCGAAAATATGTTCCTGTAAATTCCGGTTTCCCATGGCAAACGAATAGCCGACCACTCCGCATTAGAGAGAAAACTGTTTGTAACAAATTGCTCGCTTTGTAATTGTGAAAGAACGGGACCATCCCCATCCACCTGACTCCTGGCCGAATCTGTAACCACGGGCAGATCACCCCAAGATGGTTCCTGCACAAGGGAACCTTCAGGCTCGGCGATGTCATACCCGTCACTCTGAATAATACTCTCAGCCTCTACATCTGAGATTTCATTCGTATCACACATCTCACCCCTTCTTGACCGAGGTCTGCGCTGTTCAACGCAAGCGGGACAAGGATGTCAAAAACCTGCGTGAAGCACGTTGCTGTAGGTACATACCAATGTGCAAACGGCAATCTACAAAATTACCGAGAGAACCCACCCGCCACACCCTAGGGCCAAATGTTGCACACTCAAGTTTTGAGTTTGAGCATTGTTTCCACAACCGTGTGTGTTTGTGAAATACACATTTCACAAACAAGAAGGGGGGGGGGTTGGCTCCTTCCCTAAAGCGTTATCAAGCTTTGACAACTTGCGTCTCTGCACCACCCTGGTCTGGGGCTCGAATCCCGCCTGCGACCGGGCAACCTTTGCCCGTTAATGATCGAATTTTGTTTTAAGCCGATTCAATATTGACTCAAACTTGCCAAGATTTCGAGCCCTGGAAGTCACTCTGGACGTTCGGCAGGTTGGCGCGTTAGACCCGGTGACGAAGGCGGTGACAAGTTCGGCAGGCTCTTCTGGATTCTTTGGCTCCGCTGCTTGCCTTCACAATTAAAGAGCTGCCACAAAAACCTTGGCCGGGCCAGTGTAGCACCTTCAAGAAAGCACACTACCACCAGGCACCAAATCTTGTTGCTCTGCGTAATTAAGCAAGGAACAAACACAAGGAAAAAAGATTGGGAACATGGTGAAAGCAGATCTTCAAAAAGTCTCCAAAAACTCTGCTTCCAACCGCGGAAGCTGGAGGTGCAGTTCCGCTAGCAGAGACTACAGAGGCTCCAGGCTTCCCTCCCTTTTAAGACTCTGTTCTGGCCCACGTAACTCTCTCTTTAGAGGGGGCTTCCCAAATGGATTCTATTCTACCTGAGAGGCTCCTAGCACTCGTCCGTCCAGGAAACGACCTTGTCCTGCGAAGGATTCGAAACCTAAAACGCTGCGTGGAGGCGTGTGGCTGCAAAATAATGACCCCTAGATATGCTTGCAATTTGGCTCCAGGTTGCATTTCAAGCGAGCCAACCTTTGCAGGGCTAAGAAAAAAAAAAGAACACAAGGGCCCCAAAAAAGGGGTCCCCAAAAAAAGGGAAAAGGGTTTTCCTTTGGCAAAGCTTGACATCGCTTGAAATGCAACCTGGAGCCAAATTGCTGCGCATATCTAGGGGTCATTATTTTGCAGCCACACGCAGCGTTTTAGGTTTCGAATCCTTCGCAGGACGAGGTCGTTTCCTGGACGGACGAGTGCTAGGAGCCTCTCAGGTAGAATAGAATCCATTTGGGAAACCCCCTCTAAAGAGAGAGCTGCTCTGCAGAGGAGAGTGCAAAGAAGCGTGCTCTGCAAAGAAGTGTGCTCTGCAAAGAAGCGTGCTCTGCCAAGAAGCGTGCTCTGCAGAGGAGAGTGCTCTGCAAAGGAGAGTGCTCTGCAAAGAAGCGTGCTCTGCAAAGAAGTGTGCTCTGCAAAGGAGAGTGCTCTGCAAAGAAGCGTGCTCTGCAAAGAAGTGTGCTCTGCAAAGGAGTGTGCTCTGCAAAGGAGCGTGCTCTGCAAAGAAGTGTGCTCTGCAAAGGAGAGTGCTCTGCAAAGAAGCGTGCTCTGCAAAGGAGCGTGCTCTGCAAAAGAGCGTGCTCTGCAAAGAAGCGTGCTCTGTCTTCACCGCGCCCGAAGCTGACTCACCGAAGCTGACTCATTTATTTCTCTAGTTGTGTGTCTTCACAAACAGAAAATATTTGACTTCGCGCCCGAAGCTGACTCACCGAAGCTGACTCACCGAAGCTGACTCACCGAAGCTGACTCATTTATTTCTCTAGTTGTGTGTCTTCACAAACAGAAAATATTTAACTTCGCGCGCGAAGCTGACTCACCGAAGCTGACTCACCGAAGCTGACTCGCAGAAGCTGACTCACCGAAGCTGACTCATTGATTTCTCTAGTTGTGTGTCTTCGCGCGGCGCAGTCTGCAGCGGAACTCCACGCGGGCAGCAACCAAAAAATGGTTGGCGCCTGTTTCCAGTTCCGAGGCACTTCGAAAACACAAGTGCCACTTGTGTTTTCGAGCATCACATTCCTGCCCGGCATCGGAGCCGCGCCAGCCCGCCGACGTGGAGGCTTCGATACCTAGCGCGCCACATCCCTGCCGCGCTACCTTCCTGGCATAGAAGCCTCCCGGCCGCGCCACCTGCCCGGCATCGGAGCCGCGCCAGCCCGCCGACGTGGCTTCGATACCGAGCGCGCCGCTCGAAAGCATAAGTGGTGGGTTCGTTTCAATGCGTTCCACCACCCGGCCGCGCCACCTGCCCGGCATCGGAGCCCTGCCGAGCCCGCGCCAAGGTCGGTTGTCCCGTGGGGGAACAACTGTACCACGCTTTTTATTTGACCGGTGAAACTATGTACGCCGTGCATAGTTTCTGCACTACACTACAGGTATCAGAAGTGAAGGATGGTAGCCGAGCACATGCTATGCGGCGGCAAGCGCACCAGCCTGCCAAGCCCGCGCCACCCAAGGACGGTCTCGAGGCGAAATTTTCGGTAAACTGTCGAAATTGTTGACAGTTTACCGAAAATTTCGGTGATTTGTCCCGAAATTTTCGAGCGTCGTGCGCAGGTACCGCGATTGACCGGCGCCACCGGTCAAATCATTGTAGCCACGGAACTTCCAAACAAACCCTGGTGCGGGCCTGGTGCGGGCCTGGTGCGGGCCTGGTGCGGGCCTGGTGCAGAGCCGGCCTTGCTCCTTGACCGAAGCCGCGGAGCCGGCCTCGCTTTGCGGAAACTTCTAATGGCCGGAGTTCGGACTGAATGGTACTCAACTGCGCTCGCGGCAGGAATCGAGCCCCGTGAGGAGTAAGAAGCGCTTAGCTCCTTGGCCGACGCCTTAAAGGCGTCGGCGAAAACAGATGTAAACATGTTTGAAGGACCTGTCACCGGCAACATCCCGGAGGTCCTGGATGAACGGCTCCATCGCCTCGGCCAACAACGCCACGCTGGCCACGGTGGCGGCCAACTACGGCCTCAAGACGGTGGTGGACCAGCACTCCCTAGACATAGCGGCGAGGATCACGCCGCTGGAGGTAGTCTCAGAGGTGTCCTGGGCGCAGTCACCACGGCAGCACTGGACGCCGCCCTCCTCGGCGCGGACGCCAGCGCGCTGGCCGCCCTGCTCTCCACGGTGGACGGGTTGGACACGCCGCTGGAGGTAGACACCAAGATAGCAAATGCCCTGCTGGGTCTCGCCGCCGAGGCCTTCGTCGCAGCGCGGCTTGCTAGCCGCGACGCCAGCATCACGGCGCTCCAGGGGGCCAAGGCCGACGCGACGCTGCTGGCCTCGTACGCCACGAACGCCGCGCTCTCAGCCAGCAAGACCGCGCTCCAGAGCGCCCTCGACGCAGTCCTCGCGGAGCTCGCCGCCCTGCAGCTTTCCGGCAGCGGCGGAGTTGTTAACGCGCCGGCCTGGGCGGGCTTCACTACTTGGGAGCTTGTTCGCGGAAGCAACGTCGTTCGCAACCTGCATCTGGAGGCTCCTCTCTCTGCTGCGCTGGCCAACGGCGACGACACGCTGAGCATCACGGCCGACTGCTACTCCGTCGCGGGCGGCGGACGCGGCCCTTGCGGCTGCGCTGCTGGCCTACTCCTCCTCACAAGTGGACGCGCTGTTGGGAGACTACCAAACAGAAACGGCGCAGGACGCGGAGACATCTCGGCGGCGCCATCTCGGCTGCGCTGCTGGCCTACTACACCTCGGCGCAAGTGGACGCCCTGTTGGGAGACTACCGGACGGCAAGCGCGCAGGACACGCAGACGCAGGCGGCCATCACGGGCGCGCTGCTGGCCTACCGGACGGGCCCGGACCAGGACGTTTTCACAACCAACCAAATCACCTCGGCGCTGGTGGCGTACCGCTCAGCCGCCGACCAGGACACGGCAACGGCCTTGAGCATCGCCGCCGCCCTGCTCCGCTACTACACCATCGCACAGGTGGACGGCCTCCTTGCGGACAAGCTCGGAGTCACGGAGGCAGCCTCGGCCCTGCAAATAGCAGTGTGCTTTCCGGACGACGGGGGGTCGACGAGGTGGTGGCCGCCATAGGAGAGCAGATCCTGGGCCCACGGACGTCTCACTGGCAAACTGGACGGTTCGCCCCAGCAGCGGCTGCAGCGTGGTCCTGGCCACCCACACCACGGGCGCAGTGAGCGTGGACGGCTACACTCTGACCCTGGCGGCGAACCCGTGGAACATAGCGCGCACCTACAACTTGACCCCCGGGCAAGAGCTCCTCTTCGCCTGCCGGTACCCTCGGCACGGCCTCCAACTTCGTGGTGTAGACAACGTCTACGACCCCCTGTACGGCAGCTTCGCGGGAGACGGGGGCGCCTGGAGCACTGCCAAGATGTACTTCACCGTGCCTCCGAACGGAGTTGCAAAGCTGCACTTCGGGGCGCACTTCCAGGCGCCGGGCCTGCCCAACCAGTGGACGTCTACGGCCTCCAGATCCTGGACGCAACCCTGGAGGCCGGCAACACGGAGGAGGAGGCGGACACGACGGCCTCGGCCCTGCTGCTGAAGCACGAGTTCCTTGACGGAGGGGCCGACAACGTCACGCTGGCCACCCTGGGCGAGGTGCTGCTGGAGCCCGCCCTGATTACGCTGGGTAATTACCTGGTGCGCTCCGTGGCCTTGGCCAGCTTCAACGGTGGGAGGCTTCCAGTGACCCTGAGCGCCTTCGCCTGGAACATTGCGCGCACCTACACCCTGACGCCGGGGAGACGCTAATTCTTTGGCTGCCGGTACCGGCTGGGCACGGCCTCCAACTTGGTGATGTACGTCAGCGCGGCCGACAACGACTACGTGGGCGTCACCGGCACCTTCCTCGGCACGCCCGCGCAGGGAGTCTGGAGCACGGCGCGCCTGGACTTCTCGGCCGGGCGGAGTCGCCAAGCTGCTCTCCCTTCTTCGGTTCCGGAAAGCTGGAGTACTACCTCGCCGCCCAGCGTCCGGCCCTGGAGGTGCGCGGCGTCGACACCTTCGAGCCCGTCGCAAACCTGCTGTTACTTGAGACGAGACCCGGTCTTCCTGCGCTCCTTGCTGCGCCTGGTTGGGCGCAGGGTGGACAGGCGCTTCTACTTCGCCGGGCGCTGCCGGGCGTCGGGCTGCCTGCTCATACGTCCTGCTGCGCAACAGCTTCTCGAAAAAGTGGGGCTCCCTTGCGCAGCAGCAGCCACTGGCACTGAGCAGCGTGCGGCGTCTGCAGCGCCCACCGACAAACGTGACCGTGCGGTGCCAGGATGCGCTGGCCTATCTACGCGCTCTGCCCCGCCTGGCCGCGGCAGTGGATCTACGCCAACCCTCCCTACATCTTCCCCGGTCGCACCATTGTTTTTGCAACGTGATTCGTGTGGCGGAGCTCAGCAGGCCCACGCTGGCCGCGCCGGTGATGCTCAGCGAGCTGCCTGACACGGCGCCCGTGGACGACAGCGTGGCTCCGGCGACGGTGCCGGTGGCTGTGAGCGCTGCGCAGGAGACTGCGCCCGAGGCGTCCACGCCCGTCGTGAACACGTCCGTGCAGTTCACGTCGTTGCGCAGCAGCTGGTCGCAGCCCACGTTGCCCGTGAGGGCCAGCGAGTCAGGTCCGTTACTGAGACCGACGAAGGCGCTGGCCCTGATCTGCATGCTGTACAGGTCCAGCGTGCCCGCCGACTGCTGCACCAGCCCGGGGATCGAGCCGCCGAAGGCTCCGAAGTCGAAGTGAAGCACAGCGACGTCCCCCAGCAGTCGGTCCAGGTGTGGTGCCAGCCACGCCTTGCTTCCCATGTACTTCAGTTGCATGCCAGCCTTTAGCTTTATCCCAGAAAAAGCAGCTGTCTCGCCGCCCGGCTTCCCTGCGTCGAATTTGGGAAGTAAGGCAAAGGAACGAGCTCATGGGGAAGATCAAGCTGTTTCCTACGACAGAGTATACCAGTAAGCAGCCCTCGGACCCCGTGGTGCCCCAGGCGCCATGCACGGGCATCTTCCTCGGCCCATCAAAATCCGGCAAGACCGTGGCGCTGATCAGCATGATTCTGGAGCAATATCGCGGAGTCTTTGAGAAAATCTATATCTTCAGTCCCAGCGTAAACATCGACGATAGCTGGATCCCCGTCAAGAAGTACATCGAGCAGGAACTGGGGGTGAATACGGAGCAGGCCTACTACGACGAAGGCTGCGGGGCATCATCCAGACACAGTGCAAGATCACCGCAGGTGCTGATTATCCTGGACGACTGCAGATAGCCCGCAGCTCCACAAGCCTCACGGCGCCCTGGACACGCCTTTCATTCGAGGCCGGCACAAATCAGCACCTGGGTGAGCTCCCAGAAGCTGAGGCTCCAGCGCAGCGGTGCGGGTGAACATGCAACTCCTCTGCTGCTGAGCTGGACGCCGTCATCGAAGAGCTCAGCGCCCTGCTGCCGAAGGACAAGCTGCACAGGATCTACGAGCAGGCGACCCGGGAGCCCTATAGCTTCCTCTTCGTATACTATCTGAAGCCTAAGAGCCAAATGTTCTACATGCGCTTCGAAGAGCAAGGGCTCGCGGCGGTGCAGGCCTTCCGCTCCCAGCTCCCCCAGGACGCTGCCGAGTACGTGCGCCGAAATGCGATGCCCCACCCAGGGCCGCAGGGTCGACCCGACGACATAGAGCGCCTCCTGGACGAGGCGGGAGCAGCACGCGCAGGACGTAGGCCATAGAGGAGACGGCAGCAGTGGCTGCGGAGGAGGGAGAGGTCGCCGTTGCCGCCAAGGGCGTGGGCGGGGCCTTCGAGTACCTGGGAGGCCTGGCAGAAGGAGCAGCCACAGCGGGCGAGGTTGCTGGAACGCTGGCTGCCACGGCAGGAGTCGGCGCAGCGGACGGCTGGGTTGGCCGTGGGACTCGCAGGCGGCGCAGCCTACGGTCTCGCGCGCGGCACGGGCTGGGTGCTGGAGAACACGCTCTTCCGGCCTCAGCAGGGCAGCGAGGACGCGGCCGTGCAGGACGTCCGGTCCGCCAACAACATGAACGACGCCACTCAGCCCCAGCACTTCACGCTGCGCTCCGGCAGCAGCAATTGAGGAAGTGACGCCTCCTCCCAGTCTGGCTTCTGTGTCCAGGCGCAGGCCAATCACACGCCACGCCCCTTCTCCTGGGGCCTGTCCCGGGCAAGCTCTCGCAGCTCCGGACAGTCCCACCAGAGCCGCCTGCCTCCGCCGAGCTACGACCAGCTTGCCCGAGACATCGCGGCGGCCTAGACTCTCCTTTGCCGTACGAGTGAAAACGCGTGTTGCGCTACATGTAAAGAAGCATGGAGGTAGTCACAGCCGGAGCACAGGATGAGTTGATGCAAAAACCAGCAACACCAACTACGTGACAGCACGGCACGACGCGCAGTATTTCCCAGGCTCGCTGAGCTCCTTCTCCCCAGCCACCTTGAGGGTCTGCCGCATTCCGCTGACCAGCGGTACTTCATTCATAGACCCCGAGACGATCAAGATCGCCTTCAGAGTCAGAAACACGGACGGCCACTCCGAACCCAGCCTGTTTCATCCAGAGAATCCAGATCTTCGCCAACGGTCAGCGTGACGACATTAACTACTACGGCCGCACCGTGGCCGTGCATGACCTGCTGAAGGGCCGCGAGTACAACCAGAACAAGGCCGTGGAGGGCTTTGACGAGGTGAACAACTCTCGGACGCCCCGGTGCACCAGAGCGGCTACGCGGACGTGCTGCTGCGCCCCACCATGGTGGGCATCCTGCGCTGCAGCCAGATGCTGCCGCCACACCTAACCTGGTGATAGAAATCGAGTTCGCAGACGCGACGACTGCGCTGTGGTCCGAGAACGCCGGGGCGCACCCGGAGCGAGCCATGCTGAGCACTGACTTCGAGATCCAGAACGTCCGAGTTCTCGCCTCCCAGGTCGTCCTGGACTCTGCGCTGGTTGAGTCCTTCAACCGCGTACTCCTCTCAGGAAGGTCGCTTGTGTTCAGCTACCCCACGGTGCACACAGCAGTCCGCGGTGCCTCCGGGCGTGGTGGAGCACAACGTCACCGTCGCGCGCGCCTTCACGAAACTGATGGGAGCGTTCGTGATCTTCTGGGACAACGACGCGGGACGTGGCCCCCATCGGCGCGGCCAGACAGGAAGACAGCCTCCTGGAGTCGCAGATGCGGGCAGTCTGCAGTACCCGCACAATCCTATGAAGGGAGCCTCGGAGCACTTCACTTCCTCTCGGTCCTTGCTGGGACCTACGACGACACGGTGCGCAACATCGACATCGACCGCGCGGGCTACCTGCGCCACAGCTTCATCGCGGGCTTCCCAACACGCGTGGCCAAGATGCCCCTGAGCGGCGTCAGCACCCGTTCGGGCGACCTGGCTCGGCTGGTTACGCTCTCTGGCACTGGAGTCTCTGTGCTGGACTAGCAAGGATCCATAGCTCAATCGGAGACGGCTCTTCCAACGGTGACCTTCTCACGCTGGCCCTTCATGAGTCGAGGCCCCCCTTGACCGCCCCTCAAACGCCTCCCACCAGCAGCCGCTCCTGCACAGCCCTCCAGCGTTGGTCCACAGCCTGGTCTGCTTCCTGTACGGAGTCCCGTACTTGCAGTAGGTAACGTCCACCCAGGGCAGGCGCTCCATGAACGGTCGGGTCTTCAGCGTAGCAAGGATCCATAGCTCAATTGGAAGAGGCGCTGCAGCTCTGAAGCTAGGAGGCCGGATCTTGTTGCCTCCAGCCCGGTGAGCGCCTCTCCTGGGAACAAGAAATCATCATGGTCCGAGACGGGTCATCGCCGAGAGACGGATCTTATTGCCTCCAGCCCGGTGAGCGCCTCTCCTAGGAACAAGAAATTATCATGGTCCGAGACGGATCATCGCCGAGAGACGGATCTTATTGCCTCCAGCCCGGTGAGCGCCTCTCCTAGGAACAAGAAATTGTCATGGTCCGAGACGGATCATCGCCGAGAGACGGATCTTATTGCCTCCAGCCCGGTGAGCGCCTCTCCTGAGAATAAAAAAACCCATCCTGGTGCGAGACGGATCATCGCCGAGAGACGGATCTTTCCACCGCCAACCCGGTGAGCGCCTCTCCTGAGAATAAAAAAATATGTCCTGGTCCGAGACGGATCATCGCCCAGCCCGGTGAGCGCCTCTCCTAGGAACAAGAAATTATCATGGTCCGAGACGGATCATCGCCGAGAGACGGATCTTATTGCCTCCAGCCCGGTGAGCGCCTCTCCTGAGAATAAAAAAACCTATCCCGGTCCGAGACGGATCATCGCCGAGAGACGGATCTTCCTGCTTTTTTTGCCCTTGGAACTGGAGACAGGCACCAACCGATTTTTGGTTGATGCCCGCGTAGAGTTCGACTACCATTTGGAACTGGAGACTGGCACCACCCAATTTTTGGGTGATGCCCGCGTAAGCTACCAGTCTGAGCCAACCCTGTGAGAATAAAAAATCTCATAAGTTATAGCTACAGGTGAGGAAACCAGATCCAAGCGTGTCAGCCATCCCGAAGGGAAAGCGGTTTAAGTCCTTGGGCCAAACTGTTCATTCCTTGTTGTGTCAACTAGGGCATGAGGAACGATGCAGTCACCTACATGTACAGGTGACTGCATGCAACGGGTGTCCAAATTAGGAACTACCTTTTAGGAACCGTGTTTGACCCTGGTACCCGGACGCGCGCGCGCGCGCGGCGCGCGCGCGGCGCGCTTTTGCAGTGTGAGTCCGTTAGCTTGCTCTTCGAAGCACAAATCAAGTGGACATGTTCGAATGCAATGGCGCACACTTTTTCAACACACCATCTCAGTAGAGAGCGTGGGGAATGTTCGAGATTGGAGATCTGCTTTTGCTTTGCAACGCAAATCGCTAACTTCTCTTATCGATGTCTCTTTGACATCAAACAAACTTTGCACCATTGTGCATCTCCCCCCCAACCCGTGATCAGGGTGAGGAGGGCGGGTAGGAGAACGGGTTCAGAAGACAATACACAACAGGGAGAGCAACCGTCGTGGCTGAGACAAACGGAAAACTTGTAAAAACCTAAACCAAACATCAGAGCGTAGTTGACCGCACCGAGAAAGAAATCACATCCATCGAGATTTCAAAAACTAAATCATCGGCCCCCAAACCGAACCATTTTCGGCTGAGGGTTGCCAAGGGCTCCACACGTTTGGCTTGGTTCCTTACCAAGCCCACTCTTCGAGGGAAACAGTCCGCAGGTTCTGGATTTTCAGGCTCACTGTTCTTTCAACACAGCGAGCACGATCACACCTGCACCTATAAAACTTTATGAACCTTCGGTTCAGGAAAAGCTTATAGCTACAGGTGAGGAAAACCAGATCCAAGCGTGTCAGCCATCCCGAAGGGAAAGCGGTTTAAGTTTTTGGGCCAAACTGTTCATTCCTTGTTGTGTCAACTAGGGCATGAGGAACGATGCAGTCACCTACATGTACAGGTGACTGCATGCAACGGGTGTCCAAATTAGGAACTACCTTTTAGGAACCGTGTTTGACCCTGGTACCCGGACGCGCGCGCGCGCGCGCGCGCGCGGCGCGCGCGCGCGCGCTTTTGCAGTGTGAGTCTGTTAGCTTGCTCTTCGAAGCACAAATCAAGTGGACATGTTCGAATGCAATGGCGCACACTTTTTCAACACACCATCTCAGTAGAGAGCGTGGGGAATGTTCGAGATTGGAGATCTGCTTTTGCTTTGCAACGCAAATCGCTAACTTCTCTTATCGATGTCTCTTTGACATCAAACAAACTTTGCACCATTGTGCATCTCCCCACTTCACTCTACATGGTGTCAAGTTTGAATGGTTTCAACGCCAGTAATGCAACACTTTGGATTGTCCCTGATGTAATCCAATTGAGAAACTGTATCCCATCGACCTCTGGATGGTCCGTCCGAAATATTGCTCTGAGACGGTGTCCTGGCAAACCAGTACAGACATGGACCGCACGCATCAGCATCCTCAAATTTCAGAAGCAGCGCCCTCCACACAAAATCCCTGGAGGAACCCTTGATCAAAGCAGCCAGTACACCTCCATGGTCCGTGAAGAAAATCACACGGTCGCCAAGAAAAGTGTTCCGGCAGTCACGACTGCCAGCAGCTCTACTGGACCAATCAAGTGCCTTTTGCCGGTCTCGGCCCAGCTGTCCATCAAATGTTGGGGAACATGAGATCCAAAAACTCTGACATTCCAGATGCCACGGCCCCACACAAAGAGCACTCCACCAATGCAACCTCTGAAGCTGTCATTGAATGGTTCGCAAGATCCATCAGTGAAGACCAATGCAGGAGGGCGGGGTTCGGAGGCAGAAATAATCCTTGGCCTTGATTCAGCCAGTCTCCGCTTCAAAGACTCAAGAGCATCCCTGCACAAGGCGTCAATGACTGAAACTCGTTGGTTGGACTTTTCCAGGATCCTGATATCCGCCAGAGCAAGCTTTCCTTGCCTCCCCAAAAGCTGGCCCTCGCAGAACTGGAGTCTTCCAAAAATTGCAGGGAGGGAAGACGTGACCACCTTGCCTTCTTCCAGAACCGTTTGCAAAGACTTCGACATTTCGGCCACTCGAGACTTCTTGCTAGCGATCCGAACTTCTAGAAGCCTATCATCCGAGAGATCGAGCGTCACGCCAAGTAGGTCAGCGCAAAGCGCAGCCGGTTCGTCTTTGTCCTGGGCGAGTCTGAAACCAAGAAGAGAGGCCACCGTCACAACAGTACTGTGTGAGCTCGCAGCCACCTGCTTGAATTCCAGCACCGGATAGTCGTCAAAATAATTAGAAGCAAGGACACACAACTCTTGCAAGATCCGCTGGAAAAGGCGTGCCACTCTGTTGAAACATAATAGTGAAGAGATCGCCCCAAAGGGTAAAGTCAAGCACCCAAACCCGCGGACTTCAGATGAGCCGGGGTCCTTCAAACAGAGGATGGCCTTGGAGTACTCCCTGGGGGAGATTGCAAACTGCTTGTACGCAGACTTCAAGTCAAAGGTCTTGACAACTGGGCGGGCAAGCTCAGGGTGCTCGGTCCAGGCCTCATGCAACTTCCCACTCAGACGAGTCCCGTCTTTGAGATGGAAGGAGAAATGCCCCTTACCACGCACCAATCTCATAATTGTCATGGCAGTCCAAACTGTCTCATCAAGCGCCTTCAGGTCGATCTTATCGCACACCGAATAGCAAGAGTTAACAGAGTTCTCCGAGAAATCATCTATAGGTCTCCATTTCTCTCGTTGCCAGACTGCAAAGCGTCTGCAAGGAATCCAACCGTCAGGGTATTTTGTATCAAGCTGCTCCACCGTGAAGGGGCCTTCAAGCCATTGCTTGCTCTCGCACTCTTCAATTGTTGTGCCCCAGATGTCCTGAGAGAAGTCTTGTAGAGGTTGGTTCGAAACCTTAGCCAACAAAGCTGGCTTGACAAAATTTTGCCTCCTCCAAAGTTCGTCTACTTCAAAAGCAGCGGGCCGAAAGACTGGTTCGAAAATACCTGAAGGCGTAGGATTTCCGGTCAGAAGGAAGCCCTCTCGTATGTCTTGGTGAATGCGAGTGTCGTCCCATCCGAGGTCAGTCGCAATTTTTTCCAGCAGCAAAAGGTTTTTCCCTGCCAAAACTTTTGCAACACCGGCAGGAAGGGAGCGATGTAACGCAGCCTCCTGTTCAGCAAGGTCGTTCGCATATTGTCTCCATTTCTGAACCATTGTCAATCGGTACTTCATGACTGCAAGTGGGCCTTCCTTCAGCATAAAGGCAAAGGCCCTAAGCATATGATCCGACAGGGAGCAGCAGGAATCAAAGGGGTGAATGAGGTTCTTGGCTTCGTTCACAAAGGCAATCTCAGAGCGGAAAATGCCAAAAGTGAAAACAGTCTTTCCCTCAGACCCGGATTTCCCCTGTACGCACCGAGAAAGAAATCACATCCATCGAGATTTCAAAAACTAAATCATCGGCCCCCAAACCGAACCATTTTCGGCTGAGGGTTGCCAAGGGCTCCACACGTTTGGCTTGGTTCCTTACCAAGCCCACTCTTCGAGGGAAACAGTCCGCAAGTTCTGGATTTTCAGGCTCACTGTTCTTTCAACACAGCGAGCACGATCACACCTGCACCTATAAAACTTTATGAACCTTCGGTTCAGGAAAAGCAAAAAATGATCCTCGGCTCAGTCCGGGGTGCTCAGCCGATCCGCAAGCTCTGCCGTGGCCGCGCTCGCAATCTCCTCGCACAGCGCCGTAGGAATGCTGTAAAGCAGCCCGCGCGACTGCCCTCTGACCCTCTCGCGCTGGCCCCCCATGAGTCGAGGCCCCCCTTGGGCGCCTCCCGTCTTCCCACGCATCGCACCGGCTGCCGCACTGTTCTCGGCTCGGCCTCCAGCGCATGTTGGTCCACAGCCGGGTCTGCTTCCTGTACGGAGTCCCGTACTTGCAGTAGGTAACGTCCACCCAGGGTAGGCGGATTCTCGATGACTCACATGAGCGGGTCGAAGCGCGCCATGATCTCAAGGGCTCTGAGCACCACAGCGTCGCCCTCCTCGAGTCGTCGAGGGCGCATCGTCAGAGCTCGGCTGTACTCCGTGCAGACCGGGCTGGCCCAGACCATGTCAAAGTGCCCCAGCGGAAACAGCGTGTAGCCCCAGCTCCGGATGTCGCACAGGATCGTGGGCTCAAATTTCGACACGATGTCCAGGGAGACGACCTCCCACCCTGCCGCCTCGAAGGCTCGACCAATCGACTTTGTGCCGCAAAACAGCTCCAGCAGTCTCGGCATGTTTAACAATCACCACCAGCACAACGAAGCACGCACAGGCGAGGGCGCGGCTCAAGCAGTTTCGCATGCTCGGACCAATCTTTTTTAGATCGGAGACAGAAAAGGATGACGAGCCAGGCTAGCATGTGGAACTTGGGCAAGGCGCGCTCCAATGCTAAGGGTAGCGCCGCGAGCAGCTGAGGCCTGTGCTGAAGGCCGCCGTTGATGCCGATGCGCTGAAGCGGGGAGCCTCTCTGGAGGAGGTGAGCCGCCTGCACAACGAGCTCGCTCGGGGAGCGCCCGTGCTGGAGCGGCTGATAGCTGATGGGCTCGCCGGCAGGTTCCCGGCGGAGGAGGTCGACATCCAGGACTGGAAGGAGATGCTGAAGCGGGCGCAAGACCTGCGCGGCTCGCAGCGCAGCTCCCGCCATGGCCGAGGAGTGCGGGGAGGAGAGCTGGGCGCCGATGGAAGCGCTCCGCGAGAAGCGCGAGGCCCTGAGGCAGCGCCGCATTCGCACGCGCGATGTCGCATCGCTGGCCCAGATCGAGAGGGAGCTCTTTGAGGCCCGCGCCTCCGTCGGCCCGCGCCGGAACCATGATGGCCATCAGGACGAAGTTCGAGGTCGCGCTCAAGCGCTCCCGCTTCCCCGAGTCCGACTGGACCGTCGTGGGCATCACGGCCGCGTATTTGCTGACCGCGCCCTCGCAGCAGCTGGCCGACATGCCCGCGCCCAAGGAGCTGCCCGAGACCCTGGCCAAGAAGAAGGCCATCTGGAACCCTCAGAACGAGGACCACCGCTGCTTCATGCTGCGTCCTCGCGCACTGCCTCGGGGTCGAAGGGCTCACCTGGCAGGAGCGGTCAAAGACCGTGAGCTGCTCAGGCTCCTTCTTCTACCCCGAGCTGGCCGGCCGCCGCGGACGCCGCCCCGCGGGCTGGCAGCCCGCTCTGGCCGACGCGGAGGTGGACTTCTCTGGCCTGCCGACGGACCGCCCCGTGGGCTTCGACGACATCGAGGCCTTCGAGCTCCGCAACGCCGGGCGGGTGGAGGTCTTCGTCTTCGTGGCAGCGAACCCTGGGGGCGGACGGGCGCGCGCCCCGAGCGGCACGGGCGTCATCCAGCACGGTCTGCTTCTCCTGAGCCTGATCCACAACTTCCAGGCGCTGGTCAGCAGGCGGGGGGCCCGAGGCGCATGGCCCGCTTCGCCAAGAAGGCCTCCTGGCAGCGGCACCGCGATATTCAGTGCCATCGAGAGAAAGCCGAGCGCACTCGGAAAGTGCCGCTGCCCGGGCCCGAGAAGAGCTTGCTGCGCTACAGGGGCAAGCTCCGAGAGCTCGCGCCCCTGACGTGCTACGCGGACCGGCTTCTTCCTGCTACGTCGCTGTCGGCCGCTGCGGCTACGTGCCACCCGAGGAGCTAAGGCTGAGGCTCACGCACCACGAGCGGGGACAGCGACACCACGCCATCCGCGCCATGCTGTCAGGCAGCTCCGCAAGCAGGCGCGCCTCCTCACAGTCTGGCTTCAGAGTCCGGCGAGACCAATCACACGCCGCGCCCCTTCTCCTGGGCCTGAACCCTGTGACTCTGCCCCAGTCCCAGCCGAACTCCCGGGCAAGCTCCCGCAGCTCAGGACGCCAGACTCTCTCTTTAGAGGGGGTTTTCCAAATGGCTTATATTGTACCTGAGAGGCTTCTAGCACTCGTCCGTCCAGCATTTGACCTCGTCCTGCGAAGGATTCGAAGTCTAAAACGCTGCGTGCAGGCGTGTGGCTGCAAAATAGAGACCCCTAGATATGCTTGCAATTTGGCTCCAGGTTGCATTTCAAGCGAGCCAAGCTTTGCAGGGCTAAGGAAAAACAAAAAAAATCAAAAAAAGGGGTCCAAAAAAAAGGGGTCCCCAAAAAAAAGGGAAAAGGGGTTTCCTTTGGCAAAGCTTGACATCGCTTGAAATGCAACCTGGAGCCAAATTGCAGCGCATATCTAGGGGTCTCTATTTTGCAGCCACACGCCTGCACGCAGCGTTTTAGACTTCGAATCCTTCGCAGGACGAGGTCAAATGCTGGACGGACGAGTGCTAGAAGCCTCTCAGGTAGAATATAAGCCATTTGGAAAACCCCCTCTACAGAGAGAGGTTCGCCTGAGAACTGCTGAAAAGTCTTCTAAAGAGAGGGATACAGGGAATGCAGGGATTCCCTGCAGAAACCCTGCATTGAAATTCCCCCAGGATTTCTTGCTATACGCTTAATTTCTTCAACACAAGTGCCAACACAATTGCCACTCGTGTTCACATTTCTGCCGCGCCAAGCCGCTATACGCGCTTAATTTCAACATGTCGGATTACATGTCGGATGAACATGTTCTTGGCACTCCGGCCGCGCCTGCCCGGCATTGAAGCCGCGCCAAGCCGCTGAACCCACTCTCCCCCGCGTCCTTGCTATATGTGCTATATGTGCTATATCTTACACGCCAAGCCGCTGAACCCACTCTCCCCCGCGTCCTTGCTATATGTGCTATATGTGCTATATCTTACACGCCAAGCCGCTGAACCCCCACTCTCCCCCAGCTCCTTGCTATATGTACTATATGTACTATATACTCTGTACGCGCGAAATCTGTACTATATATGCTATATAGGGCCATATAGCACATATAGCACATATAGCAAGGAACCCGGGGGAGAGTGGATGTTCAGTGGCTTGCCTTGTAAGAGCCATATAGCACATATAGCACGTATAGCAAGGACGCGGGGGACTGTAAGGGTTCGGCGGCTTGGCGCCTGCCGCGCCTGCCTGGCGTAGAAGCCTCAATCCTGTGCCCAACACAGGATTGCCCCGGTCTCCCAGAAAACTGCTAGGCGCAGCGGGACACGGCGCGCACGGGCTCGGACCAGTGCTCTGCCACGCAGGGCAGCGCGTTGTTCTCCGCGGCCCGGTCGTAGAAGAGAAAGAGGCGGGTGAAAGGCGCCTCCGGCTCGCGCGCCAGCAGCTCTCCCAGCAGGCGGATCAGCTGTGCGTGGCGCTCCTTCTTGGTGGTCCGCCGCGTCACGCCGGCGATCTTGAAGGCGTCCGGGTTGTAGCGCAGCACCAGCAGCTTGTGCCCGCTGCCGAGCGCCACGCTGGCGGCCATGTCAAAGTCCCTGCGCACGTCGCAGCTGGGGTCGTAGGCTTTGTGCTGCTCCTCGTCAACCTCCAGCAGGACGTAGCCCCACGGGGTCGGCAGGGCAAAGTCCGCGTAGGCGTGCGCCGTCTCCGACTCCAACTTGCAGCCACGGAAGGGCAGGTGGTGCTGGTACTCAAAGGTGATCTGCGCGTCGCGGAGTGCTTGGTGCACCTCGAGCTCCTTACTCTTGGTCACCGAGCGCGGGTTGTCGCCGTGCGCTCTTCGCATATGTTGCAGCAAGCACCGCGCTCCGGCGAATGGGAGATCTTGCCGAGGACAGCCCTGGATTTGACACACAAAATTGCAGCAGTCACGACACCGGTGCCGCTCTCGCCCATGCTCGCACACGCTGATGGACCCGCCGCAGTCGCGACACCGGTGCCGCAGCCGCGCATGCTCGCAGACCGACGCGCCGCCGCACTCGCGACAATGAGCCCGCCTCCGCCCATGCACGCAGAAGGACGACCCGCCGCACTCGCGACAATGAGCCCGCCACCGTCCATGCACGCAGAAGGACGACCCGCCGCAGTCACGGCACTGGTGCCGCTGTCGCCCGTGCGGGCACTTCTTCACAGGCCGGCGCACAGGTACCATCGCTGAACACTCTTAGTGTTTTCTTACACGTCCCGGCGAGCGGCGACGCAAATGAATGCGCCAGAATAGAGGCAGCTGTGTAGGTGCCGAGTTGTTTAAAACCCACAGGCGCCAGCCCGCCCGCCGCGGCAGAGACCACCGGAGGCCAGCAGGATGAACGCACCCCACCTGCCCGGCATCGAAGCCTCCAGCCTACCGAGCCTGCGCCACCCGAGGTCGGGATTCTTCCACCAAAGTCGGAATTCCGACCTCGCTTTTTTGCCCGAAAACCCATCACCGGCCAGCGCCGAAGGTCCGTCAGCGAGGCTGTCCTCGTGGTACCGCTGACGGAGTGTTTTTTTCACCATTCACACGCCCAGCCGTCAATCCTGGCGTGGGCACAGGATTGCCCCCTTCAATCCTGCTGTGGTAACAGGATTGCTTCACCCATTCCTGTGCTGGCAACAGGAATGCCCCGGTGCATCACGAGCAGCTCGGGCTTGGAACTGTTCTTCCCCGAGCGCAGGCTTGTGATGGAGTCGGCCCCGCTGTAGAGCTCCCGGGCCTCGGGCACGTCGTTGACGCTGACGACGAAGGGCAGGCCGCTCGCGAAGAGTGCGTCTCGCAGCTCCGTGTGAAAGACCAGGTCGTGGCCCCCTCGCGTACCATAGTAGTTCATGCTGCGGCCGGGGAAAATGTAAGGAGGATCTGCGTAGATGCACTGGTGCGCACGGCGTGGCAGTGCCCGCAGGTAGGCCAGCGCGTCCTGGTGCCGCACGGTCACGTTGCACGGTGGCTGCTGGAGACGCCGCACGCTGCTCAGTGCCAGTAACCGCTGCTGTGCGAAGGAGCCCCACTTCCCCGAGAAGCTGTTGCGCAGCAGGACGTACGCGCAGGCGGCCCGGCGCCCGGCACGGCCTCTCAGCGCGCCCGGCAGAAGGTGCCCGGAGTAGAAGCGCCTGTCCACCCTGCGCCCCACCAGGCGCAGCAAGGAGCGCAGGAAGACCGGGTCTCGCCTCAAGTAGCAGCGGTGCAGGTTTGCGACGGGCTCGAAGGCGTCGACGCCGCGCACCTCCAGGCCCGGGCGCCGGGCGGCGAGGTAGTACTCCAGCTTTCCAGAACCGAAGAAGGGAGAGTGAAGCACGGCGACGTCCCCCAGCAGCCGGTCCATGTGAGGAGCTAACCAAACACCGGCAGCGCGGTGCTACACAGCACTGCACTCCCTGAAAACTCTGGGAGCGCGTCGGTACACACAGACGCACTCCCGGACTCGCCGCCCGGATTGCCCGGAAAACTCCGTGAGCGCACTGCTGTATAGCAGGACGCTCACGGAAAACACCGGCAGTGCGTCGGTACACACCGATGCACTGACAGACTCGCCGCCCGGCTTCCCGGCTTTGAATTTGGCAAGTAAAACAAAGCATGGGAAAGATCAAGCTTTTCCCCACGCCAGAATACAGCAGCAAGCAGCCCTCGGACCCCGTGGTGCCCCTGGTCCCGTGCACGGGCATTTTCCTCGGACCTTCCAAATCGGGCAAAACCGTGACTCTGATCAGCCTGATTCTGGAGCAGTATCGCGGCGTGTTTGAGAGAATCTATATTTTCAGTCCGTCCATCGACATCGACGACGGCTGGATTCCCGTCAAGAAGTACATCGAGCAGGACCTGGGAGTGAATACTGAACGGGAGCAAGCCTACTGGGACGAGTGGGACGAGGCGGCGCTGCGCCGCATCATCCAGCAGCAGCGCAAGATCACCGAGGCGTCCAAGAAGTTGGAGATGAAGAAACTGTATCAGGTCCTGATAATCTGTGACGACCTAGCGGACGTGCCTCAGCTCCACAGACCCAACGGCGCCCTGGACACTCTCTTCATCAGGGGTCGGCACATGCAGATAAGCACCTGGGTGAGCTCGCAGAAGTTGCGGCTCATCAGCGCAGCCGTGCGGGTCAACCAGCAATTCCTCTGCTGCTGGAGGCTGCGCAACCAGCACGAGCTGGACGCCGTGGTGGAGGAGCTCAGCGCCCTGCTGCCAAAGGAGCAGCTCTACCAGTTGTACGAGCAGGCGACGCGGGAACCTTACAGCTTCCTTTTCGTCTACTACCTGAAGCCGAGGAATGAAATGTTCTTCAAGCGCTTTGAAGAGCGTTTCGCATTGGAAAGAGAAGCCGATGGGAGCGGCGCTCAGCTTCCTGGGCCAGAAGCTGTTCGCTAGCTCCACACTGATCAGCGCACGGTGCGAGAATATCTCCTGCTGCACCTCCGTCGCAGCCGTCCACCCGCCCATCATCCGTCGGACGGGCGGGTTCCTAAAGAAAAGGATGACGACGATCTACGTGGACAGCCGCAAGAGAGTGGCCGGCTCGGACAGCGACTTTGAGGTGGACCTGGGAGAGTCCCTGCACTTGCAGAGCGACGCCCGGCTCGCCGTCTACAAGATCCGCCTGGCCGACAGTTTCCTCTCGACGGACCGGGGCCGCTACCTCTACTGGGTTGACGCCGCGCTGGGCACGCTGAACTGGGCGTTGTTGCCCGAGGGCGCGTACACTGGCGCACGGCTGGCCGCCTGGATCAGCTCCAACTTTGCCACCGCCACCTACGGCGAGACCACAAACAGCCTGAGCGTTGCCTACGACGGCAACCGGCTGATCCTGAACGACCTGGAGCTGCGCCAGCAATTCCCAGATGCCGCGGACTACCCCTCCGCGCCGGCCGCCTCTCCGACCAAGCCCTTCAGCATCGACCACATGCTCGGCCCGAGCTTCGTCTCAGGCGGGCAGCAGGTCTTCGAATTTCTCAAAATGATGGCGCACAACGAGGTCTACCTGCGCTGCGCCCAGCTGGCCAACGCCAGCAGAGTGCTGGGCAACCTGGGCGACGACATCCTCTCCAAGATCACGCTGAAGAGCGGAGTGGGCACCATTGTGGAGACGGGCTCAGACGACGGGCACTTCATGGCACTCAGGGGCCCGGTTACCCTGAGGCACATGCGCTTCCGCCTGACCGACCTGGACGGCAACGTCGTCCGGCTTCGCGGGTCGTCTTTGTCCTTCGTGTTGTATCTTGACCACGTATAATAAATGGAGCCAACCGAACAAGAGGTGGAGGCACAAGAGGTGCAGGACGCTGCGCCGCACGCTGCGCCGGACGCTGCGCCGGACGCTGCGCCGGACGCTGCGCCGGACGCTGTGCCGGCACCGGAACCGAAACGGCGGGGCAGGCCCCCTGGGAGCAAAACCAAACCTAAGCAGGACGTGCCTACTGAGCCGGCTGCTCCAAAGCGCAAGCCAAAGCCGCCTCCACTTGAGACGCCGGAGGCACCAGCACCGGCTGAGGCACCACCAGAGGCACCGGTTGAGGCGCCTCAGCTCACAAGAGAGCAGCAGCGCGCGCTGCGCATGCTGGAGAGGCAGTCCGCCTATGACCGGCTGACCACAGGCGCAAGCGTACTGGTATAAAAGCATGATGTCGATTGAACCCCGCAACGAGCCGCGGATGCTCCGGTGGTTCTGCAAGACGTACCCCAGTTACAACTTGCAGCCGCTGCTGCTGAAGCGCTACCGAGAACTGGAGGAGGCGCGGGCCTTCAACTCCTGGCTGGGGGAACGCCGGCTAGCCCAGGAGGGGCAGCGGCACCTGGACGACGTGAGCCGGCTGACGGAGGCCGTGCACCGCCAGGTACCCCAGCTGCGCTGCGCGCGGGCCGAGCGCCGGGGCGTGGAACGGGCGGCGGACGAAGTTGCGCAACAGTAAATGAAGGCACTTCGGGCGCACGGCTTCAACCAGCGCCCGCGCTTTGAGCTGGTGGTGGGCTACCTGGAGCGGAACGAGCCGCTGCCCCTGGACCAGCCGGACCGCAAGGCCACCTCGTTCATCACAAGCCACTTCTACCTGGACGATTTTGTGCAGTCCAGCGAGGACCCCAACCCCCGGCCCCTGCAGCACACGCCCCTGCAGGCAATTCCCGAGGAAGGCTTCCGCACTCCCGCAGAGGCCACGGACGAGGACGTGCGCCTTGCGCGGAGGTACCAAGGGTACGGCGGAACCCGCTTTGTTGAGGACGACCTGGCGGGAGACCCGAGGCCGGCGCCCTGGCCAGCAACGGGCAGGGGCCGCCCTCCATCACGGACCGTCTGCGCAGCACTGCAGGCGGCGCGCAGGCGGCAGCGGACCTCATAGGCGCAGGGGCCGCGGGGCTCGCAGCCGCGCAGGCTTTCCGCTCTCAGCTGCCCCAGGACGCGGCTGAGTACGTGCGCCTGAACGTGCTGCCCCGTCCGGGCCCGGCGCAGCCGCCTCCGCAGATCATAGGCCGGCCCAGTGACGTGGAGCGCCTCCTGGACGAGGCGGGGCAGCGCGCGCAGGAGGTGGAGCGTGGCGCGGCGCAGGCCGTTGAGGAGACGGCGGCCGTGGCTGCGGAGGAGGGTGAGGTTGCCGTTGCCGCCGAGGGCGTGGGCGGAGCCTTTGGTTACCTGGGGGGCCTGGCGGAAGGAGCGGCAGCCCTCGCACCCACGGCGGGCGAGGTTGCTGGAACGTTGGCTGGCGTGGCGGGAGTTGGCGCGGCGGCAACGGCGGGGCTGGCCGTTGGCATTGCGGGCGGCGCAGCCTACGGCCTCGCGCGCGGCACGGGCTGGGTCCTCGAGAACACGCTCTTCCGGCCGCAGCAGGGCAGCGAGGACGCGGCCGTGCAGGACGTCCGGTCCGCCAACGGCATGAACGACGCCACGCAGCCTCAGCACTTCTCGCTGCGCTCAGGCAGCAGCACTTCAGGCAGCCCCGCAAGCAGCCGCGCCTCCTCGCAGTCCGGCTTCCGCGTGCAGGCGCAGTCCAACAACACGCCGCGCCCCTTCTCCTGGGGCCTGAACCCCGTGGCCCTGCCCCAGTCCCAGAGCTCGCGGGCAAGCTCCAGTTCCGGGCAGTCACGCCGGAGCCTGCCTCCGCCCAGCTTTGACCAGCTGGCGCGAGACATTGAGGCTGCTTAAAAAAAAATAAAAACCCTCCTCCTCGGGGAGAGTTTTTTCTGCGCGGTTTTGCGCGGTTTTGCGCAAAAAAAACTATTCTTCTCGTCCGTATATAGATATACGGACTACAAGAATAGCTTGTTTTGCATGGTTTTGCGCCACAAAATGCTATTACTCCTGTCCGTATATCCATATACGGACGAGAGTAATAGCTTTTTTGCACGGTTTTGCGCCACAAAACGCTATTCTTCTCGTCCGTACATCTATGTACGCACTGGAAGAATAGTTTTTCCTTCGCCGTACGAGTCAAAATGCGTGTATATAAACAAGCATGGAGGTAGTCACCGCCGGAGCCCAGGATGAGCTGATGCAGAGCCTGGACTACAAGCTGAAAACAAGCAACACCAGCTACGTGACGGCGCGGCATGACGTGCAGTACTTCCCCAGCTCGCTGAGCTCCTTCTCCCCCACAACCTCTAGGGTCTGCCGCATCCCGCTGACCAGCGGCACGTCCTTCATCGACCCCGAGTCCATCAAGATCGCCTTCCGCGTCAGGAACACGGACGGCACCAACCCGCTGGCCCCGGCCACGCCCAACCCCGCCTGCTTCGTCCAGCGCGTCCAGGTCTTCGCCAACGGCCAGCGCTGCGACGACATCAACTACTACGGGCGCACCGTGGCCGTGCACGACCTGCTGAAGGGCCGAGAGTACAACCGCAACAAGGCCATGGAGGGTTTCGACGAAGTGAACGACCCGCGCATCGCCCGCGCGGTGCACCAGGGCGGCTACGCGGTCGTGCTGCTGCGCCCCACCATGGTGGGCATCCTGCGCTGCGGGAAGATGCTGCCGCCGCAGCTGAACCTGGTGATAGAAATTGAGTTTGCGGACGCCACCACTGCGCTGTGGTCCGAGAACGCCGGGGCGCACCCGGCGGGGGCCACGCTGAGCACCGACTTCAAGATCCAGAACGTCCGAGTTCTGGCCTCCCAGGTCGTCCTGGACTCTGCGCTGGTGGAGTCCTTCAACCGCGTGCTCCTCTCAGGAAGGTCCCTGGTGTTCAGCTACCCCACGGTGCACACGCAGCAGTCCAGCGTCCCGAACGGCGTGGCGGAGCACAACGTCACCGTGGCGCGCGCCTTCACGAAACTCATGGGAGCGTTCGTGACTTTTTGGGACAACGACGCTGGCTCTAAGATCCACCTGCTGGCCAACCCGGGGCAGGACGTGGCCCCCATCGGTGCGGCCAGGCAGGAGGACAGCCTCCTGGAGTCGCAGATGCAGCTGGGCAGCCTGCAGTACCCTCACAACCCCATGAAGGGAGCCTCGGAGCACTTCCACTTCCTCTCCGTCCTCGCGGGCACCTACGACGACACGGTGCGCAACATCGACATCGGCCGCGTGGGCTACCTGCGCCACAGCTTCATTGCCGGCTTTCCCACCGAGCGCGTGCCCAAGATGCCGCTGAGTGGCGTCAGCACCCGCTCGGGCGACCTTGCCCGGTTCACCTTCAAGGGCCTGGACGGCACGATGACGGACCTGTTCATCCATTTGGTGGCCTACCAGCTGGTGACGCTCTCCGGCACGGGCGTCTCTGTGCTTGACTAAGGCCCGGTGTCTCTTCATCATTTTTGATGAATCGTGACACCGCTTAAGTTGAGCAAAACCGAAGGCGGGGTGCCATGTTTCTTCATTTTTGATGAATCGTGGCACCGCTTAAGTTGAGTAAAAAAACGAAGGCGGGGGTGCCCCTCTTCGCCATTTTTGGCGAAACGTGGCACCGCTTTTGAGTGCGCCCAAAAACGAGAAAAAAGGCGGCGGTGTCACGCTTCGCCATTTTTGGCGAAATAAAGGCCTAGTCCGGAATGCTGAGCCGCTCCGCAAGCTCCTCCGTGGCCGCGCGCGCAATCTCCTCGCACAGCGCAGCAGGGACGCTGTAGAGCAGCTCGCGTGATTGGCTGACCCTCTCGTACTGCCCCTCCATCAGCCGCGGCCCCCGCTGCGCGGCCGGAGGTGCCTGCCGTCCTGCCACGCCTCGCAGCGGCTGCCGGGCCTGCACAGGCCTCGCCTCGGCCTCCAGCGCATGTTGGTCCACAGCCGCGTCTGCTTTTTGTACGGAGTTCCGTACTTACAGTAGGTCACGTCCACCCCGGGCAGACGCTCCATGAACGGCCGGGTCTTCAGCAGCCCGGTGGCCGGGTTCTCCACAATCCACATGAGCGGGTCAAAGTGCGCATTGATCTCAAGGGCGCTGAGCACCAGCGCGTCTCCCTCCAGGAGCCGCCGCGGGCGCGTCGTCAGCGCGCGGCTGTATTCCGTGCAGACCGGGCTGGCCCAGACCTGTCGAAGTGCCCCGGCGGGAACGTCGTGTAGTCCCAGCTCCGGATGTCGCAGAGGATGGTCGGCTCAAATTTCGACACGATGTCCAGGGAGACGACCTCCCAGCCCGCCGCCTCGAAGGCCCTGCCCACCGACTTGGTGCCGCAGAAAAGCTCCAGGAGTCTCGGCATTTTTAAAGAGCAAGATCACCGCCACTGCGACGATGAAGACTCGCACGTTCATCGGACCGGACTTTTTTCCTACGGATAAAAAAGGAGCCGAACTTCGCAATGAAGCTTGCACTCGGGCTGGACGTTCAGACCAATGCCAAGGGGGGGAAGTTCATGTCCATAGAGGACTCCCATCAGGGCGCGCTGGTGTGCAAGGCGGACGTGGAGGTGCTGTGGGAGCCCGGCAACTTCCAGGACGACGGGGCCAAGAGGGTGGGCGTGTGCTTTGCGAGCAACACCGACCTGGGGGCGTGGACGGATGGGGTGGAGCAGGCCGGCGTCGACGACATGATCATCTTCCAGAAGCCCTTTCCGGGGGTCACCCGCGCCGAGCTTGAGAGCCAGCTGCAGCGCGCCGTCAAGGTGAGCGCCAAGGGCAAGCACGTGAAGTGCAAGATGGACTTGGAGCGCTGCCTCTTCTGGGACTCCGCCGCAACCGCGTGCCGCGCCCCGCGGAGTTCGCGCGCCGCAGGGGCCGCGCGCTTGTGGAGGCCCGGCACGTGTGGCTGATGGGCAGGCAGTGGGGCGTGCTCTTCGAGGTGCGCCACCTCATGCTGGAGCCCCTGGAGGCGCCGTGCTGCCTGTTCTAGGCCTCCAGCAGCTCGGAGCTCGTGGCCCGCGAGGCGCCCACGTACAGGTGGCGCAGCGTGAGGTGGCAGGACTCCAGGTCCAGGCGGACGCGGTTGAGGAGGGTGAGCCCCTGGCAGCTGGCGTAGGTAACTGCGTGGCTGGGCCGGGTGGCCCGCAGCAGCTCCTGGTTCTTCAGCCGCATGCCGTTGTCCAGCCTCACTCCGTCCGGATCCACTTCCGCCACGGCCACAAAGACGCCCTTGGGAATTTTTCCGCCGGCCCCGATGAGG
This sequence comes from Effrenium voratum, assembly GCA_963377175.1. NCBI lineage: Eukaryota > Dinophyceae > Suessiales > Symbiodiniaceae > Effrenium > Effrenium voratum. The sequence goes on from CAUJNA010001064.1 coordinate 102,888, forward strand.
CGCAGCCCCGGCCAAACCCTCATGCTCTGCGGGCTGTTTTGGGTTATAGGTTCATGACACCCATTGGGTGTTGCAGTTTGGCAATTTGCGGTTGTTACTGTCTCGTAGCAACCCAAATCTATGTGGATGACTTGTGTCTCCAGCTCCAAGAGCTTGGAGCCCTCCGGCGCCAGGGCCCGGTTCGCCGCTGCGTTCACGGCCATGCGCTTGCTGTGGCTGATGACCAGCGTGGTGTCCGGCCACCCGGGCTTGGAGGGGTAGAGCTCCTTCAGCCTCGCCTTGGCCTGCTCCAGCGTTGGGCACGCCTCCTCGCCGACCCGCAGCCACTTCACGAAGTCGAAGATGCCGGGGTCGGAGCGCATGTTCTCCGTGAGCTCGTGCCTGTGCCCGCCGGCCAGGTCGCGGATGAGCGGGCTGTGCTCCAACGGCGCGCTGATGGGCCGCCCGGCCCAGGAGTCCAGCACGGCCGGCAGCTGCCGGAAGTCTCCCAGCAGCAGGAACTTCACGTCGGCGTTCAGCCCCTCGCAGGCCAGGTCCGCCCAGAGCGCCATGTCCAGCTGCGTGATCTCCTCCACCACCAGCCAGTCCAGCTTTTGCGCGCTGCCCCCGCGCACGTACCTGCGCACCCAGTGGTCGGCCGTCTGCGCTCCCAGGCCCAGGTTCTGCGCGGAGCAGTGCGTCTTTGAGACGAGGTGCACCGCCTCGCCCTGCTCTCGCAGCCTCGCAACAATGGTGCGGGCCAGGTGCGTCTTTCCGGTGCCCGGCAGGCCCGTGAGCAGCAGGGAGTTGCCCGCCAGGCAGTGGCCCACGGGGTCGTCCACCTCCGCTGTTTGGGGCGCTCCGCCTCCATGCGCGGCGCCCTGCCGCCCAGCAACGGCTTCGTCTCTTCCACGCGGTAGACGGGCGTGCCGTCCGGGTGGCGCAGCGCCTCCAGCGCCCGCAGCCGCTCCGCGAAGCGCTTCGGCAGCCGCTGCGTCAGCAGGCAGTCCGTCTTCACCTGCGCCAGGTACCGCGGCGGCGCGTCCAGGATGCGCCGGGCCTTGGCCACCATGCAGTGCTCGAAGCCCAGCACCGCGTCGTGGATGGGGCGGTAGGTGCCGTTGCTCAGCAGCCTCCTGGCGTAGACGAAGTCCCACACCATGCCCCCCTCGTAGGCGAAGGCCTGAGAGAAGTCCGCGCCCGCGCCGTCCAGCTCGATGCTGCTGCTGCGCACGCTGTAGACCACCTCCGTGCTGCGCGCCCACAGGCCTATCATCGCGTTCACGCTGAGCTTGGCCATGTGCTCCTCGCCTTCGGGCCACGCGGCGTCCATGCGCTCCAGCGCGCGCCGCAGCGTCGCCGCGTCCACGTGGCTCCGCGCGGAGATGCCCAACACGATGTGGTCCCAGCGGCAGACGCCCAGGTCCAGCATCGCGGCCAGCGAAACCTTCGGGTACCAGCCGGGCCCCACGTACGGCAACAGGTTCAGGCAGGACTGCCTCGCGTCGCAGCAGCCCTCCACAAAGCCCAGGTCCGGCAGCACGCCGTACACGGGCTCAACGCCGTCCGCCGGGCACAGGATGGGCAGGGGGAAGGGGGCGTTGGCCAGCCCGTTGCGCCTGCAGCGCACCACGTCCACGCCGACGTACGTGCTGTCCTTTGCGCACGTCTGCGCCTCAAAAACCAGAGGGGGCAGCTTGGGGCTCCGGACGTACTCCATGACGCCGGGCGCCACGCGGCTCTCCAAACTCGTGGGCTGCGCGCTCTCCCTCAGCGTCTTCTCGCTGTGGCAGTCGCCGCACAGCGCCTGCAAAGTTTGCACGCTGCCCGCAAAGGCCTGCCTCTCCGGCACCACGTGGTCCAGCTCGCAGGTGCCGGCCGTCAGCCCGCATCCACACAGCGCGCACTTGCCGCCCTGCGCGGCCAAGGTCTGCTGCCTCTCCGCCGCGCCGGGCACCTCCCGTTTCGCCTTCAGCAGCTTCAAAAAAATCTCGTGCGCCAAGCCGGCCAGGCGCTGGCCCCTGTACTCCTGGTTGAGCGCCTCGCACCACCTCCGCAGCACCTCGTGCTCCTCCGGCAGCTCTCGGATCCTGGTGCCCCGCCTCAGCCTAAGCCCGCAGTACTGCGCCGGGCTGCTGATGGCCACCTTGGGGCTCTCGCCGGCGGCCATGAGCTGGCGCCGCGCCTCCCGCAGGTCCTCGCACCAGAACAGCCCCGGCTGCACGTCCGCGGCGTCGAAGCGCCTCCACTCTTGGATGGGCGGCAGGGTCTGCCTCGCCTCGCCCCGGTAGAGCACGCCGCCTGCCTCTCCAGCACCCGCTTCACGGCACTGTACATGTAGCAGTGCCCGTCGAAGGCCAAGAAGCACACGGTGCGGTGCTCCTTCAGCGCCGGGTCGTAGCTGTCCACAAGGTCGCCCTGCGAGCTCAGCACGCGCATGGGGGCGTTGCGCCACACGCAGAACTCTCGCACCTCCTCGGCGGAGATGCCGAGGCGCCTCCAGTCGTGGCGCAGCATGGCGTCGAAGTCGGCGCACACCTCCTCCACGCTCAGCTGCAGCAGCTCGGCCAGCTGCCGGGGCACGCAGAGCGGCTTGGCCTCGAAGGCGCTCGGCAGCACGTCCTCCTCGCAGGGCAGCTGGAAGCTCACGCTCCTCAGGCCCCTCATGCGCTGGCGCAGGAGCGTCTCCACCTCGGGCCTGGAGTTCCTGTAGTGCGTGCTCTGGGTGCTGACCACCCAGTGCCCCTCGGGGTCGAGGAAGTAGGTCTCGTCCGAGAGCTGCAGGATGGGGCCGTCCAGCGAGGCCTCCACTTGCTGCCTGACCCGCTGCGCCACCTGCTCCTCCGTGAGGTGCGCCGGGTGCCTCGTGGCCCCGCCCAGCTCGTTCACCGCAAGCCAGTCCCTGCGCTCGTAGTTCCGCCCGCTGCGCCGCCTGCCCCGGATGATCACCGGCACGTGGACCAGGTACTCGTAGTACTTGTCGCGGAAGAAGCCCTTGCCCAGCTTGGTCAGCCGGTGCTCTCCGCCCTGCAGGGAGCGCACGAGCTTCTTCTGCCCGTTGCGGAGGAGGATGTGTGAAATCTAAAACCGCTCACAGCGCATCTTCAGAGGTTATTATTCAGCAAATGTGGATTCTGCAAAAATTTGTTGGTTTTGCGCGGTGCGGCCACAGCCCTTCTGCTTGCACTTCTGCAAGGGTTTTCCGCCTGCTTCAATATGCAGGCAAAACGGGTCCTAGTCGCATTCTGTGCGTCTCGGAAGTTTAAGTTGCCCGGGCTTAAAGTGCTGTTTCTGGCTTGTAAGTGGTTTCTGTTGCGGAGCTTTGTGGCTCGAAAAGCATGATAAATGCTTTCTAAGCGCAACTCAGAGCAGAAGGGTGGTTTTCTTGGCCTCATTTGCTGCATGTGAGCCTTGGGTTGCGTCTCCGTCAATCCTCCGGCAACAGGATTGCTGTGCTGGGTTAGGGCAGCCGCAGATAGGCCACGTATCCGCCTGTGTGGCTGCGATTTTCAAGCCTTTGCGCGAGATTCAGGGCCGCTCGGGGGGCGTCCGCAGCGCGAGAATGTGGAGCTGGGCCGCAGTTTGCCTGCAGTCGGGCATCGTCGCAATTCTAGTCGTTATTCTAGTCGGTATTCTAATCGTTTTGTAGTCGTTATTCTAGTCGTTATTCTAGTCGTTATTCTAGTCGTTATTCTAATCGTTTTGTAGTCGTTATTCTAGTCGGGAATTCGGAAGCCTCAAGCGTTTCCTAGTCGGTAGTCCAAAAAAATATTGAGAGATAAGAAAGGCATTTTCCTTTCAAGCCAGAGCCAGTTCATGATTATTTGTGTTTTACGTGGTTTCGTGGAATTACGACTAGAATAACGACTAGAATAATTAGAATAACGACTAGATGACGACTAGATAACGATTAAAGTCAGAACCACGCGCCGAGCACAGTTGGCGCCCGTGCGTTGGCGAGTATTGAGGCGCTGTGGCAGGCGAGGGTGGTTGACAAGTCTAGTCTTGAGCCCCAATTTCAATGTCAGGCGAGTGTAAGGCGAGTGTAAAAGTTGCCTTGTTCCATGCAATGAAAGTCTGGAGGGGGGGGGCGGTGGCGCGTGTTCCAACACGCGCGTGGCAATTTCTAGTGAAGGGAGAACGTTCAATGACAACCTCTCTTTGCCCGGGCCAAGTTTTGGGTCTGTAGCTAAATGCAAAAACGTCGCCGCTGCAGCAGGGGCCTCCACGGTACTTCAGCTGCCGGCTTCCGGAACTTGCGTAACGCAAAAGGAAGAATGGGGAAGATCAAGCTTTTCCCCACGCCTGAGTACACCAGCAAGCAAGCCTCGGACCCCGTGGTGCCCCTGGTGCCATGCACGGGCATCTTCCTTGGGCCCAGCAAGTCGGGCAAAACTGTGGCGCTCATCAGTCTCATCCTGGGGCAGTACAAGGGCGTGTTTGAGCGGATCTACGTTTTCAGCCCAAGCGTCAACATCGATGATGGCTGGATCCCCGTCAAGAAGTACATCGAGCAGGACCTGGGGGTGAACACGGAGCGTGAGCAGGCTTACTGGGACGAGTGGGATGAGTCCGCCTTGCGGCGCATCATCCAGCAGCAGCGCAAGATCGCGGAAGCGTCCAAGAAGTTGGAAATGAAGAAATTGTACCAGGTGCTTGTAGTCATCGACGACTTTGCTGACACGCCGCAACTCCACAAGCCGCATGGCGCCCTTGACACGCTCTTCATCCGAGGCCGTCACATGCAGATCAGCACCTGGGTGAGCTCGCAGAAGCTGAGGCTCATCAGCGCAGCCGTGCGGGTCAACATGCAATTCCTCTGCTGCTGGAGGCTGCGCAACCAGCACGAGCTGGACGCCGTCATCGAGGAGCTGAGCGCCCTGCTGCCGAAGGAGCAGCTGTACCGGCTGTATGAGCAGGCGACCCGAGAACCTTACAGCTTCCTCTTCGTGTACTACCTGAAGCCGAAGAACGAAAGGTTCTACAAGCGCTTCGAAGAGCGTTTCGCGCTTGAAAAAGACGCCGATGGGAGCGGCGCTCAGCTTCCTGGGCCAGAAGCTGTTCGCCAGCTCCACGCTGATCAACGCGAAGTGTGAGAACATCTCCTGCTGCACTTCCGTCTCAGCCGTCCAGCCGCCCGTCGTCCGCCGGATGGGTGGTTTCCTAATGAAAAGGATGACAACGATCTACGTGGACAGCCGCAAGAGGGTGGCCGGCTCGGACAGTGACTTTGAGGTCGACCTGGGAGAGTCGCTGCACCTGCAGAGCGACGCCCGGCTCGCCGTCTACAAAAACCGCCTGGCCGACAGCTTTTTGTCCACGGACCGGGGCCGCTACCTCTACTGGGTTGACGCCGCGCTGGGCACGCTGAACTGGGCGTTGTTGCCCGAGGGCGCGTACACTGGCGCACGGTTGGCCGCCTGGATCAGCTCCATCTTTGCCACCGCCACCTACAGCGAGACCACGAACAGCCTGAGCGTAGCCTACGACGGCAACAGGCTCATCCTGAACGACCTGGAGCTGCGCCAGCAATTTCCCGACGCGGTGGACTACCCCGCCGCGCCGCCCGCCTCTCCCACCAAGCCCTTCAGCGTGGACCACATGCTGGGCCCGAGCTTCGTCTCCGGCGGGCAGCAGGTGTTTGAGTTCGTCCGCATGATGGCGCACAACGAGGTCTACCTGCGCTGCGCCCAGCTGGCCAACGCCAGCAGAGTGCTGGGCAACCTGGGCGACGACATCCTCTCCAATATCACGTTGAAGAGTGGCGTGGGCACCATTGTGGAGACGGGCTCCGACGACGGGCACTTCATGGCCCTCAGGGGCCCGGTTACCCTGAGGCACATGCGCTTCCGGCTGACCGACCTGGACGGCAACGTTGTCCGGCTTCGCGGGTCGTCTTTGTCGTTCGTGTTATATCTTGACCCCGTATAATAAATGGAGCCGACCGAACAAGAGGCGCCGGAGGCGCAAGAGGCGCAGGACGCTGCGCCGGACGCTGTGCAGGACGCTGCGCCGGCGGAACCGAAACGGCGGGGCAGGCCCCCTGGGAGCAAGAACAAACCGAAGCAGGACGTGCCTACTGAGCCGGCTGCTCCAAAGCGCAAGCCAAAGCCGCCTCCACTTGAGACGGCACCAGCAGAGGCGCCGGCTGAGGCACCGGCGGAGGCACCGGCTGAGGCACCACCGGAGGCGCCTCAGCTCACCAGAGAGCAGCAGCGCGCCCTGCGCATGCTGGAGAGGCAGTCCGCTTATGACCGGCTGACCACAGGCGCAAGCGTACTAGTGTAAAAGCATGATGTCCATTGAACCCCGCAACGAGCCGCGGATGCTCCGGTGGTTCCGCAGGACGTACCCCAGTTACAACTTGCAGCCGCTGCTGCTGAAGCGCTACCGAGAACTGGAGGAGGCGCGGGCCTTCAACAATTGGCTTGGGGCGCGCAGGCAGGCGCAGGAGGGGCAGCGGCACCTGGACGACGTGAGCCGGCTGACGGAGGCCGTGCACCGCCAGGTACCCCAGCTGCGCTACGCGCGGGCCGAGCGCCGGGGCGTGGAACGGGCGGTGGGCGAAGTTGCGCAACAGTAAATGAAGACACTCCGGGCGCACGGCTTCAACCAGCGCCCGCGCTTTGAGCAGGTGGTGGGCTACCTTGAGCGGAATGAGCCGCTGCCCCTGGATCAGCCGGACCGCAAAGCCACCTCATTCATCACAAGCCACTTCTACCTGGACGATTTTGTACAGTCCAGCGAGGACCCCAACCCCCCGCCCCTGCAGCACACGCCTCTGCAGGCAATTCCCGAGGACGGCTTCCGCACTCCCACTGAGGCCACGGACGAGGATGTGCGCCTTGCGCGGAAGTACCAAGGGTACGGCGGAACCCGCTTTGTTGAGGATGACCTGGCGGGAGACCCCGAGGCCGGCGCGCTGGCCAGCAACGGGCAGGGGCCGCCCTCCATCACGGACCGTCTGCGCAGCACTGCAGACGGCGCGCAGGCGGCAGCGGACCTCATAGGCGCAGGGGCGGCGGGGCTCGCAGCCGCGCAGGCTTTCCGCTCTCAGCTGCCCCAGGACGCAGCTGAGTACGTGCGCCTGAACGTGCTGCCCCGTCCGGGCCCGGCGCTGCCGCCTCCGCAGATCATAGGCCGGCCCAGTGACGTGGAGCGCCTCCTGGATGAGGCGGGGCAGCGCGCGCAGGAGGTGGAGCGTGGCGCAGCGCAGGCCGTTGAGGAGACGGCGGCTGTGGCTGCGGAGGAGGGTGAGGTTGCCGGTGCCGCCGAGGGCGTGGGCGGAGCCTTTGGGTACCTGGGGGGCCTGGCAGAAGGAGCAGCAGCCCTGGCGCCCGCCGCGGGCGAGGTTGCTGGAACGCTGGCTGGCGCGGCGGGAGATGGCGCGGCGGCAACAGCGGGGCTGGCCATGGGCATCGCAGGCGGCGCAGCCTACGGCCTCGCGCGCGGCACGGGATGGGTGCTGGAGAACACGCTCTTCCGGCCCCAGCAGGGCAGCGTGGACGCGGCCGTGCAGGACGTCCGGTCCGCCAACAACATGAATGACGCCACTCAGCCTCAGCACTTCACGCTGCGCTCAGGCAGCAGCACGTCCGGCAGACCCGCAAGCAGCCGCGCCTCCTCCCAGTCTGGCGTCCGAGTCCAGGCGCAGTCCAACCACACGCCGCGCCCCTTCTCCTGGGGCCTGAACCCTGTAACCCTGCCCCAGTCTCAGCCGAGCTCGCGGGCGAGCTCCAGTTCCGGGCAGTCGCGCCGGAGCCTGCCTCCACCCAGCTTTGACCAGCTGGCGAGAGACATTGAGGCTGCTTAAAAACCCTTGGGGAGAGTTTATTTTTGCACGGGTTTGCGCTGAACAAATGCTATTCTTCTAGGCCGTATATCAATATACGCTGTAAGAATAGCTCGTGTTGCACGGTTTTGCGCCACAAAACGCTATTCTTCTCGTCCGTACATCTATGTACGCACTGGAGGAATAGCATTTTCCTTCGCCGTACGACTCAAATTGCGTGTATATAAAGAAGCATGGTGGTAGTCACTGCCGGAGCCCAGGATGAGCTGATGCAGAGCCTGGACTACAAGCTGAAAACAAGCAACACCAGCTACGTCACGGCGCGGCATGACGTGCAGTACTTCCCCAGCTCGCTGAGCTCGTTCTCCCCCACAACCTCTCGGGTCTGCCGCATCCCGCTGACCAGCGGCGCGTCCTTCATCGACCCCGAGTCGATCAAGATCGCCTTCCGCGTCAGGAACACGGACGGCACCAACCCGCTGGCCCCAGCCACGCCCAACCCCGCCTGCTTAGTCCAGCGCGTCCAGGTCTTCGCCAACGGCCAGCGCTGCGACGACATCAACTACTACGGCCGCACCGTGGCCGTGCACGACCTGCTGAAGGGCCGGGAGTACAACCGCAACCAGGCCATGGAGGGTTTCGACGAAGTCAACGACCCCCGCATCGCCCGCGCGGTGCACCAGGGCGGCTACGCGGACGTGCTGCTGCGCCCCACCATGGTGGGCATCCTGCGCTGCGGGAAGTTGCTGCCGCCGCAGCTGAACCTGGTGATAGAAATCGAGTTCGCGGACGCCACGACTGCGCTGTGGTCCGAGAACGCCGGGGCGCACCCGTCCGGAGCCACGCTGAGCACCGACTTTGAGATCCAGAACGTCCGTGTTCTGGCCTCCCAGGTCGTCCTGGACTCTGCGCTGGTTGAGTCCTTCAACCGCGTGCTCCTCTCAGGAAGGTCGCTCGTGTTCAGCTACCCCACGGTGCACACGCAGCAGTCCAGCGTCCCGAACGGAGTCGCGGAGCACATCGTCACCGTGGCGCGCGCCTTCACAAAACTCATGGGCGCGTTTGTGACTTTTTGGGACAACGACGCGGGCTCCAAAATCCACTTGCTGGCCAACCCGGGTCAGGACGTGGCCCCCATCGGCGCGGCCAGGCAGGAGGACAGCCTCCTGGAATCGCTGATGCAGCTGGGCAGCCTGCAGTACCCTCACAATCCTATGAAGGGAGCCTCGGAGCACTTCCATTTCCTCTCGGTCCTTGCGGGTACTTACGACGACACGGTGCGCAACATTGGCATCGGCCGTGTGGGCTACCTGCGCCACAGCTTCATTGCCGGCTTTCCGACGGAGCGCGTGCCCAAGATGCCACTGAGTGGTGTCAGCACCCGCTCGGGCGACCTTGCCCGGTTCAATTTCAAGGGCCTGGACGGTACGATGACGGACCTGTTCATCCACCTGGTGGCCTACCAGCTGGTGACGCTCTCCGGCACGGGCGTCTCTGTGCTGGACTAAAAAAAAAGTCCGCTGCCCAGCAAACCCACGGAAAAAATGGACTTGTTTCCAGGCCCCTCGGATTAGACCAGAACAGCCTAATCCGGAATGCTCAGCCGCTCCGCAAGCTCCTCCGTGGCCGCGCACGCAATCTCCTCGCACAGCGCAGCAGGAACGCTGTAGAGCAGCTCGCGTGACTGGCTGACCCGCTCGTACTGCCCCTCCATCAGCCGCGGCCCCCGCTGCGCGGCCCGGAGGTGCCTGCCGTCCTGCCACGCGCCGCAGCGGCTGCCGGGCCTGCACAGGCCTCGCCTTGGCCTCCAGCGCATGTTGGTCCTCAGCCGCGTCTGCTTCCTGTACGGAGTTCCGTACTTGCAGTAGGTCACGTCCACCCAGGGCAGGCGCTCCATGAACGGGCGGGTCTTCAGCAGCCCGGTGGCCGGGTTCTCAATGGCCCACATGGGAGGGTCCAAGTGTGCGATGATTTCGATGGTTCGAAGGACCAGGGCATCAGCTTCTAGCAACCGCCGCGGCCGGGTGGTCTGCGCCCTGGAGTACTCGGTGCACACGGGCGATGCCCAGACAAACTGGAAGTGTCCGGGCGGAAAGGCTGCGCGGTAATCCCATTGCAGAATGTTGCAGCAGATGGAGGGCTCAAACTTGGGCAACAGGTCAAGGCTCACAACTTCCCAGCCTTCCGCCTCGAAGGCTCGTCCCACTGAGCCTAGCGCGGGCATCCGTTTCTTTAAAGCCGGACCGCCCCCACCGTCCCCGTAGCAAGCCACCGAACACTTCCAAAACGGGGTTGGCCCGCACGTCTGGTCGGACGAGACTGGACCCGCCAAGCTACTGTTCTGCTGCGACCCCTTTTCAGTTTTAGACGACCTCTAGAAGGTTGCCGGAGGTGGCTCGGCTGCAGCCGATGTAGAGGTGGCGCAGCGTGACGTGCTCAGAGCGCGTGTCCAGGTGTACCCTGCCTTGGAGCGTCAGGCCCTGGCTTGACGCGTAGGTGAGCGCGTGGGCAAGGCGCGTCTGGCTTGAGAGCTCTCGCGGGGTGAGCTCGGCGCCGCTCTCCAGTGCGATGTTGTCCCCGCAGGCCGCGACTGTCACGAACGTGCCTTTCTTGATGGCTCCGCCCGCTCCGATGTGCTTCAGGCCCGGCCACACGCGCATGGGTTGCGACTTGTTTTGTTCGGCGGTGTCCGGGTCTTCCTCTGGCTCCACAAGCTGCGCGTTCGCCGGGGCCAGGCGACGGTTCGCGTCCGCGTTGACCGCCATCCGCTGGGCGTGGCTGATCGTGAGTGTGGTGCCCGGCACGCCTGGCTTGCGCGGAAAGAGCCGTCGCGCCGTCTGCAAAGCTTCCTCTAGGGGCATTTCGTCCGGCTCATCCACACGTAGGCTCCGCACGAGGTAGAAGATGCGCGCGTCGCTGCGCTTGTTCTCCGTCAGCTCGTGCCGCCAGCCGCCCGCAAGGTCCAGCATCAGCTGGCTGTGTCGCAGCGGCTTGTTGACGGGCGTGCCGGCCCAGGTGTCCAGCACGGCCGGGAGCTGCCGGAAGTCGCCCACCAGCAGGAAGCGCACGTTGTGGTTCAGGGACACGCACGCG